>JAOXNO010000001.1:115912389-115959669 GCA_028565335.1 Limnodromus scolopaceus
GCAGGGACACCTCCCACTAGAGCAGGTTGCTCAAAGCCCCATCCAGCCTGGTCTTGAACACTTCCAGGGATGGGGCAAATCTTGACATGTTCCTTTGTCCTTAGGTTTTCTGGTATTTGTATTGACTGTGGCCTGTTACATTCTGGGTTTGGCCTTTCTGACTCCTAGTTTCTGCCCTTAGCTGACAGCCACTACTTCCCTGTTTGGTAAGATTTTTGTCTCTGTTTCTTTGTCCTATCAGCAATGACAGTGTGACTTGGATCCAGCCTCCTGCAGCACGGGGTTCCTGGCACTTAGGAGGTGCCTAATTCAGTGGGTGTTGGAGCACCTTAAAGGTGATGGATGCCCCAGTTCTTTCTGAGAATCTGGTCTGTAAAGATCAGGCTAGGTCATTAGGGAAAAAAAAAAGTCAGTTGTAAATTAAGGAAAAGATAATAAAGCTTTGGTGAAGCTGGTGGTTTTTGCATTTTAGATGACTCATAAATATGCTAGAGTTCCCGTCAGGTGCTAATGAGGAAAGGCAGAACTGAAATTATGCCTTTGACAAGTGCCATATTTCTTTTGGAAATCAGTCTGTAATTATCGGTGTGCTGCCTGACTATGCACCAGGGAGAATGAGACTTCTTTCCATGACTGGCACATAGCTGACATGCACTGGCTTGCTTCCACAAATGTGCACTCATTTGAAACTTTGCTATCATCAATACTCTGAAAGAGGAAAATTTAGTTCTGCTTTGCTGCTGGTAGGAACCCTAATGAAGGACCTGGGTCAATCCAGTCCCTAGATAACACTAGTAAAACCAATAACGTTACCTCTGAAATGAATCTCTCCCTACATCATCAAGGATGGTTTGAGTCTGTATCAGGACTCTAATCAATGGCATACGTAAGCTAGCATATTTACACTGGAAGTCCATGGAGCTGGGCTGACTTGCATTTATCTCTGCATGTTCCCAGACTCTAACAACAGAAGATTAAAAGACTACAAGAGGTGGATGTAGCTCAGTAGCATGTTTTTTAATTTAGTGGAGGTGAAAAATGAAAAAAGAACACAATCAATGCACAACAGTGGTTACCAGGATTTACTGCTGCAGAAACATCACTTTTCTTTTTGACTGTACACACTATCTGCCTTGCTTCATATGATGGGCTTTTGTTTTGTTCTGTTTCTTTTCCAGAAGACTAGATTTTGTAAATGAAATGAAAATGCTCTTCCACTTATGATTTCCTTGTCTGTTAGTAATTCAGTAAATGATTAATCTTTTTTTCTGAAAGTTTTTAAGATTTTAATTTATAGCACACAGCTGTCTTAATGCACTTAGCTAGCTGCTCCAAAATTAGCTTGTAATTTGGTGTTATCAGGCTCCCTTGTGTAAGCAGGCATCAGAATTTAGAACAGCAGGAGTGTTACAGACGTGATTAAAATTGGTCCTTAGCTGAGCTAGTGACCAGAACAAAGACCATTTAAGACTGCAAAAAGGAATTAGATGCTACATGAACCAGCACAATACTGCACATTCAGACTTGATGCTCAGAGTGGATTTCAGGACCTCATGCAAAGTGTCTAGGTTGCCCATACAATGCAAGAGAAGGATGTCTCAAAATGGGACTTCAGCCCACATGTATCTGGAGTTCCTATGCTGAACAGGAGCTCTCAGAATTAGGAATTGTAAATTCTGTCCCTCTTTATAGGTTAGGGGTGAAATTCCTCTTACCTGGCTGTATTGGTGTACATGTGCGTGAGAGACCTGAAGCTCCATTTATTGTGAACAGAGAGACACATATTGTGTTGTGACACAATACTTACCAGAATGAGCTTCTCTGGAGAGCCTGATATTTATAGATCTTAATTTGATTTAGGTATAAAATGGGTCTGGTTCGCTCAGCTCTGTCAAGGCTGAGGAATCTGCATGTAATACTAAAATAAAAGTCCTATAGAGCCTGTAATATCTGTGGAGTTAAGTGGGTGCTCAAGAGAGTTTTTCAGAATGTTGCTTTTGGACCTGGGCATTTAATTTCTCCTTAATCCTGTCTCGGGCAACTCCATCCTTATTTAGATCTGGCTCATCCTGGCTACCTCATGTCAGCACTTCCAGCCATCTTCTCTATGGAAATCTGGATGTGAAAACATCCAAATATTTCCTGGCTTGAGGTCTTTGTTAGCTAGGATACTGTGTCTGATGAAAGCATTTGCTTTGATCAAGCACACTTGGTATTGGTTCATTTTTTCCCCAGACCACAGTGGGTTATGAACAGGAAGGATTGAGAAAAACACGTATTTTCCAAGGAGGCATTCTCAAGAAAAGAAGAAACTTTGCTAGCACTGGATATGGAAAAGGCATTTCAAGAGTCACAGTGGAAAATAGGGCAGGGTGCTCTGGCAGCTCCTGAGATATCATGGGTAGTCTGGAGACTGGAACTCAGCTCTAAGCACTTCTCTAGGGTCTTACAGTAACGTTATTTAATCACGGTTGATGAATGAGTACTCTAACTGTATTATGAGTATCTCATCTTTCATTCTAATTTTTACCTAAAACCCCCTGAGACTGCTGGTTGACTCTAGGTAGGGAAAGCATTAATTATTTGTTAGGTTTTAGTGAAACACTGGCAGTCCACAGTGACCAATTTACTAGCTCCTCTAAAAGCTGCCAATAAAAAATGGACATGTACAAATGTATTCATTAGCACAAACTAATTAAAGTCCAGGCTAATAGCCAGAAAAACAATACATTATTGTAGGTTTTTTTAATTCATTATGTGCCTATACTAATCCAACAGTAACTGTCCTGGCTCCGCCGTTTCTAATCTGAGTTACAGATCTCATACTGATAGCCAGACAACCAGGAGTTAGCCGTTTGGATTGGTAATGGACTTTTCTACTTTCCTAGGTAGATAGCACTCTTTTCTGAGAATGTGTTGTAACAACTCTCTCTTTCAAAAACAACGTGTAGGACAGAGTCCCTCACCTGAACAGCTTTAGTTTTATTGCACAGTGGTGGTACATTAACTTCCTATGCATTGTGACTTCAGCGTTCTGTAGTTTGAGGCTTAGATTAGCCTTGATCAGTCCTTTCCTTTACTTCTGTAAGTTTTTTAAGGGCTTGTTCTGTTCATTCTGCCTGCTTGATATAGGCACTGTTTTCTCCAGCTAAACAATGCTGCATGATTGTATGTAAATGTTTTTTACTAATAATTTTTCTATTTCAGTGTTCATAAAATAATTTAATTCTTATCAAAATTGGTAGCACTTGGAGAATTTGGGGCTGAGGTCCCTATTGACACTGCAGAGAGTTTCTATCCCAAGTTTCTGACAGGAAGGAATTAGCCATGGTGAAAATTCTGCACTGGATTTTCTGGTTTGTGGCAGATGTGATAAAGCTAAACAGAAGGGTAGGAGGGGAGAGATTAATAAAGCTTGAAGACACGTTTATTCTTCTGGCCTTAGACTGATTTCACTGAGTTGAATGTAGGTTATCAGATGTTGTACCTTTGAGAAAAGATGCAGATACACACGTAATACCAGACCTCCAGCATTATGTTTGGGTCCCATATTGGGGTCTGATGGGAGTGCGCATGCCCCCATCCTGCCTTATACAGATGGCTGTTCATACAGCGCAGATAAGAAGCAGATACCCCCCCTTCTTTTCACCTCGAATAATCAGGGGCCAGAACCCACGTAGGGAAGGATGTCTAGACAGAGTTGAAGCAGCTAGTTTCAAGGCTGTTTGGCATCCTAAAGCAGCTACCTCTTGGTCTAGCAGCCAGCAGACTAATTACTAGCAGACAGTGCAAAGCACGGGTGTATTATGATCTCATCTAATGATTTTGTTTATAAAGCAGACAGCTGTATTTTTCACTAGCAAAAAATTCTTGGTGACCTTTACAATGAATCTATTTGTAACTAAGCTCTGTGTATCTCTTGTGAGGTCTGCCTCTGTGAGGCAAAGACATGTTGTACTGCCTAGGAGAAGCTGGATAAAAGCATTCCTGGTTTCTTTTAGCCAAGAAAGTAAAAAGAAAAAGGGAAGATGTGGTTTTGGACCTTTTTATCAATGGGTGATAGATGCTGTCAGTGGAGGGCACAGACACAGTCTTCACCAATCAGTGCTGTCATCTTTCTATCCATCAGCACCACTTTGTCTCACCTCAGACAAACTTAAGCCTTCGGCTTAAGTTCCTTTCTCTGTCAAATTCAAGAGAAAGAGATAGTTCTGCTAAACTCCAGTGGAAAGAAATCTAGAAATTAAGGATCAATAAACAATACTGTATATGCTTAGCGAACTAGCAGACGGGCCCATGTCATATGCCCCGTGGGAACAGGTGGAAGACTTGGAGCTGTTCTGCCCATGTCCTGGAGGTTTGATGGACCTAGTTTGCACTGACTGTTGGACCTCTTTGAAACTGTGGCCCTGCGGCAGAGGAAATTGTCACAACTGTTGTTTAAGTATTTATGGGTTTTGAATGAGGGACCATATAAATAAAAAGCAAGAGGCTGAGTCATAAGATGGATTCCTCTGGAGGTCTCTCAGCTAAAAACCATGCCGTTATGGAAGAACATCAAAAAGAAACTGTAATTTTTGGCTATTCTCTTCATTCTGCTCATGCCACAAGCAGACCTTGTGAACAACACAATCTAGAGGCTGTTCTCAGTTGCAGCAGAATTAGTGTAGATTTTTGGTCTTTATTCATCATCTTGGGACAATTACTGCTGCTTACATTAGCATTTTCTCTATTACATGGTGGACTGGCAGAGGTCCAGAGTGAGTTCAAATTAGAATACTTATTTTCTTCCTTTTATTAGTTCTTTTTCTTCTTGCAGTAGAAGATGCTGCATACACACACACGCACAAAATCAGCGAAACAAGCTGCACCAAGAGATATAGTCCTTCTTTTGGTTTCTCCCCCTTATGTCTGTTTGTGTGAGCTTGTAACTCACACTCCATTTGGTTCTAAGTTTCAGGTTTTAATGAACCTAAATGTAAGCATATCCACAACTGCCATTATTTTTGGAGTGATCTATGCAAGATCACTAAGAAGTTATTGTTTTCCTCTCCAAAGTATAAATAGATCCAAATTTACTTGAAGCTTGGCATGGAAAGATTGTATAACTGCCATAAATCTGACCCTAGTTTCAAGCTTCATACAACTCTTAGGATATCACAGTGATTTTTCTATGCCTGTAAGTAGTTTTCTCCAGGATTATGTAGTATCATGAAGCATATTTAGGTGCAGATCTCTTGACTGTACTTGCAAAATAGAAACTAGCATCTAATTAACCTGAGCTGATAGAGAGTTTCTATGCTGCTGTGTGTTTGTGAGGTTTCTTGCCTAGCAGCAAGAGGCAGAGTACAGCTTCCGCTTTTGTTCATCACAGCTTAGCATTTCAGTATAATTGCTGAGAATGTGAGTGATCCAGCCTAGAGCTGCCAGCCTCCTCTTCCAGTGTCAGGGATACCTTTTGTTGTTGTAAGTGATTCCGCCTGCATGTGATAAAACAGTTGATAAGCTTGACCAGGGGTGCTAGAAAACAAAACAAAAAGCAATGTAGACATTCAGTTCAGGCAGTTTAAAAAAAGGTGTTCCACCCCTCAGTGGCTTGTTTCAGGAGAAAGTCTGATCGATTTGGTTAAAAAAATAAAATAAAAAATTGCCCTGGTTATTGCTAGTCAGAAGAGGTTGTACGGACTGAGGTAAGCAACAGAAAACAGACTCAGCTCCCCAGTTGGTGCACATTGCCGTAGCTATGCTGGCAGTGATTTCTGTGGCTTACGCAAGGCCCAAGAGTCATTCACTATACTGAAGCTTTTAAGCAGTCATTGTCTTGTGTAAGTAGACAGTTTTCTGACAGTGAGACCCCTTATTATCACAGGCAACATGCAAGTGTGCCCATGAGAGTGGGATGAAGCATGTGATGCAGTGGGACGTTCTGGGGTGATTCCAAGCTACTGGTCCTCTCTGCCAACCAGGTGAGGCTGTTGTGATGGGTCAAGATATTTCTTACTTTCTTCCCATCTTTATAAAGTCTGATGTTTTCCTTTCATCTTTTGCTCAAGCTGTGTCTTCTCTGGCTTGCTTTCTCACTGTTTCCCTCTGTGTTTTCGTCTTGCTCCTCATTCTTTCTCCATCCCCAGAAAATTTCATGTCTCTTTGGCACATCTAGGTCAAGTGCTACTTCTCCCTCTGCCTAGTTTTCTTCCTTTCTCTTATTTTCAAGTTCTGCTCTGGGTCTTTAGTAAAGAGTATACATTCACCAAAAGAAGGTTATTGTCTAATACTTTAATTTGGAGTCATGGGTGACCCTCTCCCGCACTTTCATTTCTCTCCAGTCTCACAAAATGTTTACTGTTTCCCAGATTAGATTTAATCAAGGGCCAGGTGAGTAGGCAGCAAAGAAACATCTGTAAGAAAAGCACCATGTTTAAGAAAGAGACAAAGCAGTCTTTAAAATAGCAGGACTGGAAACAAGAAGACTTTTAGTTGTTGTCTCTATTTGCCCTATTAGCTTGGGAAGGAAGGAAGGAGTAAATATGGGTTTCCTGAGCAAAAGAGAAGAACAGAATATTTAATTGGTTCTGTTTACATTCAGGTCTGAATTTTTAGCAGTCAAGAAAATGAGGTGGGTTTTGGTGCAACAGGGACTAGTTCTGGGGTGTGCTGTGTACTGTGCATTTTGCATATGACAACACTTGCCGTGTTAGGGATTTAAGTCCTACCTTAAATCCTTCATTGCACTAACTTGGCTTGTGTTTCCTGATGCAGAGGAAATGCATGAAAATTCTAGTCCTCCTTCTGCATCCTAACCTTGTAAGCTCATGGGACTTGTAATCCTCAGAAACAGGGAAGGAAAAATGAATCTATATAGATTAGAAAACATGGACTGGAGTAATGATCTGAGGTTGGTCAGCCATGTGTGTCAGCTAAGATGCTGTTTCTGATCAGCCTTATTGACAACCTGACATGTCTGTAAATCCAAACAGAACTCAAAAAGTGCCTGCCAAAGCTTAAATTCACACAAGGGAAGATGTTTTCTAGGGAAGTTTTCAATGAGTAGCAGAGTTAAGTGATAGAGAAATCATCAAGCACAGAATGTATATGAGAGAGCTTTGATTAATTTTTGTCTTTCATGTAATCATTGTAAGTGACTCAACTATTTTCTTTTTTTATTTTATGGGGTTAAAACTTGAAGAAATAATTGGCAACTCACAAAAGACCAGCATAGGAATATTCACACTCCTTTTTTAACCCCTTTGAAAGATTTTCCAGCTATCCATAAATTTTATTTTTATTTGATTTAGTTTACATTCCTTTACTCACATACACTTATTTTGTTTATTACAATTGAGACTGGTGGCAAGGCCAATTAACATAGCTGCTGAACTCTGCTGGTTAAAAGCTCCCTTTTGAGTTGTACACAGCCTTGCCAAAATCCAATTGCTTAGGCTGAAATTTGTCATGTTGATTGCTTGCCTGAAGCAGAAGTATTTTGGAAGGGTTCAGCAAAGTCATTCCAGTTGTTTCCAAAAATGAGGCTTGAACAAAATGCTAGCATGTCTAGCAATTAAAAACACTTTCTGGTGGCCTTCTTTTTGACTGTTCTGAGCCTTTGTCATTTTGAACAGAAATGTTAGATTTGCCATCTGGGATGTGACTTTTCTATCTTCAAAATGGGCCAAGTTATAAATGTTTAGAAGGACAAGTCTTACATTTGCATGTGTTCAGTGAAGCACTTAATTATTTTTTTTAATAAAAACTCAACATCACTGAGCCAAATAGTAAGCACCCTAAAACAACTAAACCAACACTCTTCGCAAGGCTTAAGGAAATTATAGTTTTCCTTAATTGTTGCTGTGTGCTTCTGTAAGCTAGACTTTGGCAAGGAAATGAAACTAAGAGCATGGCAGTGCCCCTTCTGTGTTCCCAGGACACCACAGTTGCTTAGAAGAAAATATACCTCCTTTCTTGGAACTAGATGGTCACAGAAGCTGGAGCAGGAAAGTCAAAGAGTGGAATGATAAAGGAATTCAGTAACTCTCATCAGGAAACTAGAACCCCAGAGTATTAAGGAGGGTTTGATACTTTTGAATGAAAACTGGACTGGGAGGGAGGAATATGAATTGGGATGTGAGAACTGGAGGAGGCCAGGAGCCAGCTTGTTGTGAAGGGGCTGGCGTGGAGTTCTGAGGTTAGGGGATACCCTGGTACAGTTTTGGGGACTAGGACTAGTCAAATAAAGAAGCAGCATTGTTGAGGCCTACTGGGAATCATGATGAGGATCTAGACTGGGGAAGAGATGGGCCTAACCCTGAGTTTGTACAGATGAGGTGGAACAGAAATGGCCACCGCATCTGAAGGCATCGCTAAGCAATGAAGTCCCCGAGTCCATACCTTTGGTTGCTCATTGTTCCTTTCCTGTCAGTTGTGTGAAACCCATTTGCAAAATATGCAACTCATCCCATTTCCTGCTGATTCAAGTAGTAGACAACAGCCTACTACTGCTGTCAGTTACTTCATTAAAACAGGAAGTCTATGTGGTGGATCTAACAGTTCCAAGGAGTCGTGCTGAGAAACCGTGTGGGTGTCCATATGTTGCAGCAGAATATTTTTTTTTCTTTAAATCTAGGAAGCAGGACATGCTCCTAAGACTATGAAGGTTGCAAAGTCAAGAATGTGAAATAGGATTTTCCGGAATTAAAGTTGTCAGTGCAAAATGAACTGAATCAATTGCGTGATGGTAGTGATGTAGCTGTTGTTTGCTAACTTTTTCATGCTCAACTTTGTGATCTTAATATTCTTTTAAGATAGCTTTATGTGTGCAATAAACATACAACTTAAGCAGGAGGGAAACCTCTATTCCCTGGCCTCACTTAGATTTTCACGTCAATTAGACTATCTGGCACTGGGTTTAATAACTCTCTAATTGCAATTGCAGCACTTTGCTAAATCAATGCCCACCCTTCCTGATAAAATTGTTTTTAAATAGCAGTTGTTAAAAGGTGCCAGGTGAAAACTTAGTGAGGCGAAAACAAAGATAGAATGAATAGGAAACCTTCTTTTCTTCCAGACATCCTCACATCAATAAAGTCAGTTTGTTTGTTTTGTTTTAAAATGTTTTTACATTTTTTTGTATTTAAAATATTTTATGCTTAAAAGCAAACCAGTCTATCACCTTCTGAGTTTCAGAGAGACCTAGTGAATCTGCAAGGATACAAAACATTTACTATATATTTTTAGCAAATAATTTATATTTGAACCTTGTGAAAGTTTACTGTGCTAGCACTTCCCAGTTTGTTGCCTGGAAGTTGTGTAGGGTTTTTTTGTGATTGTGCTCGAGGTAAAGGATCAACACACACCCATAATTTTAATTGAAAAACCAAAACAAACAAAAAAACCAACCCACAAATGAATGAGCATTTGCAGTGACCACCTGCCAAGATCCCTGCGCAGCTTAATGCTATTTCTCTCTTTGTCACTGTAAGTCTTTTCAGCACAAGGCAGAGATCTACAGGGAGGACAAAGCCAGTCACAGACATACAGGGGAACATGTTGCATACAAATCCACTGTTGCACTCTCACCTTCCTGTTCCTCCATCTTGAGGCTATGTATATTGTAAAGGTGCATGGGGCTGCACTAAGGGGTGGTTGTGCATGAACCCTGTTAGGTGGGATTCCCAAGCAAAAAGAGGTGCTGCTGGACCAGGGTGGGAGGGCGAAAAGGGAGGACAGTCCCTCCTGGAGAACAAGGAAGCAGGGAATTCTCCAGGCGACGAAAGTAATTTGTTACCACTCAGGGCTAGAAGGCAGCTTGGGTAGTGGGGACCAATGGGGTACTTCATAGTCACCACATTCATTGGCAGCTCAGAAATGCACTGTGCTTCAAGCATGTACAACCTTTCTCTGTGTTCGCAGTGTACTGTGTGGGTTTGTTAAGTGCACCATCTGTCAGGATAATGAGACCATTTTCCTTTCCCTGCTCCATAACCTCCCGATATATATAAAGAGCTAGGAATATGGGCCTGCCTTCTCCCTTCACTGAGACTGTACTGGAAAACCATGCTGCTTTTACCAACATTTTAAAAACAAAAAAAAGAAGAGATGTGTAGGTGTGATTAATCAATACATGGGCTATAAAAAGGTGGATGCTTCTTCTCCTTGCTACACACCTGAGAATAAGCCCACTGCAACCCAGCCTTAATGATCTACACTTTAGTCAGATGCTTGTCAGAACATATAACTGCATTCTTATGGGAGAACAACCCCTCCATCCTTTATCTGAAATAGCATTGAGTTCAAAAGAGGATGCTGCTGAGTCAGGGCCTGGGATTTAGAAGATTTGGAATTTTATTTTTATATGAGATGGGGAAAAGGAAAAAAAAAGTAGAAGCAGGGTTTGAAGTACTGTCTAGTGCCTTTGGTGGCTGACCTTGCTCATTAATCTCTGCTACTTTGAAAAGGCTTGGAAAATTACATTACCCTATACCATCAGTCCTCACTCAATAGATACAGACACTAAAGGCAGGGACAAGAAATCCCACGGAGCTTTGGTATTGACTTGTTAGAATTCCAGGCTTTAGCCTCACAATACAGTAACTGTATATAAGTAATGAACAAGCTGCTGTGAAGGACACTTTGCCCTTCTGGATTCATTCCCCACTCTTTTAGAGAATCTATTCATTGCCATTTTTTGTTCCCTTATGCCAAACAGTAAATTGTCCTATGTGACAATAAGGGCTGTTCTATTACTCTGAGAGGAAACATGTGGAAGACCTGAGCTATGCTCATGTTCTGTCTCAGAGCCAATAATCATATTAACCTTATTATCAGTGTCTACAGTAGGGGAGGGGAAAGGAAAAAAGAAGACAAGGATGTATGGGGGGTTTATATTTCTTCCATTAAGGAATGATGAAGCAGTAACTTGTGTGCTTTGGCATTTAAAGAACATATGTGTATACTTGTCCTGTAAAATCAGAATTCCCTATGGAGTGAACATCAGCAAAGATTTTAGTGCAGGAGCCATGCCTGCTCCTTACTCACAGGTGCTGCACAGTACCCAGGAAGAAAGGAGAGGGAATTCGTGTAGGGGAACTGTGCTAGGAGGTGGTCACTGTGTTTTTTCTGTGCACTTCGTGAAGGCTATAGTCTCAAGTCAGTGGGGACCTTCCTTGGCTTGGATCAGCAATGAGAAGCAAGGTTAGCAATACTTTTTAGAAGGTACTTGTCCTCTCTAGCACATGCAGTACACCTGACTCATTTCTTCTCCTTTAATGTAGTCTCAGTCATGCAGTGGAGCAATGGCTGCCTTTGACACATGCTAGGTGCAACAAGGTTTCTTAGAGCATCTCCACCCTTCAGCAGAATGGCAGCAGCCATCACCTGGCTCATTATTAGCTAAATAGCAGAGCAGAGATTTGGTGTTTGCAGTAGCTTGCAAATTCAATTATAGTTCTCACAGCAACTGTCATTTGGCTTCTTTTTCACATGGAGCGTTTGATTTTGCTTGTCCTGGTGTTAACTGTAATCCCTTATTAGGGAAATATAAGAAGTCTTAATGATATACACTTAAAATAAAAGGCTTTTGAGCATGAAATAGTCTCTCCATAGCACACAGACACACATACATACACAAAATTTCACCATTCTTGAAATAAACTGAAAGGATAGCAAGAGGTGCTGTTACAGGTTTTTTGTCTGTTCATTTATATATCTATTAAAAGAGAAATATATGCAGACTGTTCAGTCAGCTCTTGAGGGAACGTGAGAGGATCCAGATCAGCTGCACAACTGGCAGGTTCACTGGCAATCTCAGCAGAGGCAACAAATATTCATTTTGACCCTCTATTGAAGGTGAACTGTTCTCTTCTTGCTAGCAATAGGGTGGAAGCACACAGATGGAGTAGTGTGAGAAGTTATGCCTCTATTTTATTGTCTTCCTTCCTGAAGCAAATAAGATTTCTTAGCTGCTACAGTTTCAATGTGGTACCTTTCATAAGGGCTAAATAATTTATTTGATGAGAAAGAATTTCACAGGAAATAGCAGATAAGTGTGTTCATATGAAATTCTACAATGTGTAGTTTAGGCACCACTTAGGTTCAGGGAATGTTATTCATTTGATTAAGTATCAGTATCTACATTTGAAATAGTCACCCTGAGCTCCCTTTATAGGTAATAGAGAACTAGCCAATATAGGAAGGAGATTCAAGGGTGAGATTCATCCTCTCCCCCTTACTGCTATTTCAGTGCTATCATGCATTCTCCTGAGGTGCCCCTCTCTTCCTAAGAAAGCTAAGCAAACCAGCTTGCAGGGGAAATAAACATATAATGTGGCTTTTTATGTTCAATGGACACATGGTAAACTCAAATTAATGATTCTGTTTGGGTAACAGTCCAAGCAAAAGGAAACAGTGGAAATTTCCTAGAACCCTCCTGCAACAGAATTTCTTTGCTTTATGGTGGAAAACTACAACTCAGTAACTGCTTTCAGGAGTCAGAGACATTAAAATTTTGTACCTTTTGTGAGAAACTTTCACTATACAGAACATTCAGTAAGACTACTGACCAGTCTGCATCAATCCAGCACTACATCTGGTTGCACTTGTGGATGCTGGAGCAGAAGTTACAAAGCCAATTGATGCAGAAAAATGTAAGATCTACTGGCAGGCAAAGACTCATTGTTAATCAATATCTATCAGAGTATGCTGGTATTTGCTCAGACTGTGACTGAACTACCTTGGAGCTGCTCCAGAAGCTGCATCCATCACATCTCTGGGGCTCTACCTATGGGATGTGTTTGGTTTTATGGAGGGGTGAGAAACTTTCTTTTGCCAAATACACTCCCAAAAGAATCTCTTAGAGCACAATTGTTCAACTCAGTCTGCAGGCTGGATCGGGTACCCTGCGACAATTTTCTTCTGTCGCCAAAGGACTCCAGATGCTTCCTTGGGCATTTTTAACCTTGCAAGCTCCACTTCTATCTGCAAGACTGTGAGAATGGCCCAACTGCCTCCACAAGCACCCCCAAGGTGACGTGTAGTACAAGATGTTAAAAAAACCCACTGTACCTACCTGTATTAAAGCAGTGGCTTTTTCATGGTGGGATTGAGTAATTATCTTATTACCAACACAGCACAGTGCCCATGTTTGTGCAAATAAAAGTTGTAGTATTTAGACATAATTTAAGAAGTTTGTTTCTTGCATTTAATCTATGCAGTAAAGTAAATGACTCTCACAGGTAGTCTTATTTACAAGACATTTTTTGACACTGTGTGATAAGGCATAGTAGATAAACTACTCCTTTGCTTAAGAGTGCAATGTTGAATGGCAAAGCTCCGTTCCTATACCTTACGCTGTCCACTGCTGAGTGTGTGGTTAAATACTCTGTAATTAAAACCTGGTGATGGATTTTACAAGAGGAGAGTATCTTCTCACTGTGACTTTCCAAGCTCTCATGTAACAGTTTTTATTAAAGTTACTGTGAAAACTTAAAATAGCTCTCTCATTAGTTGCTAACAGAGATCTGCTTGTATACAGTGACGTCTAGAAACTGCCTTTACTTTCCACTTTGGAGATAAGCAGGGCAAAATCTCGCTCTTCATTTTCTTCATTTTGTGTGTGAAGAGAAACACCTTCTGACTCCACACCACAGTTCTTTTGATTGACTCCCCTCCTTTTTCTGAATGACAAGTTTCCCTCTGTAACCTATGCCATCTTCCCCAGCTCATCTCACTTTGGCAGTGCATGAATTTGATCACCCTATTCTGCTACTTCTGTGTGGCATATTGTGATCACTGCCATTTCCCTGAGCTTATTCCCTAGCTACTCTTACAAACTGCAACGGGGTGTCGGGGGGAAGCATTCCTGGAAAGCGAGGCTCTTATGCAACACAAGGGAGGCAGTACCACATTGGAAGATTTTCCTTGCAAAGGCTCTCAGGTGAATTGATTTTGCTCAACAATTAATAGAGATAAACATTGGTTTTATTTAAATGCTAATATTATTTAAGCAATTGTTCCTCATCTTCAAAATAATTAATGTATCACAGTCTTTTAAAATGGCTTACAAATGCATAACTGATGCATAGACAGGTACGTAAGTGTTAATGCGGATCTACAAGGTATTCCAGGCATGAAACTAGAGGCCATAATTCACATCCTCATATGGAGACCAAACTTTGTGGAAGTTTAACTATGAACATAGCAAATTAAAATGGTGATTTTAGCTGTATAATCGCATCTTACTAGCTAAAGCAACATCTGAGGAGCGCTGGACTGACTGGTAAATGCAATGGAAGTCTCCCCGAGCTAAAACTAAGTGGTGCTGGGGATCAAGTGCTGGCACAGTCAGGTCCCTCTGTCACAGTAGAACAATGCCGCACCAGCAGGGATAATACACTTAGCCATTAAGTCCTCTCCTCCAGGAGTACCATGATCCTCCTCACAAATTCAGTCCAAAGTTATGGGAGTCTCTTTCTGCAGCTGCATGCATGTGATCCCCAATGTCCCAGCCAAGTTTTAAATGGGAATTGTTACGATTTGGTTTTAATCTCCTGTGCAATTTCCAGTTCTCACTTCCTCAGTAAACACTGTGCCTTTAAACAGCTTTGCTGTTCGGCTGAGCTGCATTTCAGCGGTGCGTGAAGCAAGCTGCCCTCTTGCCTCGCGAGTCAGCTGCTTGATTAATATATGATCACTGACTTTCCTATTATGGTAGCATTCAGGCGCTCCAAGCTGGGAACCCTAATGTGGTTACAAAGGCAGAACAATAAATTCTCCCCCCTCCGCTACCCCTCAGTACTGTGACCTTTGCAAAAGCGTCTTCAGCAATAAAGTTTAAAATAACAACAGGAGAACTTCCTCAAGGCTGCCTCCTAGGCTATGGCTACACCAGCCCACTACGCAAGGCCACAGTATGACTCAGGCACCATCCACAGCTTGTCTAGAGCATGTAGCACTCGGCACAGCCTCTGGCACGTCTGGGACTGTTCCTGCCTGGCTGCTGTGGCCACAAAGCATGGCCAGGACCCTACCGTGCAGGCAGGGTGAATGAGAACACCCTGGGGTTTTGAGGGAAAGAGAGTTTAGCCCCATTGATGCAAGCCATGCTGTGCCACTTTGCATCAAAGTCAAAGAAAAGGGTTCCGTTTATTTTACTTTCTAATAAAGATGTAGCTGCCCGTGCTTCAAAACACTTTGTAGCTCTAGACTGCTGGGGAACTGACTCAAAATGAGTTGGCACTTGCTATTAATTGTGTGATGACCAACTGTAGCTGGGTATGAATTAGTTGAAAATACATTTTTTGTAAACGGAATTTTATTACTGTTCCTTTCTGTTTCATTATGTTACCCTAGTATACATACATAGACAATTTTGTGCTACTTCATTTATCTTATGTCAGAAACAGTATTGCTGCTTTCCAACTTTATTACAACTAGGAAAAAAAAGATCAGTCAGATACTTCAAAAGCCTCATGCTGAAACAACATTTTTAAAATAATAAAAGAGCGACCACTATTTTCTACAGCAAAACTAATCTTTCAAATTTGAGATAACAACACTGCATTACAAAAGTAAAGGTCAATTTGAAGAAGAAAAGAGTCTAGTTCCCTAATGAAGTCCTCTTCTTTATACCAAATTGTAATTCACAGTTGAATTGAGTGATGTTAATTCTTTTGGGGCTTGCTTTGAGTGATATTAAGTGGCCAGTTGGTGTGGTTCAGATAAAAATAGCTGTTACATTGAGTCTGATCACTAATGATAACCTTTATTTCCCTTCACACTGTGCTTTTGAAGTCACGGGATACTGCTGAGCTCCAGGGTTTGCTCTTCAGTTTCAGAGATGGGTGCTGTATGGGCATTACATTTCTCCAGTACCTACCACCCTCAAATAACTGGTCATGGAAAATTAACACCATTGTATAAACCCATAGCCTCCCTCACTGTCGAGTGCCTACCTAATGACAAATGGAACCGGCAACCCTTGACTTTGGAAGGTGGCACTTGAATGTCTGAATTCATTATGGAATGAAGAAACAAGAACAAATGTAGTGATGTAGTCCTTGTCACAAAATGAGTATCTCACACTGCAGCATTTTTAATGAGTAGGAAGAAAAACTATTGTGTTATTCCTAAGCTAATTAGATAAAATTTCTGTCCTTAAAAATGAAGTAGCTGAACATTTGAGTTGGATTATCTGTATAACAGTCAGATAGTGATACTCCATTGCGCAGATATGGATAGGAATGGGAAGAAGACAGAATTACTGTCTTGCATAGTCCTGTGGTTGCTGCTCAGAAGACTGAAAGGATTGTGCCTTTTGTGGCTGAGAAGGTTGTGGGACCATAAGACTGTTGCACTAGGGTGACTCCACAGAGGCCTGATTCTCCATTAGCATTATGCTTGTGTGTTGGTAAAGCAAGTAATTGCAAGGCTCCCAAGTTTTCAGGTCTATTGCAAATGACCACCAAACCAGAGATTAGCCAGTAATATCACAAGAACCAATGGTTTTAAATTACTGCATCAATCTAGGAAAGCTAGACCAAAATTTCATAGCGTTTTGTTTTGTGACATCAAGAACATACATGTGAAAAAAATACTCTCTGCGAGTTTTGTGCCTAGACAGTAGCACAGGAGACAGGCAGAGCTAACAGAACGCCAGTAATATCCTCATGCAGTAAGGGTGTTCTAGACAATGGGAATATTGCATCATACCAGCAGTATCATGGAGTCTGTCCCTCAAAACGCATAGGTCCCATGCTAATGAGTTTTCATCAGCCCACTGTGCTATAACAAGCTCTTCATATAAATAATTCTTTTTGGGTCATCCCATCACTGGAGAGTGCTGAGGCAAAGTCCTCACAGCAGCCTGTTTCCACAGACCATAGCTGCAAGCTGTATACACTAAGCTAGTGAGGTTGCAAAAGCAGTGCAATGCTCAAGGCTCTGGGACATGTTTGTTCCTGGTACCACAGAGAGCAACAAACTGTAGTTGCTGAGCTGATGATGCCAGAAAGGCCTCTTCTTGGCATTTCATTCAGCAAAAGAAAAAGCTAGGAAATAAATAAAAGGAGGCAAGGTCAGATTCAGGCTGTCTTCTGCATGCCAGTACTAATTCCTTTCTTCTGTTGAGTTTGGGCAACATCCATTGTCCCAACATTGCCATCTTTTCAGCTGCTTTGTGAAGTGAGTCTGCTGGGGAGCAGCAGGGTGACCAAAACAAAGGCTCAGAGCCAGCCTACTGGGTAATGTGGCCCTAGCAACTGACTGGAGAGTTTTTATTGTTGAGAAGTAGATTGTCTCCTTTCCTCAGCCATAAAGTCAGACATGGTGTTAATTTTCCTCCTCTTGCACAGGAGGAAAAGCTTAGATTGACTGCCCTAGAAGAAGATGAGACCCTGTCTTTCACTTCCTCACCCCTCAATTGAATACAGAGTGGGGAGAATGGTCACATCAGTTCTTGCCTTTCAAAACTGGAACTTGCAAGGAGTTAAATCTGGCCTCCATACACCTAAGCAACCATATGTTTTATCTAGCTGACTGGTTGCTTTGTGGAGTCTAGTCAGATAAAATGACTCTTCCCATCGCATAAAGATAATGCTCCACATGAATGTCAGCAT
This sequence comes from Limnodromus scolopaceus, assembly GCA_028565335.1. Taxonomy (NCBI): domain Eukaryota; kingdom Metazoa; phylum Chordata; class Aves; order Charadriiformes; family Scolopacidae; genus Limnodromus; species Limnodromus scolopaceus. Next base: position 115,929,996 of record JAOXNO010000001.1, read on the forward strand.
CCGTGAGATTCCTACCCATTTTGGTCTCTTTAATTAGGGACTGTTCTGCCTCATTGGACAGACTGGTGTAATAGCTTGGAATCAGAGTAGCATAAAGATTGTCACAGCTTGAATGATCTTTTGAGCAGTGGGAGGTAATGATCCTGCCTGAGGCAAAATACCGCTTCTGGCATGTTATGGGATACTGTGTTTCGGTCCCACACTTCATTTAGTCTTTTTCCAAATGCTGCAGTTTAGCCCCTGAAAAATGCCGTATTTTTATGAGTATAATCCATCTTCAGTATAGTCCCATAATTCCTGTTGGATGTGGGCTGGGTGAGCAGGGGCGGAGGATATCACTTAAGACATGAAATGTCAGTTAGAGGCTCCAGCCCATGCAATTTTTCATGCTGAATATTTTTCCAGAAGGTGACAAGTAATCTCTGTTTCATCTGGAGGATGGAGAAATTCTGAGAATAAGGAATGAGTCCTCTTTCCCCCAAAGTCCATTGCACCAGCTTTTGCCCTTCCATGAACACTTTTGGGAAAGACTAGTCTGTTTAGCCTGCATTCAAAGATCACAAAAGACTGCTTTAGGCTTTTGGCCCATATGGAATAAGCAGTGTTTTCTTTTTCCAGTGTTGTCACAATTCATTTTACTTTATAGTTGAAAAGTAAATGAAAGAAATAGCTGAAGGCATATTTGTGAATAATTACACTTGCACCATATTTCTTCAGAGTTTGCTGGGTAGATTTTTGTGTAAGATTTGATTGTTCTCCTTGTTACAGGCAGCTTCATTATCCATCCAGTGTTTGCAATGGATTATGAGGCAGTGTAGCAGATTACAGAGACAGCATTCTAATGTTTCATCTGGAAATGGAATAAATAGATCTTTTTCAATTGCAACAATGTGAAATGAGCTTTCAGGATGTTAGATTTGGAAAACAGCTCATTAGATGCTGTTTCAGGCTCTCCTGCTGGGATAACTATTGCATATACTGAAGTAAAACCCTGCAAATTGTCTTAGTCTTAGTTCTGCAAAGTAGTCTGTAGCTCCAGATTGGTGGAGGAGTGGTGTACTCCAGGTGTGGAATACTCCTTATGATGGTGGGACTCACCAAGCAGTTGATGTTCCACTTCAAGGAGTTTGTTCCACCACAGCTCAGATTTGCCTGATTTCACACGTGGCCAGAGTCAGTCCACATTAAACACATTATTTTGAAAAACTCATCAGATACTAGAATTTTGTTATGGCCAACCCGTGACTGTTGGTGTGGGATTGTTCTGTCCACCTCCCCTGTTGGCGGTGATCAGAACCCAGCAGGGACACATACTGGCTGCCCTGGCTTGTCATGGCATGTTCAGAAGAAGAGTGGGAGTCACTATCTAGGAGAGGGAATTTGGACTAAGTATGAAGAAGTCTTTCAGGGAAAGCCTTGAAATAGCAGAGTGTAGTGAGAAAGGTTAGGGGGTTGGGGTTTTTATCGTACTAATGAAACCAAATCCCCACAGAAAGCCAAAAGTGGAGGCCAGTGCTTATCTTACGCTTTTTGATTTCTCAGTCCCGCAAAATCACAAGTAGCTTGTGAATCAAAGTCTACTGACAACAGTCTTGTTTCTCCTAGTTTCCTCATGTGGGCCTGTGGTAGTCCAGGGATCCTCAGGTATCCATATGGAAGAAATCTGTGCGTAGTCTAGAAAGTGTAGGTACCAACAAAAGTGTTCATGTGTGACTGAGGACGGGGAGGGAATCCAGATCTACAGATCTGCTACACCTTAGAAAAAGGTGGATTGTTATCAGACAGAACCATTGGCCCCTACCAGCAGGAAAAAAATAAATAAATAAGCAATTCCAAGAGTAAAGCCTGTGCAAGTGTTTATCTGTGCTCTGGCCTGCTGAGAGTGAAAATTTCCTGGGTTTTCAGATTGCTTCCAAGCTAGTGATCCCTTGTGAAAGGAAAGCTAGGGGTAGGCAACAATGAATGAAAGAGGGACATAAATATGGACTTGCTTTCGGTTCTCTGCATAAGTAACATAATTTGAGCATTCAAACTCAATAGCCTGCATGTTTGAGATATACGAACAACTACTGACAAGTAAAAGCTAGTGTGGTGCATATAGAGTAGAAAGCATCCAAAAAGGCTTTCAGTTACTCATATTGGTGCAGTGAGGTCATCTCTAGTTTGTGCAGGTCCCAAGCACAGGCTGGGTTTTCACTGTAATTAGGTGGGTCAATTCTTAATTCATAGAATCGTAGAATCATCAGTTGGTGTGGGTTGGAAAGGACCTTAAAGATCATCTAGTTCCAGCCCCTCTGCCATGGGGGCTTGGAACTTAGGTTCTTAACTAACTAGTAAAACAAATCCAATGTATTTAGCGGGGTGTGATTTATTTTGGATCATTAGGCTACTTTTAGTAAAGCAACTCAAGATAAAAATTAAAATCTTTTTCCCTTAGCATAGGCAAAGCCAAAGAAGGCACACCACTTAATTCTCTCTCCAGATTGACAATCCATCTGTTAAAGGGTCTGTGTTGTGACAGTCACTAATAGAAAATGTTTTGGGGAAAACTCCAAGAAGATCTACTCCCAAAATTTAGGAAATACCCCATCCAGCTCTTCTCAGTTTAACACAGGACTTAAAACTCTTTAAGCAAATATGTCTGTGTATTTCTATATATATTCATATAGCTTCTCTCTGTATTCAAATGTGGATATACCATACACGTATATAGAAAGAGAAAGATGAGCATAGGGAGAAAGAAAATACAGTTATGTCAGATACCTTATATATAGATGATATGCATGTTTTTTATAATGTACGTTATGCATATATATGTAATCATTATATATATCTATACCATCTGTATGCTAACAGTTAATTTTTTCATTACCCATATGAATGTCTTGACCCTTTTGAACACTTCTGATTTCCTAATCTACAAGTCTAAATTATGGCCAAAAACCTCTCATCCTACCCTTTCTCCTTAGTAATGGGAAAAAGAGAAATACAGAAAGAGTTAGTAAGGAATTTTGATTTCGATTTCAACAAGAATGGGTCAAAAAATAATAGGAAGTCAGATATATCTTGAGATATGGTAAATTATTGTAGATCTTAAGGTATGGTAAATTGATATAGTAGAGTTGATTTTAAGGCAGTGATGATGATTCACATCAAGCAAAGATTAACTGGCCTGGAAATTCTAGAGAAAAATTGTACTAAATTCTGTTTTTTTAAATCTATAAAATCCTAAAGCTAAGATTGCTGAGTCACTACTGCAAGTGAACATACTGCTAAGACTTGGCTGTAATAGGAAAGGAGTTTTACAAGCCAGATTTCATCAAGAGGTAAGAAACCAATTGTGTCGACTCATCCATCCATCTAGCTTTCCCTGTTGACATTTCCAAGGGACGGTAATTTATATACTGAAAAGCTAAAATTGATGCATAAACTCCACTCCATAAGTGATACGATTCTCTTTAGAGTAAGTTAATAGGACCCTATTAATAGAGGAAAGTTTCTGACATATGGACAAGTTAAACAGTTTTCATTTTCTTATTACTAATATCACAAAGTGGTTACTTTTAGAGCTAGCTGACTAGACTATTGATTTTTTTCACTCAAAAATTTCAAATGAGAAGTCTGTATTTACATGTTCTGATTGAAAATTCTGTTTTTTACAGTATTGTTTAAAGTCCTTTTTTTTGTGTGTTTCCATCTAAAATGTCTTGATTTCTTTTCTTAGTTCCCTTTGACCCATAAATACCAAATCAACCCCCCCAAAATACCAACAAAAGGTATTAAGTCATTGTGAAAATGATAATTCCTTTTGAAGTTTGATTAATAAAATAATCTCCATTTCTCTGCTGTGTACACAGCAATGTGGAGGAGGTGGTAGCTGGCAATAGGAAAATTTTCACAAAGTGCTATCTTATAGTTAATAGTTTAGGAACTGCTACAGACATTTCTCTTTCTTTAACAAGCTACTTTAAGTTTCTGTATATAACGTGGCTTTAATGGGAGAGTTCAGTTTTCTCCTTAGCTGTGTCAAGAGCTTGTGAGCATAAGGAAGTCACTTCCAATCTTCACCTCCCTTTTCCTGTGAAAAATAATGCAATAATTGTATTTCTGTGCTTAAGGTGGCTGTGTTGCTTGAAAAGTAACACAAACCATGCTGATTCTTAGATTAATGGCTGTGGAAGTGTGATGTAATGTTGGTATGATTCATTTTGCCTCATAAAATCTTTGTTTTGATAGCCTAAATTTTCATTATACTGAATAATCAAAATTTTGGAAAGCTCTCAAGCTGCTCTTTCTCTCTAGACTTTCTCTTTCTTCTTACATTTTTGTCTTTCTTCTTAAATGTAAAACAAAATATTAAGTGAACATTTCTTTTATGTTAACATAGCTGCATTGATTTGGTCATTGTAGTTAAAATAAAATCAGTATGGAATATGCCAAAACATTCCCTTTAAGTATTTGCCTAGTATAGAGTGGAATCTGGTCACAGACACAAAAATTGAGTTCTGAATAAGTGTGAGAAGTAAAAGCAAGAAATACATGCTAAAATCATGAAATGGTATCCCTGTTCTCTACTGGGAAGAAAAGAGACAGTGGGGAATAAGTTTTCATTTTAATAGTACATTGAAAGTGTTTCCCTTCATTTGCATTAACGGTACTTCGAGTTGAGCATCCTGGAGGTATTAATCTCATGAATAAAAAGCAAAGTGGTTCAAAATGGGTGAATTCCCACAGCTGTGGTAAGTAGAGCTGTCTGCAGAATACTGGCATGGCGTTCACTGCAGGACTGGGATACAGCAGTTATATAAGTGAGTTTAACAAAGAAATTTCTAGAGAAGAGAAACTCAGTGGTATGACGAGGTTGGTGGAGTGAATGTGCGTTCTCACTTTTTTAGTCCAGGCAGATTAGGAGTATCTTTGCAAAGAGGGCAGGATTTTTCCCAGCGCTGCACTGCTGACACGTAGGTGGATGGAGCAAAATTCAGCAAAGTCAGGTGGGTTGTCCGTGTGGCGGACGAAAGCAGGTGAACCAAAAGCTGAGGACTGGGAATAAAGGAGGGCAAAGAGCCAAGGACTGAGGCTGAAAGGCAACAACAGAGCCCAAAGAGAGCTGAGGGAAGCAGCACAGTGGCAGAGAAATTGAACATAAATGATTCAAAGGGGAAGAGCGGTACATGTTGAAAAGGCTGAGGCAGGAAACAAGTGAAAAGGATAGAAATTTGCCTTAGGAAGTATTATGTCTTCCTCTAATGCAGGAGATGTGATAGGAACAAGGTCTTAATCCCTACTTTAAAATATTTTAAGGTGCTTTTGTTTTAGTGTAAACATGGGGGTAAGGAGGGTCCCTCTGCCCTTCTCTGTTGGCTTTCCAGGCAGGAGGGGACTTACTCCGGGGTCAGGGTGATGCTCAGTGACTGCTGAGCATCATTTGGGTGTCACTCCTTGGTGCCTAGCTACCAACAGGCTGTCACAGACTCTGCCATTGGGAGGGAGTGAGGGATTTATCAGCTGTGTTTGCTGAAACTGGTCCCATATTTTTTTCTGAATATGCTTACCGTTGTCATGGCTGTGTCTGTGAATGAGAGAGGGGCAGTGTCTTTCACCTGTGCTGTCCAGTGATTATCACTGTTTGAAAAAACTGTTGATGTGTTGTTTTGTTTTGTTTTCTTTGAGCAGATGGGCAGAAGAAGGTTCAAGAGGAATTTGACATAGACATGGACGCGCCAGAGACAGAGCGGGCGGCTGTGGCGATACAGTCCCAGTTCAGAAAATTCCAGAAGAAAAAAGCGGGATCCCAGTCTTAGTAGCTACCTCACGGCTTAAAACAAAGTAATCCTGAAATGATTTATCAAGAAAATCAGAAATATCACAAAGATGCATGTACAGAAATTATCAATATTTAAAACCCCATTGGCAGATAACAAACCATGAGCTTGTGTGTGACTTCATTCCAGATGTTTCACGCCCATTATCCTCTGTAACTCACCAGTTTACTTGATGTTGTAATAAAAAGTTAGGGTGAAGTAATTAAAGTGTCTGCCTTCATCTGTCTTTTCATATTACCACAGTGTTACAAATGAACCTAGCCCAGATGCCTGTTTTTCTCCTGACGTAAAGCTTGGAGACATAAGAGCACCGTATGTTACAAGGTTTTTGCTGAGGGATGAGAGCACGCATCTCAGCCCTGCTTACCTCATTTGGAGAATTCCAGCTGCCAGCCAAATGTGACAATTAAATTACTTTATTGTAATGAGCTGAGAGTAAAAAGTTGCAGAGAGAAGCTGGCATGAGGGGAAGAGGTGTAGAAAGCAGTGAGCAGTTTATTTTTGTCTTGCAATTATGACAATAAAGTGGCTTAAGTGGGGAAATTGGCCCTGTCCTTCCTCTTATGCATGTTAATGTTCAGAATTACCCAGCTTGGACCACATTGACTATTACAGAAAAAAATAATGAATCAGACACAAAATACAAAAAACAACCCAGAAACCTTTGGAAGTTTTGGTGTTGGTTTTTTTTTTGTTGTTTGTAAAAATAGAAACTAACCCTCTAAAATCTCTTTTTGGTGCAGCTTTTCAGTCTCTATATAATCAGTAACTATTTCTATGCCATCTCTCTTTCTTTTCATATTATTTTCAGTATTTGATGAGTAAATCATAACAGACTCTCTTGTTTCCATTTGCACTGTTCTGCATTGCACTTTATATGAGCCCCTTACTTTTATCACTGTACTAGCCCAGTTTTTGATTAACAAAACCCAGCCACAGCAGTGTCTGTCTTAAATTGGGAAGTGCTTGTGTTTTTCTCGCTGTTGTAAAACAGTAACAGACCAGTTTCAGGCTGGATCTAAGCAAGGATCTTGCCTGGCTTCTGACCTGATCAGGAAATGGCTGCCCATAGCACAGGAGGAAAGTTGAGAAAAGGTTTAAACACATTCCTTGTACTAAGAAAAAGAAGCTATTTGGATTGAGCAAGCGGGAAATGCACTACACAGAGATTTGTAAAAAAGTCTCATCCTTTTCTTGGCTTCATCATCAGATTTAGAGGCTCCAGTTGGCATCACTGTCTCTAGGGAAATCAGGGACAGAAGCGTTTTCTGAAGGACTGGTGTTTGCAGTGGTTCTCCAAAAAGGCAGCACGAGCCTCCCCTCCAGACTGACAAAGGCAGGTGCGGTGAGCGGTGACTGCCTTCGACTGAACAGCCCGGAGTTGGGACTGCTTCAGGTGTGAGAGATTAAGGTATAATTCCCAGCTCTGCCCAGAGAGATTCATTTCTTCCTCTCCCACCTCCCACAGGAATATTCTGATCACCAGGGCAGGGGACACATACATCATCAGGCCCCTCACGTAAATGGAAAGCTACATCCAGAGGGTAGGAATAGAGGGACAGGAAGGATCTCACATGGGTGGCAGTCATTTTCCCTGAGGGCCCACTGTAGCGGCAATACTGAAGGGGTGCAGAGCGGTGTTTAAAGGTGGGCTGCAAGACTGCGAAGGGAAGGCCCTCAGCCTTATGCAGGTTAAGGCATTTATGGTGCTGAGCAACAATTTAGTGAGGAGCCCAGACCGTATGGTGGGTGATAGGAGTTCTGAGACCATGCCGATTAGGTGGAGCCCTCTGAGATGCTGAGCAGAGGAAGGCAAGGTAGAAGGCCTGTGCAGAGATGATGTGTGAAGTGCTTAATAAGCACAGCGAGACTGGGTGGGAATGGACATGGTTTTTTATATCTTAGTTTGGGGATAAACATCTAAATGCTGCCCAGACCCTGCCTTAGGCACCTCTGTCTGTGTCAGGTCCGGCCCTATGCATGATACATCACCTGCCAAGTCAAGAGTGCTCCAAGCTGCAGCTCAGTGCTTTCTCTCTAGGAGCATATTTTAGCAGCACTGTTTCTCTGCATTTAGGAATTTCACAAACAAACCTCAAATAACGCTGCTGCTGTGCTCTGAATGTGGTTTGTGGAGGCCACGGATTCCCCACTTGTCTTTCACAGAGACTGCTCACCATATAATAATCACCTTAGCATAATAATTTAAAAATTGTAATGGGTTTGGATTGTGTTGGTGCCATTTTGTTTAGATGAACATATATCTGTAATAAAAGACTGCATTTGCATTCTGCATTATGTCATTTGAAATAGCATGAGCTCTGTAATGGCTACTTAATTGAATAAAAACTATGGGTAAGCACTAGGCTTTTATATCTGATCTGACATTCCTTGGACTTAAATTTCCTACACAACAGGAATAATCATATGGTTGGGACATGGAGAAAACGATTATGTTATTGAAGCACAGCAACAAGGGCTGTTAGCAAATGAATTATGGCTCTTTTAGCAGCAGGGCTATACTTTAATGTGAAGTTCAGAGTGGATCTTACGAATACAGTCTTAATATACAGTGAAACATAATGAGGAAATAGTGAACTGGCATGGAATTTGGATCAATTGTCGCTGCCCCATCAGACAATTTCCTTTTTATGAAAATGTGTTTGCATCACAGATTCAGTTCCTGTTCCCAGGAGAGGAAAGCTTTCTCACTCCGAGTCTCGCTTGTCATTGATCCTTTGATCATATCCAAGGTGGCAGTTTTTAATTTCCTTTCTTACCATTAACTCAGACTTTTCAAAGACCTATCTGGATATTGCTGAGGTGGGGAAAGGAGTTTGATTCAATCAGGAACTTTGCAAAGATGGGTGAAAGAGGACACTTAAACATTCCAGATACTATATGTACCTTTTAAATTCCAGACGCTCACTGAGCTCTCTAGTTAACTGGCACTACCTAGCCGGGAGTAACCAAATCATGGAAAGAAAAATTGAAATTAGGTGGATATCTGCGCTGATAACCCAAAAGTTCCTTTAGGTAGCACAGAAGATTATTCAGAGCAGTAGATTTTGCAGGAAACAGGGTTATCACTCCCGCCATATACACCCACACCCTCCCCAGACACATCCATACTGCTTCTGCTCCAAATTACTGTCAGATTGTCCCAAAAGAGAATAACCTACAGTTGAACAACCAGAACAATTGCCTGAGCCTTAGAAATCTTTTGTTCACATTGTTGCCTGGACCGTAAAATAACCTTTAGAAGTAAACAGCAAAGGAGACTATTAGAAGTAAAGAAATGCCACCAGAAAGCACAAGAATGCCCAAATGAGGAAAACAGCAACGGATGTGAATTCTATCAAGTGAAACACAGAAAGGCAAGCCAAAGCCGACCTGCGGCTTGCTGAAGGTACAGAGTTAAAAATGAAACTTTTTCAAACGCTGCTCTGACTGGTGGCCTACTGGACAATTGTGGGGATGTGGGGAAGCAGAGGTCTTGCAGAAAGTAGAAATCCATCTTGCATTAATGCTCAGAGCAGAGGCTCCCACAATAGGGGTACGGGGTTCTTTTCTGTAATACATCAACCTGAGGAATTCATTGTCAAACTCAAATGCCAGTAGAAGAGAGTTTGCAGTAACCTGGCAAAATTAGTAACAACAGACTACCAGGGCTGGATGAGGTTCACCTACGTCTTGTAGAGGAGTTCAGATACATGGCAGCTGCTTTGGTCAACCCATTGCTCATGCTGGCCTCCCAGGGAGGATAGAGGGATGCAGATAGCTTTTGGTCATATGTGTGAAGGTCAGAGGCTTCATGGAAACAAGTGACATTTCCCTCCCCTGGCTTATTTGCCCTCAGTCACCTGAGCTGCACTGTGCCGTGCTTGGAGCCCAGGAAACTGGGAGGATCCCCCAGGCAGGTCCAGAGCAGGTGCCTCAGAGTCCCTGCCAGGTTCCTTGTGGCAGACCAAGCCCACCAGACTGCTCACTGAAACAGGCAGCTCCACTCTCTGCTCCTGACCTGGTGCAACCCCTCAGCCTGCGGCCTCTTTGGAATTGCTCCCAGGTACCTCGACCCAGCACGGCAGGCCAAATATGTCAGTGAAAGCATCTGCTGAAGTATGCGATGGAGGCGGATGGGTGGAAGGGAACCCTCTGAGGAATTGAGGAGCACAGCTGGGAAATGAGAAAAGGGCAAGCGCTGCCAAAACTTACTGAGCCATCCAAAGGTGATTTCAGCTCAGGTAATTGACTACTCATGTCCAGCCTGTTTCAGGGCTCACACCTCAGAGGAGCTCTGACATGAAGCCAGCCACTGCCAGAAGGTGTCTAGGCAGCCTGGTGAATCCCTGCCTGCCACCCGACACATCCCAAATGCCAGTCCAGAGCCTACTGGAACCTGAGGAGCTGGGTAGCAGAATGGGAACATTCTGACATGAGACAGCAAGCATTGGCAATGGCCATGGTCCCTGCTCCCCCACCTCAGAAGACCAGCTGGAGTGTGTCACCGTTTAACCTTCATGAAAGCCAAAGCTTGAGGAGGGTGTGGAGGAGGGAGGACATGATACTCAGGTGGTATAACAGCCCACGTGGGGGACATGGTTGGGATGCACATTTAGCCCTCAGTGGTGGGGCTCTCATGTAGGCGTAGCCAAAGGTCTCTGTATCTGAGAGGCATCTTAGGTGTCCTTTGCTACCCTCAGTCATTACCTGCCAGCTCCCATTTTAGACCTGGCAGCTGACTGTGGAAACTTCCAAAATAAAGTCCCAGTGGCTCAGCTGAATCACCCCTGAAGGCCATTTGGGCTAAGTTGCTCAATGTTCCCTTAAGACTCACAAGCTAGCAAATAGCTAGCATCAAGAGGAAGCTTCTAAGGTGTCTCCTGGCAGCATTTTACCGTGAGGCTGCAGGAGTTGCTCAGACTCTGGTGTCTGCCATAATTGTATGGCAATGCAGAAATGCTTTTATATCCATTGCTGACCATTTACCACTCACCTCATTTTTGACCTGATCTGAAATCTTTTTGAATGTGGTTATCACAAGCCCCAGGTCACTGGACAGGCCTGTGCTGGCCTATTATTTACTTGCAATAATAAGGGCTATGACAAACATCAGATTTTAATTATGGTTTAACCTAAATGAAATATTCCTTTTTCAATACCAGTTCTATACACACGTTCAAAGCCTGATGGGAAAAAAAGGAGAGTGTATTATCGATATAAGTAAATTAGTATTTAGAGATCTATATTCTGTAAATACTTAAATGCAGACATCCTTCCCAATCTGAAATCTGGAGAATTGACTTGTGTTGGTTTATATGATCAAGACAATCTTCACAGTGAATAGATCTAGGGACTTTCCCAAAAAAGAGAAGCCATGCCACTTCTAGTTCATTAAAGTCTAGTCACGAATGGGTTATTTAGCTCAACTCTTAAACTGTGGCAGTGGCTTTTTTTTTTTTTGGCTTTTTTTTTTTAATCCCTAAACTCTGCCTGACAGATGGTCTCTTGCCTTTTAGTATCTCTAGTGATGGTGAGGCTAAAACCTTCCTTGGCAGCTTGTTCCATGGCTGAACTTTTCTTAAAGCTATAAAGGTTGGTTTGTACTTAACCTAAATCCTCCCTCCTTCCATTTAGATTAATTTGCTCCAGACCAGATATACCCAGTTTCCCTAACCTTGTCACGTAGGTCTCCTTTTCCAACACTTTTCATTATTTTTTGTTATTCTCCTTTGAACTCTGCCAATTTATTTGTGTGCCTGAAATGAAATGCAGCCATCCAAATGAAACGTAACCAGTGCCAAGCACAGCAGCATAATTATCTTGACTATTTTACAAGTAATGATTCCCTTACCACAAATTTGAATGGCTTTTGGCATTTTTTGTGACAGCATTATTTTGTTGGCTTATAGTCAGAACATCATTTCCCGTGAATATGGAGCCTCTCTGCTGTCTCTCTAGCCAGGGTTTTCCTCTTCTTTTCTACAAGAGACTATATTGGCTGTAAAACACCTTTCTTAATTTTATAGTCCCACTGCACCTCTGCAATACCGAGATAATACAGAAATCCAGGTAAATGTCTTTATCTTCAGCTCTTTGGCCTGAAAACTGGAAGAAACTGTAATTGGTTCAGACTTTTTTTGTGCTTGCCTCTTTCCCATTACTAAATTATTACAGTCAGGTGCAGAAGTGTCAATGATCTCTAAATCAGCCTTTTTTGGAAGCTCAGAAAGGGTTTAAATGACTTCCTATTTTATTCTTAACAGTTATCTTGCCTTTAGTTGTGATGAATAATTATTTCACTGAATATCCATATCTAAAAATAGCTCTTGAAATAAGCCTGAGGACTCTTGCCCCTTCTCAGTGTGTTGTGATTTAATGCTCTTTCACAAAGGCCAAAGTGATACTATTACTCACATTCAGTGGTAGTTTCCACCATAAATATTCCCGCTGAAGTCTTCAGAACTAATGTGACAGAGGGAGGGTGTGTGAGAAGATGATCTGTTGGCCTCATCAAGTACACAACGTACAGTGACTTTCTGTACTTAGTTTCCAGCTTTTGTCAAAACGATATCACTGTTTTTCTTTAACCATTGTCATTTCTTCTTGGGAGTCAAGTCCACGCTTAATATAGTGAATGACATAAAAAAATAACCACAAGATGGTGGCAATGATTAATAACAACAACAACAACAACAACAGCAATAATAACTACAGCAAAGGGAAAATTGACACACCCACACAAGACTGGCATCTCTTTCAAATAATACATTAAAATAGTTCAGATCACACACACAAGCCACAGTGACACATTTCTTTGTGCGGCACGGACATACCTATAACCCTCCTCCTGGTGCGGCCAAACTCAGTTGTTGTGGTGACAGCAAACTGGCTCGTCTCAGCAGCGGGGACATTGCTGGTTGCGTCCCTGCTTTGCTGCGCCCCTGCCCGGGGTTGGTGTGGTCCCTCTTTCCCCGCTTCTGCGCAGGGGGTGCCGTGCTGCCCACAAGTCAGCCGTGGGAAATGTATCTGGTCCCTGCTTTAATATCACATGGAGGTCCCCTTTGTAGGACTATGTTTTGTTTGTTTCTTTTAAATCTCTGGTTATGAGATAATTAGACAAAACTCAGCCTAGTCCTGCTCAGCCTTGAGGTGGGACGTGCTTGTTAGCTGATGGGAGCACACGTCTGCCAGCCTGGCTGGCCCTCGTTGCCAAAACACCAGGCAGGCCAAAAAATAAACATCAGCGTTAGACCTCTTAGCTGCTCAGCCACAGGGCTGCGGAGTCAGCACACTCCCCTAAAGGCCAGAGTGGTCCCAGCATCAGGCACAGCTTGTCAGGCCCCAACAACCAGGGAAGAGGACAAAGTGGACACACTGGTGGGAGGTGGCAGCAAAGCACAGGAGCCAGGGGTGAGTGAAGGCGATTGCTGTAGCGGAAAGGGAAGGCTTATGGGAAAAGTGAAGGGGACATGTGTAATGACAGTGCCTTAAGGAGGAGGCGTAGGGTGTGGGTAGAGAATTACAGCAGGAAGGGTGGGTGGAGGAGGAATGGTGGTGGGCATGGGAGGTGATTGCCTGATGTTGAAAAGCTGGAGCATTTCGTTTCCCACTCACTCTTTTGCTGATATAATGAATTGCTTAGATATTTCCCCTTCAGTTATGTAAAACTAAACAGTATAGTGTTGTCTTTAGGGGATACCTGGGCAACTTTGCAAGCGCTGAGGCATTGCAATGTGTTCAAGTTATGCAAGGCAACTGGCAGGCATTTAGGGATCACAGCTGTGCTGTGTAAATTCTGTCTTTGAGTTAAAAATAAAAAACTCAGTATCTGATCAGTCATCCTGCAGTTTGCCCTCTGGACTTTCCCATGACATATGGTACCTACAGTCTCTGGAGAATGCCTGAAACATCTCTTGCATCTTGGGCTTAAAAAGTGAATTGGGCGACATCATGTTTGGAGAAATTAAAATCGTTGTTCAGAGGGAGAGAAATTTTATTCCACTAGAATTCTTCTGCCATCAATATTCCCCTGATCATAGAGCCTTTTTCTTTACAAAGGATAAGTTAAGGCAATCAATTGTTTTTATCTGGTAAATGAAAATGGAGAAAATACAATTTGGAAGTAGGTAAACACAGAAGTCATTTTCCACTCGGCATTAGCTCACATCTCAATGGACATTAGACCTGCATTTATTGAAAGATAGGTTATTGTCTGGGACATTGGGATTTTAATAGAATGGAACACAAACTCCAGTTTATTGACATCTGCTGCATAGCAAGAAGATGGATGATTTGCTCTCTTCTTTCTGCTCTTTTTCAGTATCGCTGTGCAGATCCACACAAGGGAAAAGCATGCATTATGCATCATATTCTGTATACTTTTATACAAAAGAAGTAAATGGTCGTTTCATAGTTAAAGAAGCACTTTCCATTAATGTAAGTTTTTCTTGGCACTAGAAAGCTACCTACATTTGCTCCATTTTTACATATGCACATGAGTTAATGCCCATCATCTGAATTAAGAGCCCATTATCTTGATTCTGTGCTGCACATTGAAATCGTAATCCTGCAAGCTTTGTAGTCAACAAGACTAATTTAAATAAGTAATTTTCAATAGTATTTATAGCTTGTAGCTGCCAAAGCTTCAAGGTTGGGACTAGCAGCACAGAAAAAATTAAAAGAGTAAAGATACAAAGAGTAAAGGAAATCCTGAAAGTATCCAGTAAGAAGGGGAATTCTCTTGATGACATTTTTTTTGTCTGCATAGAAGCAGAAAATTCTCCTTTGAGGAAACAAACACCAAATTATAAACATCCCTTTGTCATCTGCACAGCATTCCTTCAGTGCCAGTGCACAGTCAGAGCTCTGGCTCAAATGTACACCGATGATGCGCAGCTGCTACACAGGAAAGCAGGAACTGGAGAACAGCCCTGGGTGCACCAGCACGACTTACACTTTGTTTCTGCCCTTGAATTTTATTTGCATCGTGTGCCACCTCCCTGCGCAAGCAGCCCAGCAGCGTGGAGGCTGGGCTGCGGGACTGCAGCACAAGCGAGGATGTGCTGCTGCAAAAAGGAGATAAAACTCTTGGACCTGCTTCCCCGCTGCCGGTACTGAAAGTTATCACCTCAAAATTTACTACTCCGTGTCCGTCTGAGAGTCTCCTACAACTCAGCCTGCTCTTGCAGGTGGATGCAGCGTGCCTGCAGGTATGGGTGGGCAGCCCACGGGCAGCTTTGGTGAGGTGAATTGTGTTCCCACGCAGCAAGACTTAAATGATAACCAAAACAGGTCGCAAAGTGTGTGTGGGAGGAAGTGACTGCTATGTTCAAAATGATATTCATTGGAAATCCTTGAAGACATCACCCGGTGCCCTTTGCAATTCACATTGCAGCAGCCTGCTCGCCACTTCTGGAGTGTCCTTCTCTCTGCCTTGGAAATAGCTGACAATATGTAGGTGATGGATCTAAGACTTGCAAAACGTCACTGAAAAATGTTTTGCATCTCGGGAATACAAACCCACATGGCCAAGGAAGACACATTTACACAGAAAATTGATTTCTCAGCTGGTGCGACACTTTCAGGGAGCGCCTTGGCTATTGTGGCACGAACAGGCACACATTTGTGTTGCTTTTTCTTTGTCCTAGCAACCAAATATCACTCTCTCTTGATTTTCCATCTGCTTCTTGCTGAAATATTCTCAGATGAATAGCTTTTCTGTTGATACACTACAGACAAGTCTTGATTGGTTTGCTGGAGTCAACATTATTATTTTTAGACAACAGGCTGAGGCCTCTGATGCAAATCAACTTTAAAAGGTTCCTTTTGTTTGCATGCTTTACATTGTGTTATTCCCTCTTGTGAATCCATTTTCACATGCTCTATCAGCAGCAGTATTCTTTAGGTGAGATGATTAGTCAAGGCCAGTTAATTCCCTTTGCTTGTCTCTTCTCTGACATAAAGTAACTTGTTGATTTCCACTGAAAAAACACCATATCTGTTGGCATTCAGGAACACTTGTATTAGTGAGTCTATCAAGTGAAGCATTATTACAAATGCTACTTTCCAGTCTGATAATTTCTGAAAAAGCAGTCATTTTTGTTTTCACCTTACAACATCAGTCAAATTAAAACAAAAGCAAGACTTGCCAAGCTTATGTAAAGCTGGATCACGCTTCAGACTGGTTTTTTGTATATTACTAGGTTTACTGAAGTCTCAGGGGATGAAATTTGCAGAAGCAAGTACCATTTAAAGTCATTGGCACTTAGGCACTTTAATCTCTTGGGTGCTTTTGCAAATCTTTCACAGACTGTGTAAATGCGCTATATTCAACCGCAGCAATTCCGTGATGGATGAGGTTTCTGCCAAGCAGGGCGGTTTAGCAGCGCCTCTCTTCGTAGTGTATTTCACTGTTATTAACAAGCTCTCACCTAAAGCAAAATAAATCTGACTTAATTTGCACCAGCTTCCAGTTATTAGCCATCCGTTTATAAACATTGCTGCAGTGACATCTGATTGTTTTTTGATATGTCTGTTCCATCAAAAATAAAACCAAACAAATTCTGCCTTGTTATATGTCTACATCTATTAGCAGTTGTGCAAGCCTTGCCTGCAAGGAGAGTTTTGAGGAAGACCCGGTAGGATGGAACAGGTATTTTCCTCACTACTTTTTGAATAAATCTCAGCCGTGTTCCTTGTCTTGAAAGCTCAGAGCAGCGGTGCCTGTAATTCCTGGCAGGTGCAATAGAATTGCTGAGGTACAGCTACTACAGACATCTTTCTGGGGCTGCAAAGTGGAAGGTGAGTGTCAGGTGTCTGCCTTCATCGAGGAAAGAGTACAGCAGCCTGGTAATCTTCACGCCTCGGAAAGTGCTCTTAGGAGCTCCTCGCTGCCGTCTCTGCTGTATTAGAAACGGCTGAGCCCGGGGAGGGAACGCATCCTTCTCAGCTTCTGCAGTCACACTGGATGCGTCTGCTCAGTCAAGGTCAGCTTTGAAGCCGGGGAACAGGACCTTTTGCTGGCGCAGAAATTCCCTCTTCTGGAGGGCAAACCAAGCTGACCCGTTGCCTATTTAGGTCCTGCTGCAGGCTTCAGCGGCTGCAGTAAGCTGTCTTCCAGCACAGCCTTGAAAGTATCCAGCCTCTTTCTCCAGCGAGAAGCTCACCTCAGTTTGGTCCTATGGAAAGAGCTCCTGTCTAAGACAGAGAGAAATTTATCCCATTTCCAGATGGAGTTGATCCAATCCATTACTCCTTCATTATTTATATAGCATCTACATTCACCGCAGCAGTGCTTATGTTAGAAATGCTTATGTGATACCAGATGTAAATAGTTAATAGACTGGAAAGCCACAGTTAGTGGAGACTTGGAAACACATCTAATAAATCCCTCAACAACAGAGGACAGGCGTTGGAGGTGGACTACTTGCAAACCAGTTTTCACCAAACTTGGAAAAAATGAGAAATTAGCAAACGATACTGAAGACATCACTTCTAATGAGGAGATGAGGCTGTTATTATATAACCCAGAATATTTATGACTTCATTTCCCAGCAATTTAGGGATTTTCATTCTACAGTAAAAAATCTGTTGGAAATCATCAGTGAGAAATCCATAATTTTTGTAAAATCTTTTTTTTTTTTTTCCTAACCTGAAAAGAAAGAAAGAAAAAGAGCTCATTGCTACAGCCTGACACTGGGCTTCTCTGATTAACCAGGACCGAATACTTTAAAGAAATCTGTTTCTCGCCCACATACAATCAACCAAATTAATTGATCTAAGAGAGATTTCTTTCTAAATACCCTGTTCAGCAGAATAACCATATTATTTTCTCACTTAGTTTAACAAGAGAGGCTTTACATTCAACTCAAGTTTTAGAAAAGTGTACTGCTTCTCTGCTTCTTACCTTGGTAACAGCTGCATTGCTAAAATAAGGAGCAAATCTCAGTCTCTGGGGTTAAAAGTTCTTTTTATTTTTTTCTTTTTTAGAAGTGTAGTTTCCAGAGTCATGTAGAAAGCACTATTTCTCCTGGAAAAAATGAGGAGCCACCTTTTAAAACTTTGTTGACATGTTGATGGATGATTGTCTTTGTATTCCAGTAATGGAACAATTTAACTAGTTGGGATTTTTTCTGGGTGCTGGGTTATAGCCCTTGTCTATTTTCTTGAAACTGTTAACATTTAGTAAAGTCAGAGTGAGGAGAAAAACAGGGGTAATACCTTTTCTTAGCTATGGTATTTAACTTCAGACTTTACAGGATTATCTTGCTAAGTTCATTAACTAAACTGTCAGTCAGAGAACAGGTTATTTTCAGCTCTCTTCTGTGGATGAACAATTTAAAAAGACGCTAGATGTAAAATATTTAGATTATGGGGTGAGTTTCTGGCCAGCACATCCAACTGTCGTGTTTAGCTATACATGTTGCCCACGTGGATACAAACACACGTACACTTTAAAAATTCTGGAAGACAAAAGCATTTAGATTCGATATTTTGATGCATACAAAACCTGCACTTCACGTAAGAGCTCTAATAATTCCTCATGCACAAGTGTTCAGTTCTTTCAAAAGTGTGTGCATGACCTTTAAAAGAAATTATTCTTTGGAGAACCCTCCTGAGTGGGTTATTTCTGCTTTACAAATGAAGCTTAGTTCAGGGTCCAGGGGAAGCTAATGGCAAGTATATTCACCAAGCAGTCGTTTTCTCTAATTGAATTTCTGGAGAGGAATAGTTAGAGGAACTGTGACTGATCTGTTTGCCTTGGCATCTGGATAAGGAGAAATGAGTGACGGAGGTCTTTGGTAAGAGAGGTATTACCTTTCTTGGGTGAAAATAACAGACAACGTGAAAAACAGGGGATCCTTTAGAGAAGTATGTTTCTCTTAAAATCCCAAGATTACTTTTTTTCCTGACTTTTCCTATGGCTGTGACATATAAAATTCAGTTATTTTAAACTCTAATTACTTGTTTAAGATATTATGTAAGTTCAGTGTAACTGTAATGCGTATTTGTATTTCATAATCGTTTCTTGAAACTTCTTTGCATGTGTGAGCGAAGCCTAAGCCTTAAGGGATTTAATATTTAGCATATTTCTGCAATCTGGCAAGGTCGTCTTTCTGCTGATATATTTGAGTTAGGAATTTACAGAGCAAATGCCATAACTATTAAGTGTGAGAGAAAGCTAGAATTCTGAAAAATTAAGACGTTTGAAAATAGAACATGACCTTCTCTAATACAGGATTCCTGACACCCCCCTTCTCTAATACAGGATTCCTGACACCCTCCCCAACATACATACACTCTTTACTGAATATTTCAGTTCCAATCATACGTGGTACAAACAAACATAAATCAATCAGAAGTTTTTCTCTTTTGCAAACATCTACAGTTTCCAAAGTCACCTTTTTCCTTCCTTTGGAAAAAATAGTTCAAACAGTGAATAAAAATTTTCCTCTCAGAAATCAGAATGTGAATTCAGCTATTTGAGAACAAATGTGTGGCAGTGAATTAAATCATTTTGCATATATTTTTTTAGAGAAGAGTTACTCTGATGAACAAGTAATCTCTCATCTGTTCTTTGTTGTAATTTAACCTTCGGCTAATGCATTATGTCAAACTGTAGGCACATACAGGATGAGATTGTCCTAATTTTAAGATTGTCATAGTTTTTAGTATTTAAAAAGCAGCATTCACCCACCTGCATCTTCACTATCTTTAAGAGGCTTAAGAATTACAACTTAGCAAATATAAACTAATATAAAAAGTCATTTGTTATATCTGCAGAACATTTTAAGTTTCTTTGTGTTTTCCTGTGCAGAGCTGAGTACTCCGGGCCTCAAAAAGTCACGGTTGTTAAGGCTGACGTGAACAATCTGCTGGCAGAGGGAGAAACGTGACTGTCCTATAGACATTAAAGTTAAACTGATGTCTTAGAGAGAGCACGCTTACCATTTCTGCAGTGTATGAGCTAAATGAGCATTCAGTAATTCCCTTTTCTATTACTTTGAAGGCAGAGTGAGTTCTTCAAAAGTTTACTTTAATGTTACCAGCCGCAACGTCATGATATGTTGTCCAAGTACGGACAGCTTTATGGTAGTATACTCTTTATATTTACTAGCACTGCTAACGATTCGCTTCAATATTTATGGAGACCTGTTCCCCTTTCAACTAATTGTATACCAAGAGACAAACTTTAGAAGCATTTTGATATTGCTTTAGCTTGAGTCATCAGTGGACACAGAAAAACAAGCTCTGCTCTTTTCAAGTCTTTGCTTACTTCCTCGTCTGAAAAAGAGGCAGATACATTGCTGATAATGCATGAAATGCGCTTGCTATCAAGGTCTGTCTTTTTAAGGTATGAAAAGCCTTGGAAAACAGCCTTTTGTAATTGTCTGATTACTGATGACAGCAAGCATGGACTATACCATGCTGTATTTTGATGCTACAGCACTCATACTGCCTTCCGTATTCACACATTTCTAAGCAACAAAAATGGTTTTTAAATTGTTCTTCTCACAAGCTACGCTAGACTTGATGAATTGCTCTGCAGGCTGCCTTGCAATTAGCCCCTATGGTTCAGTACCATGCCAAGGAACTGGAAATGGCTTCAGCTGTACTAAATCTCATGGCTATTCTCTCCTCTGCCATGGAAAATCGTCCACGTACTCATTGCAGAAAGTGCAATGCCTTTTCTTCTTTCTGGAGGTGCAATTTGCCTTATTGATGGACCATTACTGCTGCAGTTACTTTTATAGTCACAGTGCATGAAAGGATGTAGTTTGACCAGCTGACATAAATAAATCCTAGCCTCAAAATTAGACCATGGTTGTGCTGACTATTCTGCTTCCCTTGTGTGTTGGACTAACAAATGTCTCCAGATGCTTTGCCACATACAGATAGTATTTATTGCCTGAAAAAAAATCATGGAGTACACTGATCATCAAACACTAAGCTATAGTAAAACACCAGAGCAATCCTAGCCCAGCCTGCCAGGATAAAGCTAGCAGGTGTTCAAGTAATCTGCAATCTTCTGGAACAGAATTAACATTTTTGCTCTTTGGAGTTGCAGTTCCTGTGGTAGCTGAAGGCACAATCATAGAAATGAAGTGAAAAACTGAAGACCCTTTCGTGGAAAGGTGTAAACTTTTTGTGATACTATTTTAGTATTTACTCTCAAGCACTGACATCGTTTGGGGGAAATTAAGCATCTTGTGGTAGCCAGCTAAGCCACTCAGAAGAAGGTGGCAGGCAGGGGAAGCTCTCACCATCACTCTCTGGGTAGTCCCAGGTCTCTGCCCCTCTCTGGCTGGTCTTCCAGTCTTCCATCAGCTACAGCCTCAGCAGTAGGGTGTGGAAGAGGCCCTGGCAGCTTGGTCTCTGCAGGTAGTGGAGCCTGGGTGGCAGTCTGCAAAGCTCTGGGCTGAACCTTTGCTGAGGAGCCCACCAGAAGGATGACACCATGCCGGAAAGCCCAGGTCTTGGCATGTAGTATAGGTGAAGCCCTTGCAGCAGGGGGTTCATGGTTGATTCGGCTCCTTGCCCCTTACTCAGGTGGCATATGAATAAGATACAGGGTGGTCCTTTAAAGCAAGGTTGATATAGTCACTCCATACAGTGCTTCTGGAAAGGATTCAGATTTTGACTGGTGTTTGCTTTTTTTCTTTTGAGGAACTTGTGTTGACTAGAAGTGTTTTCCCACCTTGGACAATTTTTTCTTTTGTCAAATGTGCCACTCACAGGCAAGAGAGATCCATAAACCCCACAACCCCTGTCACCTGCTCACTTCGACTAGAGGATTTCTTGTCAAACGCATCCCCTATTCATCTGAAATCAAATCCGGGGCAAGAAATCTGCTTCAACCAGGGCAGAAAGCAGCTCCCTTCCTTCATTACTGCAGTGTGGGGCTCCAACACAATTGCTGAGGGAGCATATAGTTCACCTATTTAAATAACTACATTTTGAGGTTTTACCGTGCTGCAATACTACTTTAGTCCTAATACTTGAAGCAATCCATGTTCCTCAAAGAGAAAGAAAAAAGACAAAGAAGGGTAATTTGATACAAAATGACAGCAATTCAACACAGTTTGGACTTGCAGAAAGGTGATATTTTTCTTTTTCTCCCTCTCCCCTCATCAGACTCTATCTCAGCTCAGCTTTTGGCACCATTTTGTCCTACCGGAGCAGCTCCCCCATCACTTGTGTTCCTGCTGCTGGCTCTGCACTGTTCCTTTTCTTCCTGTGCAGTCACTCGATAAAGTCACGGCATTAATCGCTGGGTGAAATCATGTTTCTCGCCATTATCGATCATTTCTAGAAGAAACACTTTCAATCAGTACCAAATAGTCTTCTGTGGGGAGGGTTGCTGGGTGCTCAGCACTTTCCAAAGTGTAACCACTTGCGTCCCTGCCTATCTGTGGCTCTAGGAAATAAGCTTGAGGCAGTGGTTAAAATCATATTTCAGCTGGATTTTATATATGCAGCTCCAGGTACTGAAAAGCATCTTTGCTTCCAGTGGTGGTGGTAAGAGTAGGATGATATGAGGAAACAAAGGTGGTACTTCTGAATTTCACCAGAAATCCTGACAGAGATTGTCTCGCCCTCTCTCCAGCCCCTGCTTCACATGAGCTGTTTGTTGAAGGACGACTGGAGGGAAAAACCTTTAATCACAATCCACACTGGCTGGTTTTCAATCAGCAGACTTCCATCACTTCGTTCAGTAACCTAGGAGGGAGAGATGCTGCATCCCCAGCTATCGAGCTACTCCTTCCATCAGCTTATTCAAAGCAAGGGTTTTTTTGATGTCCCTCCCCCATTTTACCTTCCTTTGTTCTACTTCCCACCTTTAACTCCCTCTTGGAACGCAAGATACTTTATGACCGTGGTTAAGGTTCTCAAAACCCTGTCAGGAAAGGCAAGTGGTGGTGTCTGATGAGCAATCAGCCTTCAGCCATCAGATGCCCTTCTGTCCGCATAAGCAGGAAACTTTTCACAATTCAGGTTTGTTTATTGCCTGAGCTAGCTAAAGGCCATGAAATGCTAATGTTAATGCTACGAGCACATTACTGCCTCTTTAATTTATTTCAGCTAACTTCTGTTGATGGCATTTGGGTAAGTTAAACTGCCAGTTGAACTGAATTTGTTGTGCAGTTCGACGTAAAAACCATGCTGGAAATAGATCTGTATTCAGAGGCGTCTAATTAGGAAAACATCATGATAGTCAATGCAAATGTTTTCCAAGGCACTGCATCTGTGCACCATGCATCAATTGCATACTGAGATTGCAATATCCATTTTCCAAGTTATAAAAGGCATCTAACGAGAAAAACATGCACTTTCAGGCTACCTGTGTGAAAGAAAGAGCGAACCTCAAATTTTGGTACTTAAGCCTCTGTGTGTAAATTTTCCTCAGTGAAAAAAAATAAGATGGAAAATAAGAAGGAAAATTTGTGGGGCAGGGTATGACAGAAATCTGAGCAATGCTTATTTGCTAGAGCTGTGGTTTAGAAATGCCAGCTCCTATAGCATTAGGCTGTAAACAAGCATTAGGCTTGTTTAAAATGCAAAGCATCAACCCAAATGGATCATTTTTGCAGGCTCAAATGCTATGAACTACTCTAAGCATACTGACCTGCGTCCCTGTCTTTCTTCTCTTGTTTAAACATGTATTTATCTATTAAAGTACACATACACAAGAATATATACACATATGTGTATAGACGGGTATGTTTTGTATACACATACACCAAAAAAGCTCTGCTCCTTTCCTGAGCAGTATGCAGGAATCAAGGGCTTCAGTTTTCAGATAGAGCAAAAAATAAGGCTGAAGACGGATCAGATTATTCCTCAGTTACATTAAGCACAGTCTTTCTCACAAATCCATGGTCTACCCATTTTTTTTTTTTTCTTCTTTGACTTTACTGTGGAGAAAATGAAGGCATTTGCCTCACTGGGCATGATTCCAGATGCGAGATCAGTTTCTGTGTGATCTGATCTCTTAGACCTGGTGCAAGTTACACGTGGGGTAGGCTGAGCATGTTAGTAGTATGGGGGAGAGTATCTCCTATATATAAAGTTACTTGGCTCATTATATACTTGTCCATCACTGTCTTTCTGCATCTTCTTACTGAGGGGAGTAAGATGTCTACAAAAGATGAAAAGGCTGTTAAAAACATCATTAGCCATTAAAAGCCTTATTGGAAAATAAAAGAAAAAAAAAGAAAGAAAAAAATGTACTTGTGTTTCCCTATATGTGCCAAAATTGATAACTACTGACATACGATAAAAATTGGCTAAACTATTTGTAGTGTGTTAAAGTGAAGTAATGGATTTTAGATAAAACAGCAACAAAACCTCATTTCAGTAACGGGGCTAAAATACAAGTGTTAGTATTTTTACACACCTAACGTTGTTTCCTGGTGAGATTTTGTGGAGTTTTTCATTAAAGCATTTAAAATACTTTGAAAGAATTAGAAGTGCTGTAGAGAGCTTTTCCCGTGCTTCTAAAGCGTTATAAAAATCCTTAAGGATCTGTACAAATTTTCTCTAAAAAAAAAAAAAGAACTTGCTTCTAGTGACTAAACCTGACTAAAAATAACTAGTCCATCAAACTCAAAAGAGCAGCAATTTTATTCAAGTTCATTTGGGGATTTGATTATTCTTTTGAAAATGGCGAAGAACAGCAATCCTGAAAATCCTACCAGAAAGACAGATCGATCTCCTAGGTCTGCTTAGTTGCTCTCCTTCAAGACAACAGGTATTGCACCGTTTTTTAGAGTAAGTATATAATTTCTGGCCTCTCACATCTGTAGAAAACTGCTTTTCAGGAAGAACTTACTCAAAAAGTCACCACAGTTCTATTTGTAGAACAAATGGGTCTTTAATGGTTCAGAGTCTTATTTGAATATTCATGCTAATGTGCATTTTTTCCATTTAGAAAATAACTGTGTGGGAACCAAGCACTCTGATTAGCTGCAAAATGCAGTTCTTTTGGGAAACTAATTTACACTGATTCTTGACGAGATTGAGAAAACTACCATGTTCATTAGGGAAATTAAAAACACCGTATGTTTTCATCTACCTGTCCTAGCTCTAGTACATACGGTTTGCAGCTGTAGTGCTTTTCAAGGATCTTCCAGCTTATAAATGTTAAAAAAACTGACTGGCCATCTTTCTTTAGAAATGCACATACAAGCAAAGGAGTCACTGCAGATCTGCTACTTAATGCTATACAAAATAGTATTAAGGTATAAGGAAAAAAGAGGAAGAAAAGGAATGAAAGCAGAGAATTTAAGCAGGTATTCTCACTCAACTGACGGGAAGTGTCATAATTCGTACAAACTCAGCACCGTTTTCATGACTAGACTTACTGAAGTCAACAGTTCATATTAAAGAGGAACATCCTCATACTTGGTAACTGACACGTGCACATGCACATGCCCACCAAACACCTCTTTTTGTTACCTCCTGAAGCTCTTTTAAAAGAAACTTACCATAAATTTCATGTTCTCAAATTCTGCAATTACAGAGGCCAGGCCAGTGTCAACACTGACTGTGACAGTTTTCCACGGACATTTTTTGGACTGTCCTGCTGGAAAAATGAAGAAAAAAAGAGTTTAACAAATGTTTGTGGTAATAGTTTTTGACGGAGCCTTTTAAATCTTTACTCAGATTTGAACTGATTATGGTTGTTTGCATATTTTACTTGTTTCCTAGAAGTATCAGTAATGCAAAACATATTGGAGCTGTCTTCTGTGTTTCTAAATTTTGTCTATTAAATGGTTCAGTAATAAAATGTGTTTACAGATATCTTTTTCTGCACTTAATTGTTTTAGAGGTAGCTATTTGCTGTCATTTATTAAAGAACACAAAAAGGAAGGGAAAGCAAAGAGGAAGCCTAAAGCACTTCTACATCATTATCCATTTACTAAAGCACTTAAGAGTGTGTGCTACCCATACATCTCTATGTGGGATCCATTACAAAAAGTACTGGTCATACTGAATTAACAGGAGCTTTGCCTTAGAGACTGAACTTCACAGCCTGGGCTTTAGGCATACCCTCATTTTGCCTGGTGATCTGAGACTCGTGGTTGCAAAAACTAGAAGTTAAAAGCCTTGCTGACAAAGCTAATAAGGCTGTGAGAAATTGAATTACACAGCATTGCACAGAGGAACAATTGGAGAAAATAAAAATTCTGCTGGAAGAACTGAGAGAAATTGGTGTAACATTTGCAGGACTGATATGTTAACTTCTATTGTCTTCCTTTGCTGCCTTCTCATGTTTTCATCTGTTGTCTTTTTAGCTGCTACATTCAGAAAACAATTGTATGTAAATGTTTCTCTTGGTCTTTAGTGAAACAATTGATGAATACTCAGAATCCTGGGGTATTGAATTTATTTATGCTGAAACCTGTGAACAGCGTGCTTGATACTTTCCAGCTGCTGTGTACCCGCCCAAGTGAGTGGTGCTGTTGACATGACTGAGGGACAGGATGCCATCCAGAGGGACCTGGACAAGCTCAAGAAGTGAGCCCATGTGAACTTCATAAAGTTCAACAAGGCCAAACGCAGGGTCCTGCACCTGGGTCAGGGCAACCCCAGGTATCCATATAGGCTGGAGGATGAAGGGACTTAGAGCAGCCCTGCAGAGGACTTGCAGGTATTGGTGGATGAAAAACTGGACATGAGCTGGCAATGTGCTGCTGCAGCCCAGAAAGCCAACTGCATCCTGGACTGCATCAAAAGCAGTGTGGCCAGCAGGTCAAGGGAGGTGATTCTGACCCTCTGCTCCACTCTGGTGAGACCTCACCTGGAGTACTGTGTCCAGCTCTGGAGCCCTTGGCACAGGGAGGACATGGAGCTGTTGGAACAGGGCTGGAGTAGGGCCACAAAAACGGTTAGAAGGATGGAGCATCTCCACTATGAGGACAGGCTGAGATAGTTGGGGTTGTTCAGCCTGGAGAAGGAAAGGCTCCAGGAAGACCTTATTGTGGCCTTTCAATATTTAAAGGGAGCTTATAAAAAAGATGGGGATAAACTTTTTAGCAGGGCCTGTTGCAATAGGACAAGGGGTAATGGTTTTAAGCTAGAAGAGGGTAGATTTAGACTAGATTTAAAGAAGAATTTTTTTATGATGAGGATGGTGAAACACTGGAGCAGGTTGCCCAGAGAGGTGGTAGATGCTCCTTCCCTCAAAACATTCAAAATCAGCTTGGACAGGGCTCTGAGCAACCTGATCTAGTTGACAATGTCCATGATAATTACAGTGGAGTTGGACTAGATGATCTTTAGAGGTCCTTTCCAACCCAAACTATTCTATGATTCTATGAATTCTACCAAACACGTTATTGCACAGTCAGCTCTTAAGGCACGTGCTGAAACGTGACTCATTGAAATACTGACCAGGGCAGAAGAGGGGCAGAGGAGAGGGTGAATCACCTCTCCTGACTCCGGAGAGCATAGATGACCTATGGGGGTTGGCTATACACATGTACTTATGTCACATATGTACATTTTTACCTTATATATAGAACATATATGTGATCCCAGATGCAGACCCTTATGCCCCACAGACATTGGTGTACCACAGGGCTGTCAGAGCACATCTTTCTGCATTTAGCCACTTAAAACTAAAGCACTGTTGTTTGTTTTTTTTTTTTCACCAGGAGCTCCCATTTAACTTTTTCCTCTTCATTTTGATTTGTGTAAGGTTTCTTCCAGCAGATATTTTTGCTGACAAACTCACATTTTTGTCGTCTGATAGGACACTTAGGGAAGTCGGTAAGATTTGGGGAACCACTTTGCCCTATCTGTACTTAAGCCAGAGCACAGTGATGTTAAATGAACTCCTTTTAATAATTCATTGCAGCAGAATCTGGTTTACTTTTAGCTAGCTCTTACAGAAGAAAAAAGGCGTTCGGCTTCTGAGCTTCATCTTGCAGAGCTGATAAATTGCTCCCAGGCTGCTGCCCAGATGGTCCTCCAAACTGGACTGCCAGATAAAATTCCCCCGCATCTTCCCTCCCCTTTTCCTCCTGACACCCAGACTACAATACCTCTAAGCCTTGTGCCAGCAGCCCTCATACAGGAGGTGATAAATCGAAAAGGCAATTACCTGTGTATCTTCCCATTATAAAAAAAAAAAGGGAAAGCCTTTCACTACTGATGGGCAGATTTAATTAAGCCTTCTCTTCTCAGTAACCACAGACAGTAGCAGATCTCAAGCCACCATGTACTCACCAAACAGAGATATGTTATGCATTGCAGTGCTTGGGATCACGATAGGACAAAGAACCTAAGCACACCCCAGAAAAATAACAGTGGTTTTCCACAGATGGGAACTGGGGGCTGCTTCAGGCCTGAGAGGCATATGTCCAAGAGAAAGCTTCAAGAAAGCAGCAGTTTTTGTGTTCAGCTAACACTAGCCCTGTTGCAGTTGTCATGAGCTAAGGCTACTAGGGGAAGTAAGGTTTGCAGGGAAGGATGCAGTTATTTGTTAGCATAGGTGGTATGAAAAAGGGAAGAAAGACAAGGTTGGGGTACACGAGCCCTGCAAATCACCTGAAGAAGAACTCATCTGCCTGGAAGCATGTCTGTTTTTCCAGCCTTTGGTCTAACAAAAATTATTCCCCATACAACTTACCTCAATTATGTTTATGTATAAAGTAATATATTAACTAATACCCGTATTTGAGTTGAAGACATGCTGGTTATAATACAAGCATACAATAATTTAAATGTATGTGCACGTATAGCTGCCTGTAACTTAGTCTGTGTTACATATACAGATGTGAAACCATGTCTGTATCTGTAGACAGACTCCCACCCTCCTCCCCAAAAAAGAGACTGGTATCAGTAATGTACATCAATTTAATTCATCAGCTGGAAAAGGAGTGCTATTCAATTTCACTAGCTAGGGATGGGGCCGGTAGCATGAGTTCCCGTTACATGGAACCCAGGGAAGGGAAGCAGGGATCTCTCTCTGCAGGAGCTGTTTGGTAAAAGAGCCTTCTTGCAGAAGTCGTAGCTACTTTGGAGGTTAACTCTAGGACAGACAAGCTCTGAACAGCCCCCCCGCAAAGTATAAAGAAAATTTAAAAAGGTTTCATAAAACATGGGAATTAATGTCCATTAGGATCATTCTAATGGGGTATTCTCTCATGATATATGATCAAATAGCTTTAAAAGCTGTACCTAACATCCTTATTTTTATAGTCCTACTACTTTTTTATTTGTCAGTCTGGAACTGGCTTTTGCCACCTGACAGATGCTGTCTGGGTTGACTGGGGCCAAATTCAGCATTCAGGAGCATTTATGAGCAGGCACATGAACGCTGCCCAGGTCTCAGAGGTCGCCAAGAAGAGAAAACAGAGGACTTCAGTAAACAGTTATTTGGATTACCCTTTGGCTTCAATTTGTCAGCTGCACCACCACCAGCAAGAAAAGAGAAATGGAAATGTCACAAAAGATCGTAACCTTTAAAATGTATGTGCATTTTAAAAAAAAAAAAAAAGGACCCCAAACCCAGCACAAACCCATGTGCATGTACCAGCCCGCAGCAGTGTTTTCAGCCTTCAGTGACTTTGCCACTGCAGCCCGCAGTCCTGATGCTCTGTAGCTGTACCTGACCTTGGGAGCCCACGTGTGCAGGGTGGCTCCTGGAGTGTCCCCAGAAGGGACCAGTGGGTGCCACCAGGAGCGGGTTTGCACTATAACCCTTGCTACCGTCTCTGGAGCATGGCATACAGGAAAAGCCAGCACAGCCCACCCTGAACCGGTCAGCTGACAGCATGGCCACACCATCGGTGTTTAATGGTAGAAGAGCACCGTAAGTACAGTTTCGTCTTTGTGAC
>JAOXNO010000001.1:115959769-115974129 GCA_028565335.1 Limnodromus scolopaceus
GGTCAGCTGACAGCATGGCCACACCATCGGTGTTTAATGGTAGAAGAGCACCGTAAGTACAGTTTCGTCTTTGTGACATGTCAAAGAAATTTCTGAGTTTGTCCTTTGAATCTTCTTTTAAGGGGATTGCTCAACTGTTTGAAGAATTAAAGGTGTACCTTACATCTTCTGATGTGGCCAATAATCTTTGTGAAAATTCTGGGATGTTTTCTGTATAAGTGAAAATGGTATTTTGAGAATGAAGAGTGTTGGAATAAAGGTATCTTGCAGTAAAAACCTACTGACATTCTGGAGATATTCAGGCAGCATAAGAAATTACCTGCATAAGTAATATAATGGCTGTACAAATCATGTAGTAAGTGCCATAGAAGAAAAAGAGGAAAAAATAGCAAGCTTGTGCTAAAAATATAGGAAATATTTGAATTTTTTATAAATTAGTCAGCTTAGCAAGTTTTTCTCCGGAGTAACATACTGTGTTATAAGTATTGCCTTTTTAATTTATTTTTTTGTTTAAACAAATATGTATGTGCAACCAGATCTAGATGAAGATGTCCCTGTTCATTGCAGGGAGGCTTGGACTAGCCAACTTTTGAAGGTCCTCTCCAACCCAAACTGTTCTATGATTCTATGATATATAAATTGATTCAGCAGATTTTTTTCAAGCACTCTGGGGAATATTGAGATGTATTGACATCCTTCATTGTAAACCTGTAAAAGATTATTTTTTTTTTAAATCAACACTTCTTCAGACAGAATATATTTAGGTTTGGACCCAAGAGTATCCTGCTGCTTGAAAACATCAGTTATAAAAAAGTTGTCTGAAAGTCATTAAGACACCATAGATGCTTTTTTCAAACAAGGTCATTGGTTAGCAAACATCAGAAAGTTTCTGCACACTATAAGCACATCAAAAATAACTAGGTTGCAAAGTCAACCATCTGAAGCTAGAAATGCCAGAATTAGATACCCCTGCAGTACTAATGGTACTTGCTCTTCCGTGATGAAATGTGTTATGACACAGGTTTTGACTTCATAAGCCTATATCACCCCCTTCCCTAGCCTTGTCCTATTTCTATGAATGGGAAATTACTCTTTATTTTCTCTTACATTACCTGTATTTTGTTTAGAATTGTTTATTTAGAACTGTTCAGAGGCTGAACTGAACATAAAATTACTCCTTGGCTCCCTGGGGATTTCATGATTCTAATGTCATTTCATGAATGCTGTCACCAATGTCCAAGGGGTGCACAAACACTTCTGAGTTTCTCTGCATGAGGTCACAGTGAGATGAAGCAGGAACTACTGCATCCTTTAGCACAGCAGAGTAAGGTATAGGGAGATGGAGGATAAACTTTCACCTGATTTTTGGGACCCGGCATTATGACCGTAATGGAAAATACTTATAGCATTATATATATGCAAAGCTGAGGTGAAACTTGGTAGGTAGCTGGAGAGTAGCATATGTCAGACCTAAAGCCAGAAATTTCCCTGTGGCCTCCAGCAAGTTGTACAACTGAAGAACCAGGGAAAAGGGATTTATTTTTCAAATGTGGAAACACTTGTCACCTTCTCACGGGTCAGGAGAGAAAAACTTCAGTGTTTTGCTATTAAAAACAAAGAAGAAAGTGGGTCCTTACAGCTGAGGCATTCCAGGTGCTATTCTGCTCCCACAGAAAATTCTGTTTTGAAATTACAGAATAATTTACTCCAGAGGAGACCTCAGGGATTATCCTTCCGTTGTTCAGAACAGGGCTAGCATAGCTCAGGTGACTCAGGGCTTGTCTGCTTGAGTTTGGAGTATTTTACAATTATTTTCCATCCTTCAAGGATGGAAACCCCACAACTTCTCTGGGCAACCTGCTGCTGAGCTCAGCTGAGCAGAATCAAGGCCTGTGTGAAAACCGATAAAGGCTGAAGTCTTGTGTCTACAGAATGACCTTGAAGGGAGCATCTGATCCCTGTAGCCTTCCCTTCCTCATAGGTACAACAGGGTGCAGATAAAGCTTTGAGACTTCTGAGTTATTCAGTTACACTCCTGATATGTGCTGTAGAAGTGCCAATGAAAGACTATACCAGCAGCTTTCCCCCCCATGAGATACAGAGCACCTGAGTCTTTAGTACAAGAAATATTCCTTTATTCAGAGGGGAGAGGCCGATCTTCCCAGTGTGGATAAGATTAAAGGGAAAGCTTAGAGACATCTGACCTTAATATTCTGCCATCTTTGAGGGGACGTCATGTCACTGTCAGAGCCACAATAATATTTGACACTGCCACTGTTACTAAATGCTGAAGTTTTCAATTTTGATTAAAATTGCAAAAGGTGAAAACTCTGCTGTCAAGTATCATCTTGACACAGACATCAGCTGTGCATGACTTTGTCTACATGGCAAGACCTGGTAAATTTAAAGATGTGGCGAATTTTGCCAAGATCTTAGCTCTTGGTCTCTGTCTTTTTTTAATCTGAGCAGGCCACTTACTTTCTTTATTATAGGCTTACCTGCCTGCTTCTCTTGTCCTAAACCCCTACTAAAGTCTTTGGGACTTCGGTGACTGTAAAAATAGGAAAGAGTTTGCCCTGTCAGACCTGGGCGTATATTTTACCAGGACTATGCAGACTTTGGAGATGAGTTTCTGTTATCAAGCCATGTAAGAAACAAGTCAATATATTGCTAGGTAAATGGGCAAGATTTGCTCCTTTCTCATGTGTTCTTTATTAAGCTCTAAAGACTGCTTCAGAGCTCATGTGCTGGAAATTGTTTCATTCGCATACAGGTAACATCCTATTTTCCTTCAGGAGCTGTAGTTTGGTTTTTTTTAGTGTGTTTGTAAGTTGCCTCAGGGACTGTGAGATACCCTGGTTTCCATGGATCTTGAGCTCTCTGATAAGTTCAAACATGCCAGCGCCAGCTGATTGCTCTGCTGGTTCAGCTGCGTAGTCAGTTGAGCAATCACTAATTGGCATGGCAAAATTTCAAGCCTCTTTCAGGCGCAGCGCACACAGCTAAAGAAGTGCTGCACGGGAACCCTCACTGAAGCACTAGGCGTGTGTATTTTACCCTGGGCTCATTATTGGCTGATTTCATCAACCCTGCTGAGACCCAGTCCTTGTCCAGCCTTGTTTTTCAGTTTTTCCGTTTTTCAGACAATGCAGCATGGGCAAAATGTCAATGTGATTGATAGCCATTGGGTGTGGCAAAAAATGCTCTCCGTTCTTCAGATAATGTGAGCATTGGGAAAGCTTTCATTTCCCTCCCAGGGCAGACAAGGGGAATGTGTAGCCTCAGAATGGAAACTCTGAAGGTTGCCTTTATTTTATAAGAAAAAAAAAAAATCCCAATGTTTGCTTTCTGTTTTCAGCCTGCTGTGGCTGTAGATGGTGGCTTGGGCTGCTTCCAGGCAATTGAGGTAAGCTGCCAAGGTCACCCAAAGGGAATGGATCTTCCCTCGTGTTGGGAAGAGACACCTGAAGCTCCTCGTAGAAGCTGAATTCCCACAAGCCTCTGCTAGACCATAGGCTACCAGCAAGCAGATGCCATGGGATGCCCAGGCCTGATTTAGTAGATGGTTTGTTGGCCTCAGATTCAGGTAACTCTCATTTATGTAAGCCAACTGATTGAACTGGCAGGAGACCAGGGTGGTTTTATGCTGGATGTTACTGAAAATGACAGACTGTCATGAAAATTTTGGGTCGACTGAGTGGTCTTTTCCAGTGAGAACCTTAATCATAAGGCTATGCTGAAATAAGTCTGTTGAGAATAATCAAAATAAGTAGCACTAGTCTTTTGAACAAACATATTCTTCATGACACTGTCAGCTTTGGCATAAAGCTTTCTGCATGTTCCTGAAGAGGCAAACACTGACCATTTCCGTAGCTGCTCTAGGTGCCACCTACAGAAATGGATAGGGTTTTGCTGTGCTGTGTTAGGAGGAGGTGGGACAGATCTGAATACAGCTCCCAGGGATCTCCTGTGCATGAGTGTCTGAAAAGTGTTTCACAACTGTAAATGGGGATCATGGGCTTGCTGTGCTTTCAAGATTGATGCAGAGCACTTTCTAGCACTCAGACTTCCTCCAATTCTTTTTCTTTTCTTCTACTCCTAGTCAGTGTAAATAACATCCTTCACCTTGACCTGAGCCCCTAAGAGTCTCTGACTTGTATTCTTGTACTGAATGCAGTAAGAAGCTCAACTACTTTCTGTGAGTAAAGAATAAAATATAAGGTTATTTTTATAACCAGGAGACATTGTCTCCTAGATGGGACAATGTTTGCTAAAGGGTGGGCCATAAATAGTTAAGATCTGCCTATGCACCCATGCACAGCTAAGACAAACGCTGGAGAGTGATGTGACTGGAAGCGGCTGATTGCTGTGGTTTCATGGTGCTACAGCATCTTTCCCCGCTCCCTTCCACCGAGTGCAATGCAGTGGCAGGGAAAGGGTGGCGATGAGAGCTTTCACGTTGACCTCGGTATTCTCTGCGCAGATGACGAAGAGAGAGTGAGTGTGTATGGGTGTGCACGTGCATGTCTGCACGCTGTAGTCACGGATAATCTGCTCATGGCACAGGTGACAGCTGGCTCTGTAATGCCAGATTGACCAGAAATAGCCTGCAATCCCACCTATTCCCAGTGCACCAACTCCCTCTGTTTGGTCTGGCAAACCATGTTCAGCTATGTAGTACTCCTGCCCCTGCCCAGTGAAGAGCAGCCTTAAATCCCAGACATGTTGCAAGCCATCCATGGGAGCAAACGCACAATTAGGTGGTCATATCTGCTCCTTTTTTAAGTTGCTAAATCCCAAATCTTTCCCAAATGAAGTCTGCCCTGAAACTAGCTTCACCCTCTCTCTGGAATTTTGTCTTGGCTCTCTTTGAAATGACGGGAAAAGCGCAGAGTTATTTTTAACAGCACCTCATCAGTTCTGTGTTGTCTATTGCTTTGGTTCATGGCTCCTCCACTGGAAGTGATTCTGCTTATAAATACTGTAAAGGGTTCACCTTCAAGGATGACGATTTAATTAGAAGTGCAAAGAGCTACAGCCCAACATGTCAGATACTAATGAACGAGCTTTTGTGGTTGGTGGAGAGCAGCTTGCCAAGGTGTCCGTTCGTTTCTGTACATGTAAGATGAAATGCAACTGAAGCTGTTGCCATTTTAAAAGGAAAATCTTATTAGAGTCCAGGCAAGGATAGCAGAATAAAATAAATGGCTTTTGGTGCTTAATCTGTTTGTATGTAGGTTCAGGTGTGATTATGTAGTCCGCTATCAACTTTAATTAAGCTCTCCCTTTGCTCCTGACCTTGGGGCTTAAATATAATTTGTTCTATAGGAAAGACAGGTGGTACAAGCTCAGTGTTTTAAAGTTCAAATTGATTTAGGTTACATTTAATTTAAAATTCCTTATGGAAGCATATAATTTTACTATTAGTAATGTTGGAGCAATTACACAGAGGTGAAGAAGTTGGTACAGAGCTGAGCCTTACAGCCCTCCAATGCTTTTCTTCACGAGCAAAAGTATCCCCAACTTTTGCTTTTGGGTTAATGTTATTTAAATCCAACAGAGTTCCAATGAGCTCCCACTGTCCTGAGAGTCTCTGGCTGCCCAGGCAGACAGGAGGTGACATTCAGACATCAGGGACCAGCACACTGGTGTGCAAATGCATGGATGGGCTCCAGCAGATCTGCCCCCTGCCCTGGGAAAAGAAGTGAGGTCCTTAATGCAACAAGCCTGTTTATCTTCTCCAGTATAACAGGAGCTTTTTTCTTGGCACAGGTGCGATGTGAGCCCCCTGGGAGTGCTTGGACCTGCAGCCCTTGGGAAGGCAAGCATGCCAGGTGCCACAGGCAGGACAGCTGTTCGATTTCAAGCTTCTGGACTGAGCCTTATCCATTCGAGCTGAGATCTATGTCCTTGAGGCACTGAGATGTTTGGTAATGGCATGTACTGTGACCTGCCTTGGACACAGGGGAGTCCCTAGTCCCACTTTTTGGCTGTATAGAAACAAGGTGGTGGCCCCCCCAGGAAGGGGCACATCCCACAGGGGTGCAAGAGCCCAGCGTGTGGCAGCAGTCGTAGTTGGGCCAGTGTGGGAACTGCAGCATGGTAGGGGCTTGGACGTGCTGCCAGCAGAGATGATGGGGAGTAGAAGATGTACCCTAGGATCCAGAAGCAGCAACACTGAGTTTCTGCAGCCCCAAAAGCCTCTGAAAATCAATGGCAGGACAGGGGAGGAAGAAAGGATGAGGCTTGCAAGGGGATGGGACGAGAGAGGATTTTCAAGCTCTCCATGAACCTGGCATGTTTTCATTAGGGAAAAGCTG
Source organism: Limnodromus scolopaceus (assembly GCA_028565335.1). Taxonomy (NCBI): domain Eukaryota; kingdom Metazoa; phylum Chordata; class Aves; order Charadriiformes; family Scolopacidae; genus Limnodromus; species Limnodromus scolopaceus. The sequence goes on from JAOXNO010000001.1 coordinate 115,966,090, forward strand.
CAGGATCATCCATAGCCAGGCTCTAGCTGGTGGAAGATCTATCGCAATACGTGTTTCAATGTGTGCTTGGTATTTCCAAGCCCCTGGCTGCAATGCTCCCTTCTCTTCCCATGCTACCTAAGGCCTCTATTGCACTAAAACCAGCACTGAAACCGCTCCTTTCTGTATTAAATGGTTGATTCAAGTTGATTTTGTTATCCCACCAGGACTGGAACTCTTAAGAAAGAATAATGGAAAAAATTTAGGTAAAAAGATGTAGTTTAACTTAACTGCAGCAATATTCCAAAATCGTATTACTTTTTGTTAGTTTTGATGACAAGTTTCCTTAGTGACAGCATTTCTCAGGGTTTTCCACCTTGTCTTCCCATTATGTTGGGGACTTTTCTATTATCTCTTGATTATGTTATGTCCTTTTATGAAACATCTCTTACTTGCTTTCAATTAAATAAAAGAGTCCAAAGGTTTGAGCTGGGGTCAGGGGGGCTGTTTATGCTTTCTGACAGACTCAGAGAATGAACACTTGGCAGTTCAATGGAAAACTAGTAACTTCCACAATTAATCTCAAAGCAGATTTTTTTGTTTGTTTCAGTAATCTGAGAAATTGGCTTTTGCATTACTTTTCCATGGGTAAGGAAGATGGCAGTTTCTTTCACACTTAGTCACAGAAATTTAAAAATCTTGTGTGTGTATGTATGTCCCATTAAAAAAAAAAGTCACTGGTTAGAAATTCTGTGTTTGTTCCTCATCTGGCAGCACCAGAACAAATAGCTGCAACAACCTTCTTCCTGACAAGCACATCGCAGAGAGATGGATCTTCATTTTAAGCTCAAACGATTGCTCCAGCAGGCAGGAAAGCTGTCACCTCTCAAAGTGCCCATATCCAGCCAGCTTTGTGCTCAGGCCATCTCTCAGGCTTGCCCTCTTTCCTGCCACTCTCCTGCCATCAGGCCTGAAAAGAACTGAAAACCTTCAAGCGGGTGCCTTGGAGGGCAGAGGGGCTTAAAGCAGAGGCAGGAGGAGGTTGCTGCAGGGTGGGGAGCAGGTGTACCAAATGCTCCTGTGCTGGAGACCTGATGGAAAGTTTACAGGGCCCTTGTCAACCCTGAGAACAGCTACAGATCCCTTTTGTGTCAATTCTAGCACCTTCCTGCCCTGATGTCCTGATACAAAGGAGTAATATTCATTGTGAAAAAAAAGGAGGAATGAATAGTTCAGAAAGTATGAAAAAAACCCCAGGGAAGTGCACTGTATGACCCCCCCAGAATGTTAGCTGCGTGTGCTGGGCTGTTGCACTTTCTACAGAGGCATTTTCTTTCTGGGGAGGTGGTGAGGTTCCCCTTGGGAGGCTCAGGCAAGCCCAGAGAAAATTAATGGTGAAAAGCACTCTCTTTTCCCTGCTGGAACGCCTCATAGTCGACTGCGAAAGTCCATTAAGCAGCTGCTGTGACCTAAAATAAACTGACTAACACTAAAACTTGGCTGTCCAAACTGTATGCTTATTTTTCTTTTTACTTTTCCTTTCTTTTTAAAGAGAGCTCCCTTCTCTGGGAGAGTTTTTCAGCCTACTCGGGAAAATGGTGTGCTGGAGGAGTTTGCCTTTCCAGCTGCATCACTTTACCCCACCTCTTCGCTGTTCATGTCTTCAGAAAAAAAAAGACACCTCTTCCCCTCAAAAAAACCAAGCCAAGACCAACCAACCAAAAAAACCCTCTTCATACATATCTGGCTGTGCAGGCAAAGGATGTTGCATGTGAAAGCCTGAAGATATTTACCCCAAGTTACTTCATGCAAGGAATCAGGTAGAGACCTATTGCTATTTACTCACCTGCAAGCCAGGGATGGGTTTCATCCCCGCAGCTGCCTGGGAAAGTGGGAAACCTGGTTGTACAAAGCTCCCCTGAACTCTCCATTTGTCCCATAGAGTAGCTCAGGGTTGCTTTTGTTTATTTTTCAACTATGTTATTTGGTGTAATAATACCTCACCTTGCTTACAAATCCTAACTCCTCTTAGCTACAGTAACTCTGCTATGGAGCTCACCTGGTTTAAAAAAATAATTGATCAAAAGACAAACTTTTAAATGGTCAAAATTTCTTTGGTTCTCAATAGGAAAGGCAAGCTCCAACCTTAAAAAAAAAGGAGAGGGAAAAACTGCACTGAGTTTAATGTAATTGTGTTAATCAGACAATTTAAGTGAAACAGTAATGGAATAAAGAAGGATAAAAGGGTTCTTATAAAAGGCAAGAGTGAGGGAGTTGCGAACTCATTTGAGACAAAAGCGGAGAGTTAATTACTATCAGTGAATCATTAAAGGGTTAGCTGAGGTTGGGGCATGGGGAAAAGTATAATGTGAAAAAGAATGAGTCTCTCTAAAGAGGTATGATTTTCAGTAGATAGAAGAGAGGGAAGAATTTTAGCTCTTAAATTCATCTTTTGAAGTAAAGTCTCTTGTCACCCTCAGGACTAAGATAGAGTTGCAGTGTTTTGCAAGATGTGCTTCCGTTGATACCTTGATGTCCCAGTACTTTAGGGCTTGTCTTTTGAGCTCTCATGCTGATGGCAAGTGGGTTTTTTTCACTTACATGAATATTTTCCAAGATGGCATTTGGTGCAATGGGGGAAGTGTATCATGTGCCGGCATGCAGACATATAGGATCCGTGGATTTTGATGGTTCTCTTACAGGGAGGTGTTTAAAAAGGTGCTGGTAAAGACACATCTGCACATTTTCTCTCATCTTGGTCCTGCAAACCGATGCATCCTGCAGGGACTTGACTACTCCCAGCTATATTGATCTGAGAAAAGAGATTACTTCTGCCTCCAAACCTTGACTAGATGAGAGCAGGACAGGGACTTCCTTAAAGCTTCTGTTACATGTTTAACTAGCTCTACCGCTGCAGTGCTGCTTGGAAAATTAAAAGCCAATAAAACCCCCAAGCCAAGGGGACCATACACATGTTTACAGTTACACACACTGAAGAGCTGGCCGGATCCAGGGCACGGAGCCAGGCACCCTGCGGGTTTGAGCCTCCGTGTGTTAAGCAGCAGCCCGGTTCCACTCCGATTTTAACCAGCAGGAGACTTGCCATGAATTTCTTTGAATACGGGGCCCCCAAAGGCATCTTCACTTCATAAGGATGATGGATATTACCAGGCATATAGAATACAGATGAGGAGGAAGTCTCATTAAGTCAAGGACGGTTGGCACTTTCCAGGTTGTCAGCCAAATGTAGATTTAGGGAGATATTGGAATATTTCCAATATCTGCAGTCACTGGGAATTTAAAATATGAATATTTCCTCCCCCCATCACATGCTCATTCTCGTCTGTCACTGAAAGCGAGTTTTGGCAGGGAGCGCTGCCACAGGACCCACCATCCCTGTGCTTGAGGGCAGCCAAGGGCCACGGGAACAAACAGATCAAGCCTTGGTTTTGCCCCAAAGCTTTTCAATTTTTTTCAGAGGACAAGAAGGAAGCTTGAATGGAAGATGAAAGTGGCCTGAGACTCAAAAGTCCTGAATACTACAGAGAAAATAAATTTTTATTTGCAAATCCAGTACTAATGCCCCATCCAGCTCAAGCTGAGCACACCAGAAAGAGTCTTGTGCAAATCAAAAAGAAAGGAATTGCCCAAAAAATGAAATCTTCAATAGAAGTTTAATTTTTTTGGAGTTTTTCAATGGGAAATAGTGAAAGAAATTTCTTTTTGCTTGTTTAAATTAGATTCTTATTAACAAAATGTTTCTCTATGGAAAAAAACAACAAACCGAAACAAACAAACCAAAGCAAATTAGTAACTTAATCTTTTTTCAACACATAATTTTGGGGGTTTTTTTTTGTTTGTTTGTTTGGTTTTTTTTCATTCTGTTAGAAAATACTTCATGAGTATTTTTTTTTTATGGAGTCAAATGGTTGGGTGTTATTTTTTGTTTGTTTTGGAGTTTTTTTGGTGGTATATATATTTTTTTTTTTTATTTTTTTAAATGTGCTTTATCACCATATTGGTCAAATAGGCAGACTAGATGGGAAATGATTCCCTGTCTGAGTGACATCTCAGCACATCTCTGTAGGTTTGTAAGAAGTACATACCTCAGGGATGTCTTCATTTGGTTTCTTCTGTAGGACTTTCCAGAGCTTTAGCACCTGTGCTTGACAGAGCTAAGGATGCAAGTGCTGCTTGGTTCATTTTCCAGACACTTAAGTACTTTGCTAACTTAGTGCCCTTATAGCAGTACAATTACATTAATAATAGTAATGAAACAATTATACATAACAGCATTTTTCTATTTTAAAGCAACTTGAATTGAGCATGGTGCAGAAATGCTTGCATTAGCAGTGCCCACACTGTCACCCGCCAGGGAAATTGCAGGAGGTTCTCAGCCTGCTCAAGTTTACCGAGTTTTATTGCTTTCAGACCCCAGTTAAAGCTTCCAGCCAGCGCCGAACTATGTGTTTGTGGTAGCACTAATCTGGGACCATTATTCTCTTGGTCAGGGCACAAAAATGTAGCCAAGACACACACAAGGAGGCACTTAGCATGGTGGCTCCCTGTGTTAAAACCCACTGACTGTAGTATTGAACCGTTTATGCTTTGTATAACACGAGCAATATTACTTCTCACGTAATCAAAAGATGCAACAAAGTAATATGAGCTGACAGCTCCCCCGTAAAAAGATTTTTTCCTCTAAAGAAAGCCACATTGATCTTAAACCTGGAGCAACTTTTTCCTCTCCTTTCTCCTATTACGGGAAAAGCTGATGGTTGTTTTCCCCCAGTCCTTATGTAAGTGACTAGTTTCTGTGAGTGCTGCTCCAAATGGACTAAAGATCCTTTCCTAGGGAGTAAGTAAAGTAACGTCAACATATTTCTTCTGATCCAAAATATACTGAAGGCAAACAAAAGCCTCCCAGTGGCAGATGACGCGAATGTAGAGTCCCAGGTGAGTTGGATTCAGAGCACTTGGGACTTGTGCCGTTCTGGAGCTCTGCCCCATGGTAGCAAAAGAGCTGTGGGTAAGTGAACTCCCATTTTCTTTCCAAAGGTATGGCCCCTGCTTTCCTTTTCTGCCCAAGGAAGAAGAAGACACTGTTCAGAGTACCGTACAGACATGGCTGTTACACTTAGGGAAAACTAAGTACAGCAGAAGGCAACGGAAGCAGACATCACAAATAAAGGCAGAAGACCCTTTTATTTCGCATAGACAAAATGCAAAGAGTGTCTCATTAAATTAATATTAAAAAAAAACCAAATCAATCCCCTCCACTGACATCACTCATCCTAATTAACAACAAAAAAAGAACAATCAAGGACCCATTTTCTAATTTAAAAAAAAAGTGCAAACATGACAAAAGACTTTTTGTTTTTCCAAATCAATGTTCTTGTTGAACTCACAAATAGGGTGAATTTTTTTTTTTGTGTTTTTTTTTCCCTTTTAAATCTTGTCTGATGGAACTTCCAGTTAAAATGTTTTAGTTAAGTCTCCATGCACTTCGTAGAAAATCAGTAAAAACACAAACGTTTGTGAAGATCAGAAAACTGGACTCTTTTACCCAAAAATTCAGATGTCCAGTCAGATGAAGCTCACACTCAGACAGAAAAAAAGCAAGAGAGTCTTTGCACTGTCTGTCGTTCATATTATTTTTTTTTTTGTCAAATATTTTGGCAATCTTCTTCTTTAATTATAAATATTGGAATTCAATAAAAAAAAGGTAGCTTTCATTGGATTTTTTTTTCAGTGTAAATATTTACAACCACTGTCCAGCCATGCTCTTTTTGTTATACCAGGGTGTAAGATTTTGCGTAGGGATTGTTTCCTTTCAAGTGGCCCCGGGAGTCCAGCAGGGATTCTTGGGAGCTGCTCATTTTTGCTGCCTGTCCTAGCTCAGCTCCTTCTCGCTGAGGTAACGTTGCCACAGCACCAGGTTGCCATGACTGTACTTCTCTTGTGGAGGATGTCTCCATGGGTATCGGCTCCAGGACGGTGGGGCGCTTCAAGGTTCGGCTTTTCTGCGGCTCCAAGCAGGCTTGCCCCAAACCCAGGTCTCTGCTCGTGCCCTGCACGCCACGGTTCAATAAAAAGTCCATCCTAAGGTAGGGTGGCAGATGCATGAGATCACCTGGGGAGGCAAAAGTGAGAAACAAGTCCTTACTTATGGTCCTGCACCGTGTTACGCTCGCCTACTGGCTGGGGGAGTCAAGCTGATGGATTTGGCCACCAAAGCGGAATATCTGTAATCAATCCAGCTGCAGCATTCATAACTGATATATTGTTTGCCAGCCACTTACTATGCTATGATCTCACAGTATCAAGGGTCAACAAACTCCTTCTGGGCAGATCCATATCAATTCACTTTTGTTTTCACTATTTCACTATTTGTTTTCATAATAGAATGACTATAATGAGAAGTGCAATGTGTTTTACATGCACTCACAGCATTAAGAAGATAAACTGAAAAGACTACAAGTTTTTCGGAAAATCCTGAAAGAAAAGGTCTTGGTTTTCATTTGTCAAAACCTGAAAAATACGGAGGCTGAGTAGATTTCCATTTGTTATTTTCCATTTTGAATGAAACTTTCACAATTACAATTAATGACCCCCAAGCTAGAGTAGAATGATTGAATCATTTAAAATGGATGCATGAGTGTTAGGGCTGTAGTTTTAAAGAGATTTCTGAATAAAGCAGAAAAGTATTCTTGTTCCTAGTATAAGAACATTCACCTGCCATCCATCATCACTGTGCTTAACCTCTAATGACTTTCTACCACTGCAGCCATCAATATGCTGCTGGTTTGTGGCAAAAAAAATGCATTGGGGCTGGCACCCTAGCTCTTGCATCAACCTTCCTTTCTGTTCTGTATTGTCGAGGAAATCTCTTATTCATTATTTTCCCTGATTCCTGGGCATTTCTATGTGAACCTGGCAATGGCAGCCTGCTCAGTCCAGAGGATTTGCCTTTGCAGATCCTGAGTTCAAACAGGTGCCTTGGACCTGCTGTCTGGAATGAGGCAGGGGAGAGTGGCAGATCCTTCCACGTTATCTGTACCCGTATTAGATTTGCTACAGAAATCAGATTGGCTTATTTATTCTAGCCCTGCCCATTAGGCATTCATCAAGTTGCTTCAAGGAAATGAGAGGCAATCAGGTACATAATAACATTCCCTTCTAAAAATATTTGATGGTGCAACCTCAGGTATGTATGAAAAAAAGCACTGTTACAGGTATATTCAAGAAGAGTATTACAGACCTCTGCAGCTATATAGCTTCCTTTTTATGGCTGATATCAAAACCACAGTCTCATCTACAGGTGGGAGGCATCCTGAATATTTAAAGAAGAAGGCTCTTGGAACTACTACACCTGTTTCTACATGAGTTATTTATAGCAGTAGAAATTAAGGCTGACCTGTGCCAGTGGCATAAACAGTAGACTAGGAAAGAACTTCTTTGTAATAAAACAATGTATAACAATTTTGTTTTTTCCTAACCTAGCCAAAAGCTTCCCAGAGATCTAAAACAAAACAGGTCCTCTTCTTTCTCATATAAGTCAAGACACTGCAAATCTTACCTAAAAGACTAACAGCATCTGCTCTATCCGTAATTTTGGGTCACAGACAGAGAATTGCTGAGAAGTTACGTTTGGACAGAGCGACTGTTTATTCCTGTAGAGATCCCCCAGGCACTGTCTGACAATATATGTTCTAGTTACATCTCCAACAGAGATGCACGGTACATGGTGTTTAGCCCCCATAGAGTAAGATGCACGTATCTCAAGAATGGGCTGACATATGCACCACAGCAACACTTATGTAAGGTTGGAGAGAGGGGAAGGTCTGCGCTTATAATCATACTGACTGCCACTGGAAAAATGAATTGTGGTAACATTAATTGGTTTTACTCATTTACCTTATTTTTCTACAGTACCTTTCACGCCAAACACATTCAGCGTATGAGACCTATTTCATAGAATAGAATAGAATCATAGAATCGTCTAGGTTGGAAGAGACCCTTGGGATCATCAAGTCCAACCATCTACCCTACTCTACAAAG
>JAOXNO010000001.1:115974229-115991315 GCA_028565335.1 Limnodromus scolopaceus
GTTCTGTCATTAGTTACCTGCGAGAAGAGACCAGCACCAACCTCTCTACAGTGTCCTTTTCAGCTGAGACAGCAATGTACCTGCTGCTGGGATAAAGTACATCAGGATACGGGCACATGAACCAGCAGGCACAGGCAGGGGCTGACTCACTCCACTTAACTATGGGCATCAGCCTGAGCTGCCCGTGGCCAGGACCCCGCAGACCAACAGCTTGGCTGCCCCCTTGGCACCCAGACCTCGATCCTCTGGCCACCACGCTGCACCCCAGTCATTTTGCTTCTGGGTTTGCTTTTGGACTGAGCCCTTCCAAAACCCATTTTTGGGGGCAGTTTGCTCCAAAGACCATTCCCTGCGGGCTGCAGGGAGGGGAAAATCTGGATGGGGAACGCTTGTATCACTTACTCCCTATGGCTGTATCTTTTGCAACATTGCAGGATCCTGAATAAGAAGCCCTATTGCTACCCACTCCTCCCACGCACACTGCTTTATTAAGACCAGCCAGGTCCTCTCCCTCTTGCTGCTTCGTTTTCTGTTTTACGGTCAGCTTTCTGAGAAGGAGCTGGTGTGGAGCAGGAGCTGGAGCATGGCTCATTGGCAGTCCCCCCACAGTTTCCTCAGAGAGATTCTTCTGTATCTCAACATATTGCTACTTCTTGAGAGTGATGGATATGCATGGATTGTAAAAAAGATGAGTCTTGAACCTTACAGAGATGAAGGTTGGTTTTCAAGCTGCTGTCTAGACATTTCTCATGTGTATTTAACAGCTTCAGGCTATGTAAAAAAGACCTTTTCTTCCTCCCTAAATCTACATAAGCAAGCATAGTCAATAATCTGTGTAAACAACATGATAAAATTACATTTTACTGTAATTTTCTAAATGTCTGAGGGCGAAGTTCCAACAGGATTGCAGTAATGAGAAACCAGAGAGCGTAACTTGTTCTCCAAAGCTGGATACGCAACGCACAATCTCTGACACAGCTTACACAGAGAACTTGTTATTTGATATGATGTACATATCAAAAGCATCTTTCCCTGCAACTGCTTATAAAACAAAGCAGATTATCAAAATCACTGGAAAAGAAAAATTTTGGGAACATAACTTTTTTTTCATTGCTGGGATTGAAAAGGTCTCACAGAATGAAAAAAGTCTTTGGTTTATAAGAACTAATGTGTTTCTAACTTAAAAACACAGTGTTTGAAATATAACTACAGAGGTTCACTTTTGCCATTCCTATATCAATTCTGAAGGTATTTTTGAGAAGTTTAAAAGTCTCTTGCAATATCCATGGAGTTACTTGGAAAGACTTTGGTTCTCATCCTTCTGGACACAAGAGTGTAGACATTTTTTGCTTTCTTGCTATTCAGCTGAATGATAACTTTTCCAGGCAATGCATTACAAAGTTTCAGGATGGTTCATTGCCTTTGATGCTCTAATTACCTCTTTTCAGCTGTGTGTGTGCCTTATTAGTAATGAAAGCAAACCTTTCAAGTGCATGAGCACTGCAAATGAGCATGTTTAATAATTCATGCATTTTGGCTTAATTAGTACAAAAGACACTCTAAAACTAGAGTTTTCTGATGCATTTTTTAAAAAGGAAAAATTCCTGTATTTAGAAACACTGAGTTTGTACACAAATAATAAATATCCAATAAAATCTGAATGCAGCAATTTAAGGCAGAGCTACCTCAGTCTTTCTTTTTTTCTGAGTGGCCAACCCTCTCATGAATTATTTAGTATAATACATTTAGAGAAAATGTTAGCTTCAATAAATATTTGTAAACAAATGCGAAAAGTCACTTACTATGATATTTACCATAAGCAACACATTCTACCAAGAAGTGAGTATTTTCTGAGTTAATGCGGCACTGGGCAAACATTATTTAGCCTTATTTCAGTACAACTACACAGCTATAAAACGTCTTGCAAAGACAATAGATGTTTTTATCCGTCTTCTGGAGGTCAGCTCCAGGTATGAGAAGGATTGGGATGAATTTGACAGGCTACATGGAAGGAAAAATGTCACCGCTCAACTTTTTGGGAATTTTATTCAAGATGCATATCTTGCTTGCAGAATTAACCCAAGCTGAGATTCACTCCTTTCTCCCCAAAGATTTACCTTATGCCTCTTTCAAATACCACAGAGCTTGCATGTATTTTAGCTTTCATCTGCTCCAGAAAAATCTAAGGATCTGTGCTGTATTCAGTACAAAGATCATCACAAACTGCAAAATATGCTGTTACCAAGTTGTCACATGACAGCTATATGCATTTTCTCATGAATCATAACTTCAAGGAAAGAAAAAGCAATTTGTCTTCACAATGCTCCAACACAGATACTCTTAGTGACGATGACTGCCTGACGATTTTCAAGTTTTGGTTGCTATGTGAGGGAAATTCCATGCTATTTGAAAGATTATTTTAGAAAAGTTTATAAAGTAGGACTGGTGACTATGACAGAACATTTTATTTAACAGAGATAAGAATAAGACTGGGTGAATAGTGCATTCACACAGCTTACTGCAATAGGTGAGCGTGTAAAAAAGCTCTTAAAGATCTCTCTGGCATGATCTCATGGGATCAGAGGTCAAGCCAGAATTGAATCCCTACAGCTCTGTTAGCATGGGTAAGGTGCTGACGTAGTTACGCTGATTTGGGACCCGAGTATACAACTCTTCATGACCTTATGCAGCGCTGGGGGGTGAGCAAGTGCTGGCAAAGATGGAATGCCACGAGGCTGGGCGTCTCCTGGCTTGTCCTGACTTTGGAAGGGGAAGCACTGGTAGGGTATTGTGTTTTCCTTTGAAAGGAAACAAGGGAGACAGAGCTGCTGACAGAGAGCTTTAAGTTCAGTTTTATGCCAATTAAAAAGTTTAGTGGGATTTTTCAGCTCACTAGGACAGTAAATAAATCAGTGAAGCCTGTGCTGATACTCACAGGCTGTTTTTCAGGAAAAAGACTACCTGTAGGAACAGTTTATATTAGAAACGAGGAGAGGGTGAAGGGTCTCCAAAGCCAAGGTGAGAGGTTTGATGAAAAAAAGAGTACAAGCGATGTTCGGAGGTCTTTGTCACTTCAAAAATGACACACCATTAAAAGCTAGCAGGCAATTCTTAGGCAGCGCAGCTTGATCTGAAGCCAGACGGGTAGCAGCACTAACACTTCTTACAACTGCTGCTATCAGTGTTTGAAACCAGATGGTGCCCCCTCACTGTCCATCTTCTGCCCATGTATCCTGCAGGTACACACAGACAACCCACCGAACAGTCTGCACCACGTTACCATCATTCCCATGCCTACTGGCTGAGAGTCAGGCCTGCAAGGCTCACAACGCACTTCAACATCAGGTATAAAGACACTTAACGAGCAATAAAGCATCTCAAACTCTTTGATCCTGTGTCTAGCGCAGCCAGGCAGAGTGAAGAGTTCGGAACTGGCTCTGCCCTCCCGCCTCGTGAGCCGGGAAAAGTGGCCAGCTGCAAAGGGAAGCAAGGGCATCCTTTGCAGATCTAGAGTCATTCCTGCCCCAAAGCGGGGAGGTGGATGGGGGCAGGGAGCAGCGTGGTGCCTCCCTTCACTCAGCACCCAGCTGAAGGGGCAGGTGGATACTTGTTGGAAACTTGGAGGACAATGAAATTAAGACAACCAAAGCAGTAGACAGGCTTTAACTCATGCCTGTATTTGGTTTTGTGTTGTTTTTTTTTTTTTTTTTTCCGAGGATCTGTTCAGTGTGGAACTGTCTTCCAAAAGCTCTTTGTTTAATAATTATTATTTTCTTGTAAATGCTGCAGAACAATGCCACAACTGAACAATAAAAAATTTCTGAAGGATGCTTTGAATAACAGGGCTCCACTCTCTAGAGCCAGTATTGATCAGTAGAGGAAATGGAGGTGAAATTTCCCCATGCAGATTACTGACTGCTTGAATGAACTGGAACCTCAGCTTGCTCTCAGTCAACAGCAGCACACCATTAGTAAGTTCAGGAGCTCACAGACTCCACCTGAACCCATGTTTTCAATAAAAAAATTGGATTTAATAATTCTGCAGCCCTCTAAGCTGATCAAGAATAAAAGGCAAAAGGTCCAAGCGCTCCCTTAGATGACGGGCTTAGCAAGCAGCCAAGCGGCAGCAGGGGAGAGGAAGGTGGGAGGCAGCAGGGCACAGCTTTCTTGTTAGAGAAGAAGCTGCTGTGAGAGCAGGCAGGGAGGCATTCCTCCCTTCTTCAGAGTAGCTTCAACATCTGCTCAGCTGCCCAAGACATATGATCGATGTGCTCGATGTTTGGGGGACACTTTTAAACTGACTGAATGCATGATGTTGAACAAGGCCAGCAAGGTGGGCCTGGGGGCATTTCAGCTGCCCGCCAGGTCCCCTTTGCTGTAGGGGCAATCACCACAGCTCTGCCCTTTGTGGATTTGTCACTTGTGCCATTACCTCTTTTGGGCTTTCGGGTGTTTCGGCAGATGACATAAAATCACATCTTTGTGCTGTTTATGTTTGTGATCGCAGAGACAGGACACAGCTAAAACACCTTAAAAAAATATGCCATTGCTAGATGGAGAAATCAGAATTCCCTATTACCCCTTCAAGGCTGTACTTTAAATTGGCAAGTTTCATTTTTCTTTCTCCATGAAAACTGCAGCCCGATATATAACTTGAAGATCTATAACACTTAGTTATATGTTGCATGCAGCAGTCTGCTAAAAACTGGCATTTTTATAAAAGCATTAAAAATACTACCTACGTTTCACACAACAAAATAAAACCAACAGTTGCTGTTGACTACAATCATTGGAGTTATCTTTCAAGAAACACCAGTAAAACTGTGGTTCAGCAGTCAGATTTGCTACTGGTATAAATCTGAGTAGCTGTATTGATTTCAGCAAGACTACAAATTGATTTATACTTATTGGAGATTAGATTTAAATGGTGGAAAATGTGGATTCCAACTAATGTGGATTTTTTTTTTTTTAAGGAACATTTATTTTATTATTTAGATTTAAGCCTTCTAATTCCAAAAAAAAGTCCTTAATCAACGTGTCTTAAAGTAAAAGTTTATAAACTGCTATAGTTTAACTGAGATCATACATCTGTACTCCATCAGCGTAACACACTGTGTCTAACTGAATGCCAGGAGACTTGATTATCAAATTGTTGCCTACTTTTGGAAAGTCAAAGAAACAGGAACTGAAGCATTTTTGGTTTGTATTTCTCAAGCAGAATTTTGGTCTTTCATACAATGCTGCACTTTTAAAAGACCTGTCAGATGCTTTGTACCTTTCAGAAGTATCTTTAAGGAGAACTGACATGTTTTTAAGGGTCTCTCTGCTGCTCAGCTGGCAGTGTAAGGAAGGAAAAACTGATTAACTCCAGAAGCCAGATAGTTTTAGACCCTATGGAGATGCCATGTAGATGCTCAGCCTCACAGGGCCGGTGCATCTGCAGAACTGAGGCCTTCCTGCTTCGATTTAAGCAACGCCTAAGTTATAAGAACTTGTAAAAGGGACCTCACCATGTTAAATCAATATGCACTCCAAAACTGAAGTCAGAAAAATTGTCAATAAATAATGAAATGATGATAGAAATGTAAAGTATGGGAGCTCTCACTTTCTGTCTTCCCCTTGTCACGCAAGCTGCTTCATGCATTTTTAAGGATGCTCTGAGACAGGGCTTTCCTGCTCACTGTCTGAGCTAGGAAAGCTGTGCTGAAGCCCTCTCTCAGGTGTCTCTAGTTAGCAGCGCTGGAGTTTTAAGACTCGTTTGCTGATCCTGGGTGCAGTGAACGGAAACTGTTCAATTATGCACCACTTCAGTTGAGGGTTAAATCGATTGCAACTCCATGGAAACCGGCATCCTTCACGGGTTTATTCCTGGGATATCTTGGGAGCCCAGACTCAGCACAGAGGCTGGAGACGTAAGGAGTTTGAACCATACTTACGGTTCACTGAAATCAGTGGGAGCCACTCTCTTGACCTCAACAGGCTCTGCACCATCCCCATGAACTCACAGCTAAACCTGACCATACCAAGGTGCCGGGTAAGCATAACGCTCTGCTAATAGCTATGGGGAGGTCAGGCTACAACAAGGAAGCCAGTATCAGTGCTGCCTTGCTGCTCTGCTGAAGATATATTCATGGATGAGTTACTGTAACTCGGCCTCCACAGGTCCATCAGTTTGAATCACCTGAGTGATGCTGACGAAGTGCATCATTGCATTTTTGTTAATTAATCCACTGGGACCAGAAGTTGGGCTCTCACATTTAAATTAAGGATGCTGGCACGAAAAGGTGAACAATACTGAAATACATCCACATGTACATATAGCTGTGCTTTAAAGGCCAACGTAAAAAGAAGCTCTTGTATGGGTGGTAAAGACTATCACTACAGTCAGATTAAGAATGCACTGTTAAAACAAATGTTTGTTTCTGTAGTGATAGCAGTTGCTACTTTGCTTTCAAAAAACACCACAAGCATGGCCTTTTTTGCAGGTCAGATTTGGCTTACATCTTCAGGTGCATATAGATCTCAAATTAACGTTTCAGGTCCTGTGGCACAGGGGAGCTTAGCAGAGCCTGCTGTGTGTGAAGTCAATTAAAGCTGCAAAATGACCACAAGCACCTTAAAGCGAGGCTAGGTCAGTTCTTGGCTGCTTAGAAACAAATGCTTCTGGCTACCTTGGGCTGACTAAAAGGCCCCACAAAAATCACACACACTGTCTCAACACTATCCAGTGAAATGCTTTGACATTTTCAAGATTAAAATGGCATGAGCAGGCCAAATCTATTTTTGTAGAAGTCGGTTCTAAAATATGGACTCTTAACAGAACTGCTCCAAAAATCTATTATTTTAATTGAAGTCAACACAGCATATTTGGCTTGATTTGGAACATTTCCTGGAAGTTTTAGAAATTTAACATTGCATTTATGACTGTAAGAACATGAAAGTAGCTGAAAGTTTACTGATAAATGTAATCCTTGCTTTAGGCACAAAACTCCTCACTAACCAGGGTTGAAACTGATGCCTCCAAACCTACGGAAAACATGGGTAAATTATTTTAATAGTTGCAGCTGATGAAAAAAAAGACCATGAAGAAAATAATCAGGTTTAGAAAAAATAAATTAAATTTAAAATTTTAAAAACCTTGCTTTTAATAAAATAGATATTTTGGTAATAAAAAGATAGGAAATGGGCACTCTTGAAAGGAGTAATCCCTTAACATGCAATTTTTAATCTAGAAGATAGCAAAAAACCTCCAATAGTATTGCACGTGAGTACAGTTTGGGATATCGTATTTTTCTAAAGACAATGTTAATTTTCAAATCAAAATAACAAACAAATTAGATAGCAATAGGAAAAGAAAATTGTGTTGCTACAAACTCCTAGTACAGTCCTTGAGGAACTAGTACCAGTTATTTTTCTCCTTGGATAAAATAAATGAAATCAATCTTCCTAACACCAGTATCACTGATTCATAGATGACAGTTGTAAAAATTACTTTTCTCGTCAATGAATTGAATTTAGCTTTCAAACATCTTGTACCTACCTAAAATGGAATTTTCACAACACAATTGCACAGAAACAGCTGCCCTCATGATTCACACCACTATAGTTTTCCTTTCTGATCTCATAACATATTAGCTTCTGATCTGAACCTGTTTTTATTGTACACTTTTATTGTACTGGCAAGGTTAAAAAAACTTACAGTGTGAAACTTTCTCTCTGTAAATCCACCAGAAAAATAATGCAAGCCAACGATTTCAAGTATGCACTCACATCAAAGTAAATGCAGGACTAATGGTTTTCATCCCTGCAGAACGTTCAGCTTTTCACAACAGAAGGAGAAAAAGCTCCTGATAATCTACACAAATAAAACCTGAGACAGGATAAAGACAATTTCCTCTCATCACCAATGTGCCATTTCTATGATAAGAAGCAAACGGCACAGTCGGTCTGCTTGGGACATGTTCCTAGTTTTCCAACAGAGCAATAGAAAATAAAAAGAATGTGTTCCAGGCACAGGAGAATTTAATATGGAAACATCAGAGATGCTCATCTAGGAAATAATTTGAGAATATGTCACATATATGTTAAGAAAGTATACACAAAAATAAATTAACATACAAGTTAAGAGTATTTTCTACAGTTAAAAACATAGTCAATAAGTGATTTTCCACACTTACAGCTGTCCTGCCTACCTTCCTGTTTTCCCACCAGCTTATTTGGATTTGTCTCCTTATGTATTTTTCTCAGAACTGGACCTTGGTCACCAGTTGTGAAGTCAGGATGATGATTTCTTCGATCTATATACACACTATGTAAGTTGTGTGCATATACATATGTATTTATATCTATATATCATACTGTATTTGAAACCAGACAGCACAAGTGTGGAACTAAAAAAGAAAACAATCCATATGTTATCCTTTTCTTACTTTGCCGCAGGATTTCTGAACAAAAAAGTTCTAACGTAGATCCCCTCATATCCTCAAGAAATTCAGTTTTGGATGTGAAAACAGTGGAACTGTACGATTCTATTTTCAGTCAATGCAGAATAATATAATAGGCATGGGAAAAGGGGGCAAAAGGTGAGCTGGAGGCCCTTAGTCAAGCGTCCCAGCCATTACTGAATCCCCAGCGGCCAAATCCGTATCGGATTCAGTTACTGCTGCAGCTTAGAGAGCACTGTCAGCAACTTTTCAACAAAAAGCAAGTCTCTAAATAGACCCCATCACGATGTCACACTTGTCTGCATTGAGTAGAAAAGGGAAATAGCTCCTTCACCCTTGGTCAGTGGAAAAGAGTTCATATCTTCTTATCTCAGGTTACAGGGCTGACATTGGAAATATACTGTGCTTTCTATTACTGCGTGCTTCATATTTTCCTTATTGTGCTAAGCAGCTTATTTTTAGCTGTAGTGACTGAATACTGGAAAAGAAGATTTGTTTCTTGACTTGGGTGTTTAAAACAACATTTACGCGCTGCAGGTGATGTCCAGCCGCTATTTTAAGAGACCTTTGAAAACAACTATCTAATAAAGTATTTGCATTCTGTAGCTTAAAGCTTGTCTACAAGGCTAAGACTTTAACGTTCAAGTCTGCAGGACTAGTCAAAGCAGCAAAAAAATTGTAAATTGGGTCAAGAATGTTAATTAAGGCATCTTAAATACTAAAAGAACTTGATCATTCAGCAATGCTGGAGAGGTTAGACCAGTGTTCACATATTTTCCAGTAAATCTGCGGGAGACTTTGGGCTAGACTTGGGCTGCTTGACTTAGGCGTCCAACTGTAAAACACCCAGACGAAAGAAGCGTCCCAACTTGCTTGCTGAGAGCTTGGCTGAGCTGTCCTCTGGCTGCTGTGAGAAGGCTGTGGCTGCTGGCCAGATCTCCTGCTCTGGGACAGAGAGGCTGAGCAGGAGGGCTGGCAGATAGAGGATGGAGGTCTGGCCTCACGCATCAACCAACAGCGCCAGGACAGCAGGAAGAAAATGCTTCCAGTAGAGCTGGGGCTTAGCAAACTGGTGCTCCTGCTTTGTGCTGGGGTAAGGACCCAGGAAAGCACTCGGATTCCCTGTGGAGAAATGGGGTGTTCTTCCCATCTTCACGGCTGTGAAATCAGTCCCTGAAAGAACTTTTTCTTTTTTTTTTCCCCGAGTATGCCTAGCTGCAACTGCCTTTTTTCCCCACCCACATGCAGGTTTCTTTCCAAACTGATTCCTTTCATCAGCTGAAAGTTTGTAGAGGAGATTCAGAGATATAAAAAACTGTGATGCTTTAAATGGATTTCAAAATGTCCTAGTCTGATATACCCAGTGAATGGTATCTTTTCTCTGAAAATCTTTCTGAGATGCTGTTAGCCCTTCAGGGCTTATATATTAATGTGATCTCCAAAGAGGCAAGGAATCGGGATTGTCAAAATGAGCTTGCACTTGTTTTGTGACATCAGGTAGACAAGTTTCTGCCTGGTCCAAGTCAAGCTAACCCTTGAGGATAATGTGATGTATTTGAAGAGGTTCTTTTTAGTGCTGATTAGCATCAGAGAAAAATATAATCCAGGGATCTGAGTTTTTCAGTACCCCTGTGAAAGGGGGGGGGTTTCTGCAAATAGTGAGAGACCAGCTAAAAACTTTCTACGTATTTCCCGTTCAAGCACTGGTCAGATATTATTTCTTCCAAGCATGAATTCTATCGCCAAAGGATGCAAGTAAGTGGTCTTTCCACAAAAAAAGACATAAATAGCACTTGGGAAGCACAGAAATATAAAAATATTTCCCAGTTAATAGCTGTTCTGTTCTCAAGCACAATAATTTAGGAGTACAGAGAGGAAAAAACCCAAGAGGCTTCTTGGCTGAGGCTATTATAGAGATTTAAAATTATAATAATGGGAATCTATTTTTAATAAACTGCTGCTGCAATGTTTATTGCAGTTAAGAATAATTGTTATGATAACTCAATTTGTGGTTAATATTTTTTAAAACAGAAAAGAGAAACATTATTATAAAACTTTTTCAACCTCTACAATTATCTTCCACTTTTTTACATTGCAGACTCTTTAATGGCACAGTGGGGGGTAGGAAGAGAGTATATTTCTTTCCAATTTTTGTCCATCTAGATTCTGAATGGAAGATTCGAATGACAACTTTAGAGGATGAAGGACTGACTCATTTGTCAGCCTCCCAGGTAAACTTTGGGGAACAATTGTTGAAATTTCTGAATATAAATAGGAAAAAATGCCCCACTTTTGATCTGGAAGGACCTTGTATGCCATTGAGATGACTTCTCAGTATGCCTGTTCCTTGAGGACCCGAACTTGCTAACCAAACTTCCAGTTACTGGCAACTGTGGGGTGGAGGTCATAATAGTCATAGTCCCAAACTTCTGAGAGCTTTGATACTGAGAAAGATGCAATGCCAGCAATGCACTGACATAATTTTTATACTATGAAGGACATTAACACTGCACAGAGGGTAGGAATTGAAGACCCACTTTTCTAAAGGGTGTGATTTGTCCCATGTGTTTAAAATACTGCTGTGCTAACTCTACCGCTACAATTTTCTCCTTTAATGTACCTCCTGGGACGCATGACTATTCTGATGGCTTACTAAGAAATGTCACCATCTGCAGTCGGTCAGCTTCAAGGCCTGGGCAGATTAGGTCTGCCAGCTCTGTGAAGCCCACAAAAACCCATGTGCAGGTCTGCATCCACTCTTTCACTTTTTGGAAGCTATGCAGAAGCTGCTATTAAGCAGCAATTTCAGTTTGCTTCATGGCTTATAATGTATTATTATAAAAGGAAAAATAATGATGTTATTGCGGATACTGAAGCAAAACCTACAAGTAATCTCATCTTTTTCCAAAAATCTGTCTGTGGAGTCACAAGGATCAGAACGCAAAGATCCATAAGACATGCTATCAAAACACCGAATGTGGGAATTAATTAAAAAAAATTCTACTTTCCTTTTCCATTGCCTGCAGCTATGACTTTTGAAAAGTTCAAGAAAAATGCAGCTCCTAAAATATTTTTTTACTGAAGAATATTTAATAATATCTTCTCCATATACTTGAAAATTTTGGCCTGGTGTCAAGACAATGATGCAGAAAACTTCTACAGCTGCTTGTACAGACAACAAGAAGTAGCCTTATGCTTAAGAAAGCTGATTGATATTCAAGGACTGCCTCCTCCAAGCTCAATGAGCAGAAACTCAGGCAAAAATGCCAGGAGGCCTGCATGGATGAACAAGGAGGTCCTGGCAAAACTCAAACACAGAAAGGGAGTACACAGATGGTGAAAGAAGGCACAGGTAACCTGGAGGGAATACAGAGACATTGTCCAAGCATGTAGAAATGTGGTTAGCAAAGTCAAAGCCCAACTGGAGTTGAATCTGCTCCGGGGATGTCAAAGACAATGAAAAATGTATAGAAGTATATAGGTGACAAAAGGAAAGCCAGGGAAAATGTGGCTCTGCTGCTGAATGGAGCAGGGAACCTAGTGACACAAGACATGGAAAAGGTTAAGGTACTGAAAGCCTTATTTGCCTCAGTCTTTACTAGCAAGACCAGCCTTCAGGAATCCCAGGTCCAAGAGATTAGTGGAGGAGTCTGGAGCAAGGAAAACTTACCCTTGGTGGACAAGGATCTGGTCAGGGAATACTTAAGCAAACTGGACATACCTAAACTCAGGGGCCTTGATGTGATGCACCTACAAGTACTGAAGGAACTGGCAAATGTCATTCTGAGGCCACTCTCAATAATCTTTGATTGATCATGGTGGTTGGGAGAAGTGCCTGAAGACTGGAAGGAAGAAAATGTCACTCTTGTCTTCAAGAAGGACAAGAAGGAGGACCCAAGAACCCACATGCCGCTCAGCCTCATCTCCATTTGTGGGAAAGTGATGGAGCAGCTGATCTTGGAAACCATTTTCAGGCACATGAAGAAAAAGAAGGTGATCAGGAGTAGTCAGCAAGGATTCATCAAGGAGGAGTCATGCTTGACCAACCTGATAGCCTTCTATGATTAAATGAGTGGCCTGGTACATGAGTGAAAGTCAGTGGATATTGTTTACCTTAACTTCAGTAAGGCTTTTGACACAGTTTCTTGTAAGGTCTTCATCAGGATGATGAATTATGGCCTGGATGAGCAGACAGGGAAGTGAACTGAAAACTGTCTAAACAAGCCAGGTCTAGGGGATGGTAACCAGTGGAACAAAGTCTAATTGGAGGCCGGTAACTAGTGATCTACCCCAGGGGTAAATACTGGGTCTAATCCTGTTCAACATCTTCATTAACAATCTGGCTGGTGGGGCAGAGCATACCCTCAGCAAATTTACTGATGGCAAAAAAATGGAAGCAGTGGCTGATACAACCCCATGCACCAGTACATGTTGGGGGCCACCCAGCTTGAAAGCAGCTCCACAGAAAAGGTACTTGGTGGACACCAAGTTGAACACAAATCAGCAATGTGCCATTATGTCAAAGAAGGCCAGGTGTACCTGGGTTTCAATAGGAGTGCTGCCAGCAGGTCAAGGGAGGTGATGCTTCCCTTGGCATTGGTGAGGCCACACACAGAATGCTGTGTCCAGCTCTGGGCTCACCAGTACAAGAGAGATGTGGAGCTACTGGAGAGACTCCAGCTAAGGGCCACTAAGATGATTAAGGGACCCGAGCATCTCTCCTGTGAGGAAAGCCTGAGAGATCTGGGACTGTTCAGCCTGGACAAGAGAAGGCTCTGGGCTGGAACTCATCAATGTATACAAATACCTGAAGGGAGGGTGCAGAGAGGACGGAGCCAGACTCTTCTCAGTGGTGACCAGTGACAAGACCAGAGGCAATGGGCATAAACGGAAATACAGGAGGCTCTGTCTGAACATTGGGAAACATTTATTTACTGTGAGGGTGACTTAGGACTGGCACCCAGAGAGGTTGTGGAGCTTCCATCCTTGGAGATACTCAAAACCCAACTGGACACTGTCCTGGAAAACCTATCATACTGTGCTTGAGTAGTGGGGTTAGACCAGATGACCTCCTGATGTCCCTTTCAACCTCAACCGTTCTGTGATTCTGTGATGCAATAACTTCAGCTGAAATGTAGAAATGTATACTACAGTACAATACATTTGACATTCTGAATTATAAAAGAATAACCATGCCAAATATTCAGATCATTCTGAAGTCACAGTGCATGTCTCAGATTCAGTATGCCAAAATCACTTTCCTTATTTACTATTTATTGTGACATTAGGTATGATTGCTCTATTTTTCTTTATAAAATTATTGTTATTGTTTCATGTAAAAATCCTTGCATTTTTAGCTCCCATGTCTGAGCTTACTTCATGAAACTGATTCTTGTTTCTGTAAACTAAATGTCAGGAAATAGGTGTAGAAACCCAGAAGTTAGAATCAGTTTTGACTGCTGACCTGAGTGTATATCTGCAGCACCAGCTGACTGCAAGGGAAAAGGTCTATTAGAAGACACAGTGGGCATAGAATACAAGGCAATCAACTATCATGCATTACTAATTGCAGAGTTAGAGTTGTACGCAATGTGTAGAAGTTCTGAAAAGACAGTCCAAATTTATAGTTAAAGTGCTAGAAATGATCAATTACTAAGCTTGCCTACACATCTGATGAGCCATCCAAATATAATTCAAGCTGATGGGTTGATCAAATGTTTTGATTCAGTTTCTGAGATTATCACAGCAGAGTGTTGTCAGCCCCCAGAATCATTGAATCTTGATGACCCCTTTTTCTCCTCCAATGAAAAAGCATTCAGGTTCCCTACTCCCAATCATTAACTATCTCAGTTTGGAGCAACCTGAGTTCTCAAATGCTGCCTGTTGGATAAAATATATCAGCAGGCTTGACTACACAGGTACAAAAGATTCCTATGAGACGCCTGGGAAAGGCAAGGGAACAATCAGTGACATGAGTTGGGATGCCTTCAAAAACTCACAAGAAGGTATTCTGAAGGCAAGTCTCAGGTGTTCTAATATTTTGCTTGCTCATACCAAGCACTTATGGTAGCAACAAACTAAGAAGTAGGTGCTGTAAAAGCTCATTTTTAGCTGACAAAGTTGCAGCCTTGCCATTGGATAGGTAAGTTTCAAAATGTCCCATTTATCCAAATAACTTTTTCTTACAGGCTTTTTGAGACTGTTGAAAATTGCGGGGGATTATTTTGAAAAACAAATACTACTTATTGCAGACTCAATTGCAACCATAAAAGTTGCAGCAGGTAGCATTACAGGCAGTTTGAAAAGTGAGATCAGAAATTAGGAAGGAAGAGACATAATTTATTGAGAGTGATATTGTACAAGAAAGAAATTGAGTTGGGGGAGAAGAAAAACAAAGCATCATGAGAACAGGAGAAAGTTATCTTGAAAGAAAAGTTTGACTTTGAGGAAGAATAAAGATGTACTAAAGCAGCACAGTCAGGGTTTCCTCTCAGATGTTCTCATCTACTTAATCTAAATACCTTAACTATTTTATTTCTTCTCCATGTTCCCAAATGTAGAGTTACTTTGATTAATTATAGTTGAATTATTAATTACTTCCACAGAATTTCTGAAGTGATGGGTGAAAAAAGAAGGATGCCCCATAAGTCTTTCCTCACTGATTTGAACACTAAAAATATTGGTCTCTCTGCTAGTACTGAAAATTCTTTCTGCCCATACGTTTTGTTTAAAGCCTTTAATAACGTAACCTTTAATAACATATCATTCAATATTTAAGGGCCAACATTCAAGTTGCTCCACTGGAACATTCAATTTTTTTCAAGGTACTGAAGCTAATTATTAATTTCATAATACATTTAATTTCCTTACTGCAAAGGAAAGCTAAATTCAATCAAGAAAAGCAGGTACAAATTCAAGCCATTTAAACTAACAGAGCTAAAGATGGCTACAAATCTGCAATTCACTGGAGGAGCTCTGATGATGTTCCAACCCCACAAGCTTTTAACTCAAGCTCAGCAACCAAATTTTGGTGCTGTATACCCTCAAGAAAATCAGCTTTATATGGAATATATTAGAATATTTCCAAATACTAAATATGCATAAATAATGTATTTGGAACATGAAAGAAAGAGAGCAAGCTATTTGTTAAAGAAATGATAAAAAATGTTTTTTGACTGACTGGAAAGAGAGGGCTGCAATTTTGACTTAGCTGTGAATGCAGATGCTTCCCTTTAGCAGAGAAAGTACAAATATTTATCTTACATTTTTCTGAGCTAGAAATGAAAATTATTTCTATCTTTATCTATTTCTACAGCTCCTGGGTTTGTGGTTCTACTCTGTGACTACATATAAATCAGCCATTTATTTCACTATTTTATTTCCTACTTACTTTCCCTCTTATCTATCTGTATGATACATTAATTTCCTGCCTTGACTATTTTAACTTCCTACCTTATGTATGGTCTTTTTCTTCCCATGTTCTTTTAGCTTTCTTTTGCAAAATCCTTTATGCTTTTTTTTCAGTGTCAGGTCCTGCTTTTGAATGACCTTCCTGATACTACTGGCTATCTTCCATTTCTCTGTCCTCACAACAACTACTTTCCCATTTATGGCGGATATTAGTCAAAAGACCGTAGTTTATTCATTACTCTTTTTTACATAGATAAGCACTACTAATTACTTTCTGTGTATATAACTTATACTTTATACAAGTAGCCCCACCCACACCAGCAAATTTATATACTAATTAAAAATGAAATAAAATAAAATAAATTATATCATGTTTTCAGAAAAATCACACAAATATAAGTGTGCTCTTTCCCAATTTGAATCCTCCTCCAGTATGTCACATCATGTATTCTGTAACAAAGACTGACAGATCTTCAGAGAATATTTTATCATGTATTTGAGCTCAGAGTATCACAAATAATCTACCTATGCTATTGTGCACTAGGATATCAACAGAAACAAAATTATTTGTGAACTGGAAATTTGATTGAGCCCAACAGATGATGTCCCTCAGGCACTTTGAGTCAGTAAGAAGTTGGAGTGGGTTTAAACTTGTCTGAAGGTAGAAGGTTCCATATCCCTTGGGCTATTGCCCTGTCTTCATTTTCTCCATTTTTAATTCTCCCCCCTTTAGATAATCCTAGCTCAATATCAGGAGACGTCAAAGAGAGAGTAAAACAGCTCAAGAACATCACCAAAGGGTTATTACATCTTTGACAAACTACAAGGCAGCGGGATAGTACATCTTCTACAATCTGTCTTTATGAACTGTTCTGATAGCAAACCTTTGCTCTTAAGCACAAAGTATTGCTGCAAGACATGCTTTATTAGTGTGTGTTTTGAGTTGGAGATGGGCATATGTACCCCATACGGTCCTATTTATCCCGGAAGGGTCTGTTGCCTGATGGCTACAGCTGTAGAAGAATGCACTTGATAGCCTAGGATAGTCCCTGTCTGCTCCTAGATTTCCAAGTTGCTCATTTTTCTGCATATGGGAGAATATACTCAAATGCTATGTTAGCTGGGATAAAAAGCAATTACCTCTGTAAGCAGTGACACCTACTTTCTTCCTTGTAATATGCACTCTCCTGTTACCCAGCCTAGGCATGGGGTGAAACGCTCACCCCCAAGGA
>JAOXNO010000001.1:115991415-116005442 GCA_028565335.1 Limnodromus scolopaceus
CACCTACTTTCTTCCTTGTAATATGCACTCTCCTGTTACCCAGCCTAGGCATGGGGTGAAACGCTCACCCCCAAGGACCAGAAATGTTACCTCTAATGTCTCACCTGGCCGATGTGCCTTTGGAACTGCCATGTTCATCACTCGCCCTCCATCCTGAGGTTTGGGGGGGGAGGCGGTAAACCTGCAAATCCCCGACTCTGACGGCGTGCTTGAGGTCAGACTGTCTGTGTAGTCATTAGTCCCTGCCGTGAGCTGCTCCGACGATGTGTCTGATATGAAGCATTCTGTAATGGTGAACTTGGCATGTCT
Organism: Limnodromus scolopaceus; assembly: GCA_028565335.1. Lineage (NCBI taxonomy): Eukaryota > Metazoa > Chordata > Aves > Charadriiformes > Scolopacidae > Limnodromus > Limnodromus scolopaceus. The sequence goes on from JAOXNO010000001.1 coordinate 115,991,725, forward strand.
CAGCTGCTCTTCCATTTTTGCATGCTCGTACGCTCTCGCTAGCTCTTCATATGTTGAGGAGGCACTTTCTGTGGAGACCATGCTGCTTCTTGCTCGATCTAAACATCAGAAGTATAAAAAATGGGAGGAAGAAAACATCAGCACAAGCCTTTTTGGAAGAAAAGCTATGAACATGATAGTATTTCTTAATAAAATGCAGAGCCCTTGACATTATCAAGGTAATTTAAATGAGTCTGCTTCACTTTAAATGTCTGTACAATTTTTACTTTAGTCAGTAACTTGATAATTACAGATAATCTAAACTGAAGTCTTAGTCTTCTAGCAGCATTTTGTGGCCTAGCATTAAATTAATGGTTTAGAAGAAATAACCTTTAATGCATAAAAAAGGTTACCTTTTTTTTTTTTTAAACAAAAAATCATTTCTCTAAAAGTTAATTGCCTTAAAAATGCTAGAAACCCCCAAAACAGATTTAGCAAAATTAGGAACAACTTATTTACATTATCTTTTTATTGCATCTCAGAAATATTTCTGTGAGGAAGGATATTTTTTCTGTACCTGTTTAATCATATCTTCTTTTTTTTTGGAGAAAATTCTCAGGACAAAGGTCAAGTATAAAGGCAGAGTCTCTCAGGCATTGTCCCTGACTGTCTCAGACACAGGCAAAGTACTAAATAATTTCATACGGAACAAAGGTCTTAAGAAAGCAATATTGTTTCATAGGTACCAGTCTGCAGTAATTCAGGTGCTTTTTTTCAATGCTGCTGAAGCTAATGGGGGCTTCATATTTGACACAGAGACCTACAGGCTGTTCTTCTCTGCTGATGAGTTTCTGAGAATATCAATATTTCTTAAACAAGCACTATTATTGAAGATGTAAATGGCTACTGATACATTGAAAAGCATTCTGGAAATGCACCGCTTGTTTCTGTGGGGAGAAATGACTGGTCTGTTGCACCCATCACATTTCCAGTGGGCTGGAAGAGCAGAGAACTGTCAAAAGTTCCTTGAGCAGAAGTCATGTTTCAATCTGTACAATTTCAGATATTGTTGGTGATGCTCAATAAACAGGCACAATGTAATAGCTAATTCATAAAAATGGGACTCCTATAGCAGCCAGAGGCAACCGTGTTGTTATTGCAAATCTTTATCTTTTTTATTGTGTGCTAGGATCCTTGCATCAGTTTTCATCGTGCCCATTGAACAACTCTCCTGCCACTTGTAAATAGGACCATGCATTATTTAAAATGACAAGTACTTCTACAATATGCCATAACTTGCTTAAGATTTCGAGCTGGCCAGAATTTAAACAAGTCTTTTGTTATGTTTTATTTTGTTTTCTTTTTCTACAGGAAACATCATTCTGGTTTTCATATTTGATTTGTAAATCAGGCAAAATCGTGTCTTTCCAAATTTCTGATCAACTGGAAATTCCTGAAAGCTGTAGTGTCTGTAAATATGACAGTCACGCAAAGGTCCCAGTTTGGACCACAAAGGTCAAGACCTGCAGCTTCCCACAGCCCATGCCCTGGGGAGACTATTCCAGGAAGAATCTGCTTGAACACCTACTTTAGATGTGATGAAAGTTCATCCAAGCCCAGAGTAAACTTCATGAACCTAGATTCATCAGAAAATTTCTAATGGTCTCCAGTTAGAACATTTGAACTTGGTTATAACTATTAACTGGTGCAACACATTTCTCCTAAGCTTAAAAGCTACTGCTTTGTAAACCTGAAATCATTTTGAAAAGAAGTGCTAAATTCTTCCAGCTGCATCAACTAGATTCAGAAATCTTACCTCCATACTGGAAATGTGAACATTAGTTCAATCGATTCTTGAACATATAATTTGGCTATACCTATTATAATGTTTTGGAAATTTTAAACTTCTGAAGTACTCAAGATTAAACTGACTCTATTCTTTTCCCAGAAACCAAGTGGTGTAATAGAGTTACATTTTGGCACAAGAAAACCTGTCTTGAGCATGATCTAAAGCTTGCTATCCCTTACATAAATCACTGTGTGTTCAAATGTAGCCATATTAAAACATAGATTATGAAGTCTGGTTACAAAAGTGTACGTAGTTTGTCTATTAAACCATACAGTAAATGGAATTCTCTGCACTTTGCCACATGCATTGGAAAATATCTGTGGGTGACAAAATGTTGGAACATATGCAAGTGAACCTGAAATCTGGAACGTCTACAAAAAGGGCTTCTGAGATAACAACTGCCATTAATATTTGTGTTTATATAGCTGTTAGAGCTAATCCTTAAAGCTTTATGATAATTCTACCTGAAGAAATCAGAATTAAGTTTGTCAGATGGCTAGAGGTATCTATTGAGTGCCGTTACGCTATGGAGACAACACAGGGGTCTGCAAACTTAGGAGGTTGAATTGTGAAAAGATGAGAACTCTAGCCTATAAATTACTGGATGTAAGGGAAGTCAGATGCTTGTTCTTATAAAAAGAATAAAACCAGTCATACAGGTTTTCACAGTGAAAGGCCAGTCACACCTAGTGCTTTGTAGCTCAAATGCATAGCTTTTTCATGTGACAAACACTTTTCCCCTAAAATCACGACAGAAGCTACGCAATTCCTTCTGAGGAGGCCAGAGTAAGCCTGGGTTCACTTCTGCCAGGCATTCCTTTGAACAGTACTTTACCTTTCATCATATTTAACCTTTATTAGATTTGCTTCGTGACTATTCTTCTGCTTAATCATTTACTCATTTATTTGCCTTTTTTTTTTTTTGTCATTTGTTCAGTGTAGGGCAGATAGGAAAGCTTTTTTTTTTTTCCAGTTACAATTGCATTTATAATGTGAAGACACCAAGGAGAGATGAAGACTGCAGACAGAATATGTATTCTGTGTCTCCCCACTTACCATCTAGAGGAATAAAACATATGCTTGTTTCTCAAATAAATCAGAGCTAGCTGCTGCAGTATTCAGTGATATTAATGGATTTTGACTTTGACTCCAATTCCAGATTTTTTCCTCTCATTTTTTCTGCTTAGAACAAACTGTATGAAGATATTACATGAATGGGGAAAAGAAAATACTAACCTCAGCGTAGCTCAAACTTTAAAACCATTTCAGCTATGACTCGGGCATATTCTTGGTTGCTAATACTGCCCCTTCCTGGTCAATGCCATTTCGTGCAGCAAACTCTACTACTTTTTCCTTCAGATACAGGAAGTACAATGCTTCAGCTACAGGAAAAACTACCACCATGTCTTTCAAAGGACTCCAGTATGCATGTGTGGCATGAGAAACCACAGGCACAATATTTGTTATCATTAGCACTATATGCATTTGTGGCATCCCTTATAAATAGCCTACAGAAAAGCACCTTAGCAAGGAGAAAATAATGACTCCTAAGCACCCAGTGAAGTATTTCAAGGACTGAGAAGGTTACTGCAGCCACTGCTGTCTCGTTTTCCCAGCGCAGCCCTGCAGACAGCCCCGTACCTGTGTCCTGCGAGGGGCTGACGCTGTAGCTGTCGCTTTCCTTGTCCACTGATCCTGCTGGCCTGGGGGTGGGCAGCCTCCAGTCTGTGGTGAGGGTATGAGCTGATATGGTAGGGTGAGGTCTGTTGAGGGTCCACTGGCTAGCGTAGCGGTTGCGAGCTGTGGGTCCGGTTTTGGCACTCCTCCTTGTGGTAGGATCTGTGATGGATAACAGAGAGGGTCTTTGCTGCTAGGCTCTTGAATTGACAAGGAAACAAGCCCTGTCAGAAGGGGATGGATGCTGAAATCGTGTTGGTTTAAAAATACCTACTCACCATTCTTGGTGGGTAAAAAAAAATAACAGTGATATTGCTGCTTGTTACCAAATTGCTAATAATTTTTTGAAATACCCTCTTTCTAATGAAACCATATATTTTCAAAAGGGTGCAGCTGAAGAGCTGAGACCCCTCCCAATCTCCCATCGACACATTCCTTATCCCCTTACTCCAACATAAGCAATTCTCCAGTACCAAAAACCACACTGAGATGTGAAAAAGCACAAGGCCAGTAGGTCTGGTCAGGGATTTCACACCACATCTCAACTGGAATCTAAGGTAAATTATCGCTGTAGATGTACCCTCAGAAACAACCTACTCCAGGAACCTGCTCTCAGTTTGTAAAAATGTGCTTAGAAATGTGGTGATATAATTTCCTATTTTAGACATTTTACTAATACTTTTACTATATTACTGTATTAATTAGCTACAAATTCTCTATTGTTTTTAACAAGTAGCCAAGACATAAAACATAACCTGTAATTATGTCATCAGAGTTTCTCTAGGGACAGGTTCATGAAGATTTGACTGTTTTAAAAATTTAGCAAATAAATACAGTATCTTTAAAAATAATCTGCTACTTGTTTAAGGTCAGCAATTTTTTATTTTTTATTATCCTAAAAGTAATATGGTGACCAAGGGATTAAAAGTGAACTATCTACCAAAACTGGCCTCATTATTTTGTTAATAAATTGTTCTTCTGTAAAAGCAAGGCTTGTACTCCCTAACAAAGCAGGTGGAATAGAAAAATCATTATGTGGCAAACAGAAAGTGACTAAATCAGCACTGAAGGATTTCTCTTCAAAGCTTCTGAAAGAATATTACTAACAATAGAGAGAAGCGGTATTAGAAATGAAAAATTCAAATCTATTCAAAAGTTCTTTGACATTCAAATGGTGAAGCTGTCACTCTTTGAGGTAAAAGACTTTAGCAGAAGCAATTTAAAGAAAAAAAAAACGACACCTAGATAATGACTCTGAGCGTTGCTTCTGCCTAAGCATTCTTACTGCAAAGTAAGAATTTGTACTCGTCTGCTTCAAAGAAACAGGTATTTATTTACAAATACCAGCTATGATCTGATCTCCTATTACACATCTTCCCCCTATAGCAGTGGAAAAATATGAACCTGGTGCCATTGATAACTGATCCTCCTGATAGTGCAACACATAGCTGCCTCACATGGATAATATCCAAAACCACCCTTGGCATGATGTGACCAGCCTGTCAGTGCTTTACCAGCTGTGGAAAGTTGGCACGTGGCTGCCGTGTAGCCAGAAGAGCACCTTGTGTCTGCTTCGAAGGAAGACATGAAGGACAGAAAGAGAGTGCTGGTGGGAAGCCTCTCAGCACGGTGCTGGGTCTGGAGAAGAGAAGGATCAGGGGTATCTCACTGATATATATAAATATCTGAAGGGAAGGTGCAAAGATGATGGAGCCAGGCTGTACTCAGTGGTGCCCAGTGACAGGACCAGAGGCAATGGCCACAAGGCGAAACACGGGAGCTTTCCTCTGAGAATCAGGAAATGCTTTACGGTGAGGGTGACTGAGCACTGGCACAGATTTTCCAGAGAGGTGGTGGAGTCACCATCCTTTGAGATATTCAAAAGTCATCTGGGTATGGCCCTGGGCAGTTGGCTCTAGCTGACCTTGCTTTAAGCTGAGGGGTTGGACTAGCCAGTGCCCGAAGGTCCCTTCCAACCTCAACTGTTCTCTGATCCCGTGACTCAGTAGGCTTTCGTCAGCAATTTGACGGAGGCGAGAGAGCCTGCTGCCAGCACGCAAGAGGTCAGTGCTCGTCCTGCTGAGCATGTGCTGAGCCCCAGCTGTGCTGCGCCTGCATAAAGGGCTCTGTGGCACAGACACAGCAAGCTCCAGAGCCGTCTGTGATGGAAAACAGCACACATCTGGTGCCCCGGTTGTTAAGCCAGTTCTGCTGTCATAGGCTGAAACATAACTGTGGATAGCTAAGGTGAACACGGCAAAGAAGCATACCTATCTATAAATTAATACAAAAGGACTAGAGAACAACTTAAAAAGTGCTGTAAGGGAATATTTGTCAATCAGTGGGTGGGAGTGTGCTCAAATGGGAGGATCCACAATCTCTAGCCACTCAGCTGGGCACCGCTCCCTTCTTCACAGAAAAAGTTGTGTGTCTAGACAAAATCTCATAGCCCAGTCTGTATCAAATCTTATATAAGACACTTATATTAGTGTCCTGAATCCAGAGAACACTGCCTAAAAGTCTTTGACCCAGTCCTGTCCATGGCTGCAATCAGATTTTTACTGCATAATAAAAGTGATGATGGATTTCTGTTTCCAAAGCTGAGCTGGACAAATATCATATTCTCATACATGAGTAAAAGCCAAGTATAATTTGAAGGAAGTCTCTTCCTGACTTCAGTGGAATGAAGAACATAACTGCACACAAAAAAAGGGATTAGGTATGGAAGGTGCTGGTGCTATAAAATGCTGTGGTATGATACGGGCATGTACTTTTGGGGTGATGCCTCTCTCCTTATTAGAAAGGCAGCGTCCGTTATTTACTCAGATGCTTGATCTTGATCTGTCAACATGACAAAAGTTATATGATGATATTTTTGCTTTTAGTGAGCAGGCTAGACAGCATGTACATGAAATAAAGGAGCAATACAAGAGTGGTACCAGAAAGAAAACAAATATTATATTTTGACACTTCTAATTCAAATGCTATGACTCCTCATACTTAAAAAATGGTGTTACTAATCTTGTTCTTGAGAAATAACTAATCATATCTCAGAACTGTCAGAGTTAGAAAAGCAGCAAGGTCAGGATTAGAACAGCTATCATTTATAAAGACACTTTATAATGGAAATGGAGATGAAATGAAGATTCTTCAAATAAGTTGCATTCTAGCAACTGAGTTTTCAGCATTTATGTTGACTGAACTCACCAAGTAAACAAATTCTGAAACAGTCAGGAGACAGAACTAATCCAAGAGATTTGCACACTGCTAGTGAACTACACTTTGGTAATATTCCTAACTCATAAGTATTCCTTCAGTCCTTCAAATGGATTTTCTTTTCCATTTACATAGGTATGGAACACATTCATGAGAGAAATAAGAAGAAGGAATTGCAGCAGTGTATTAATTTATGATAGTATTTTAATCACTACAAGAATAAGTCACCATGAATATATCTGGGAAAAGTAATTTACCATAATTACTAAAACTGGAAATACAACTTTCTCAGAAAAGCAATAATGAGAAATGTATTTCTTGTGTGATGGAGAGGTAAGGAGGGAAGATGTATTTTGAAATACAATAAAGATTGATCACCAAGAAAAAATATATTAGACACTAAAAGCCATTAAGCTAATTTACTCAATAAATTCTAGAAATTAAACTCTAGTATGCATTTAGTTTAATGAAAGCCAGGTATGAATTATTTCAAATTACACCTACATTTCAGATGCATATGCAATTTTTACCATATTGAATCACTAAAAGAAATTGTACAAGAAATGTTCTCTGCTGACCTAAATAGATCTCTCTCAACTTTCAGACTGAAGAAAAAAAACCCCATGAGGGTGCAAATGCACAGTATTCATTTTCTTATAGCTTTCTCCTCTCCAGATAACATATTCTCTTATGTGCTTACTTGTTCCTGGCCGGGCATCAGAAACATCCACCAGTGGTCCTGTAGCTTGTGACACAGACTGGTAATGTACTGTGTGGGTGACAGTCAGTGACTTCTGCTTAGATGTCTCTCCAAAGTCGGCATCAGTGAGCAGAACCGTTGATCTGTCATCTGTAAGTAAAAAAAAAATAAATCAGATAATGAGTAACAAATTTTGGGTTTGGCTTCATAAGAGCTTCACAGCAAGTCCCCAGACTTATTTTCAGCTGGGCATCACTACTGACAATGGCGTCTCCCTCTTCTCTGCAGGACTGAAGACGGCTTTGAAGTCTGCACCACAGCTTGGGAGCCTCTGGGTTTAAATTCAAAGCTCATACAAAACTAAAGAATAAGTGGAATTTTCATGACTGTCTTTGTGATTTCAACTTAGAGATGTGCAACTGAGACAGACTATTAAGCTTCCTTCCAAAAAGCTAAGTTGTGTGTAATTATTTTTGACCCTAATTCCTTCTCTCACATCTTTTGAACACTGCCCTCTCCCCCTTCAATTTCAGAAAACTCAGCTGAGCTTTTCAACAACATATTAAATTTATTTTTTTTTATAAACATAATTAGTAATGTCCTCAGTGAAATCACCCATGCCTTCCCCAAAGGACGTCATTAGGTAATGTTGCTAACTAACCCTCTACCTGTCAGCTTTTTCTCCAGAGACAGAATATTGCAGAAGGGATGGCCATGACCCAAGACTGTTCTTAGGGGGCTGCTTATTTTTAAGCATGTGGGTACCTTAGTGAAGACAATGGAAATATATTTGGAGGGCATCTAAGCATCCTTAAGTCCAGTGTTTTGCTGTTCTGGAAGCTAAGGGCTAAGTCCTACCAGCTCTCTTTGCACCAAACCTCACTACTGTAGTGTGGAAAAAGGAGCTTTAGAGACCTTTATGCCAGTTGTATAAGTTTCTCTTAACACAGTCAGTCTGGCTGACTGTGGGCTTTCCTGCAGCTGCAAATAAAGGTGTGAGGTGCAGCCTGACCTTGGGAAGGACTGGAAGAAAAAGGTGAGCACTGACCTTTACTGCTGTATGGTTCTGCTGCCTATTGCTTCCCTATGGGGAAGCATATATTCACTGAAATTCTACACAAACCTTGATCTCTGCAGAAAGTCAGTGCTATGCAGCACCTATTTTAAATTTGTTTTTCAGTTATGATCTCTGTATTGTATTTCTTTCACTCCAAAAAGGAATCTGGTACACTTGATCAAGGAAGGTTTAACAGCAATAAATCTTGCACTGACTTTGTGCTCGCAGAACAACTATTTGCATGCTATCAGACTTTCTTTTGCATTCTTTACCGTCTTCTTATCCATTCATAATAGTAATAAAAGCCACAAGAAGTTCTTTGCTATCTTATGCTATGTAGCTTTGTAATGTATTTCTAGGGCGACTGGCAGCAGTGGGGCTTCTGTGCATTTACTAGTCAGCAAAGGTTGATCCACTTCTAAGCATTCCTGGTTTTTGTTTTTTTGTTTTTTTTTTTTTTAACTTGACAAGAGACCATTAAGGCAAACAGTCCTGCACAATAACATAAACAGCATTTTTTACCCAAAGAAGGCCGTAAATAGAATGAGCATTATGAAATCAAATTACTCTGTCTCTGGCAAAAGATGAGCACTTATTCAGGTTGGGAATAAAGCCTCTTGGCAGTAAACTATGTCAAAGACTGCCAAAGTGCCTGCTTATTCTGAGTACTTTGTGGAGAGCTGGCTATTACCAAGGGACTGATCGCATTGTTACAGTTAAGGCACTAACAGTATTTCCACTATAACCCCCTATTGCTCAGCAACTATAATTCAAAAGTAAAAGCTGTCTTTAGAATGAAGCTTGGCACAAAAGACTGCATCACAGAGGCAAACTTCAGGAAGCTCAAATCAGGATTAAAAAAAGTCTGTATTTCAGGTAAAGCATAGGTCTCATTCTCAAATCTGCAGCACAAACTGTGAAATGTCCCCTGAGTCCACCTCCCCGTGCCAGACTGACAGCAAGTGTGACAGAGTGCGGGGTTAAATCCCTCCCCAGTGCGGGCATGGAGAGGAGCTCCAGAGATGCTTTTCCCACCTTGCAGATCTTTCCTCTCCGGCCACACTGTCCCTTGGATACTGTTACATTCTCAGCCATCACAGGCTTCTGATCCAAAATTTGGAAGCCTAAAAAGATCAGTTATTCTGGAGGGTCTTGGCATAGTGTGTACCCATACAGCCACGAGATCAGGTTGTATTTTTATTCTGTTGAGATTTCAAACATCTTGTGTTTAAACTATTTTGAGAAAAACTCTGACAACAAAAAATTCTGTTTTTCATGACAGTTCAGCTATGTGCCAGCCACATTTCTGTTGTGTGAAACAGTTTAGACTTGAATTTTGCATAGATAATAAAAGCTGAAAACTGATCAAAATGTTGAAATACCATTTGCTATGAACACGTGGATACAATATGCAACGTGTAAATTTTAGAAGTTGGCTGTTGCAAATCTTTAAATACTGATATTGTAGTTTCAGAATTTCGTTTTCCTTATACGTAGTGTCAGTAATCCACCCGTCTAGTCAAAGCCAAAAGAGCAATCAAAATGAAAATCATAAAACTGTCAGTCTTCATTTATGTTTATTTCAAGTGGCTTCATTTTCCTAATGTCCTGCATTATTTTAAATAATGTAGAGAGATTACTTAAAGTGGGAAATGATTCAAAGGGGAGAAAAAAATAATCAGTTCAGTTATCAAATGTGCCAAGTTACTTTGTAACTCTTTTTTCTTGATGTGTGCAGTGGGGAAAAGGTATGGGGTAAAGGAAGTCTGTTACATTAACCAGTGAAAAGAAGCCCAATAAGAGTTTACCAATGGTCTCCATCGTGTCTCTCTCCTCAATCAGAAGCTGTGCTCTGGGAATGTCTATGTGCATCCTCAGTGTTTGCTGCTGCTTATTAAGTGTATCTGATGTCCTGGTGTTCTTGCTAAAAACAAGAGAGAAGCAAACACATTAACGTTAGGCCTAGATGAAAAGATACTTGCAAGCTTCCTCATTTTAAATCTGTCCAGCTGAACCAAAAATATAATATAACCATAACCAGCAAAACACTCATACATCTTATTTCCCCCTCTTCAGAACAAGTGTGTGGTATTAATGTATTGCACATGACAAGCAGATGAATGCAGTGTTGAGGGACAGTAGGAATGTTCTGAAAATTTCATATATTTTTCTTCAAGTGTTGTTGTATAATGAAATCAGTAACAACACTTTGCAAGATGGACCTTTTCTTTCATTCCTCATGAATATGAGTAAAAAGAAACACAGCTGATCAAACAGGTTGGTAGGAAAATGACGTCTCAAGTAATTTCTAATTTTTTTTTAACTTTTCATTATTTTTCATTAAATGAATTCCAAATATCACTATAATTGATAAAGGAAAAAACAAATTAATAACTAGGGATTCTATTAATACATTGCGTAAAATAAATAAAGGTTTTAGTCCCATTGATGTTCCAAGATTAAAATGGTAAATCTTATTTATTTTTATGGATTATTTCTAATTGATTGATGCGATATTCTAAAAAAGAACATAAACCAATTATTCTATCATCATGTAAATTGAAACAATTTCATTTTGAAGTTTGTGTAGCAGAAAATGACTCCTTAAATGAGCTGTCTACCAAAAGCAAATGAAAATGAGTAAAAATGAAAAAATAAAACTGAGTGCTACAATCATTTCTAGTACAGAGCTTTCACGAAGAAGTCTTCAGACTGCACTAAAAATCCAGGAACTTTTTGCCCTTTTAGATGTAATTACTCTTTGGAGGAGAGGAAATAATTGCAAATACTTCTTTATACAGGGAGGCTGAGGAAAATTAAGACAAATCAGCCAGTAGTGTGATCCAAGTGCTCACACTTCAAGGAGCTTTAAAATCCAAGTAAAGGCTCATTTTCTAGTGTAAAATAGCTGTAGATCACTCAGTCTAATTCTCCTTTGGCAATGAATTATTGTTGTTAATGGAATCAGCAGAGGACTATTAAGCTGCTTGATGATAAGCTCACTTCGTCGCTGAGTGAGAGCCTCTACATAAGAGATTAATGCATGTGTGCTGAGCCTACATCTCTAGATAATTTGCCTTAACTTCCTGCTGTGTCTCCAGGTGAGCAAGACCTAACTATTGCAGGTTTGGAGGTTTTCCTAGGGTCTTTTTTAGGAGGAATTTCCTTCTCATGTGGTCGGTAATTCTGCTCCAAGTTCAAGAGTGAGATCTGCAAGGCACACAGGTACACCTCTCTGGTTGATTGTCACCTTCTGGCATTCCCTGCTCTTGTGATCCCCAGCATTAACACTATCTATGTATCTCAAACTTCAACATCTCTGCCTCTACCTAGGTGGTACTGTTGCCATCATGTACAAATGAATAGCTGAAACGCATTCAAACAGCCTACAACTGGTGCCTCATTTAATCATTATGGAAGCAAAATATCAGGAGAGCTACCCAAGGGTTGCCAGGCTTTTCTGCATATATAATCAGTGGAGAACAGCAGTCACAGTGTTTTATTAAACACATATTTTTTCAAAGACATTTAGGATCCTAAAATGCAGATAAATTCCACACTGACATTCTTGAAATCTCTGCAAAGTCTCTGCATAGATTAGATGCCATGTTCCTATTGGTTTCCACTCAAGTTGCTGAAATGTTAAGAGAATCAGAGAATAATACATCATCCGCATGCCAAATATGCTTGAATACTTGCCCTTGCAAAGTCAGACTACTTTGGGCTTATCCAAGATCATAGACCAAACATGTGATCAAGTAGGAAATTGAATTTCTGAGTCCCAATTTCAATTAATAATCAATAATCCAATAGTTATGGGATACATGCAGTCAGATACATATAGAATCTGTGCAATACATAATTGAGTATAATAAAAGTATCACTGCACCCCTCCTCCGCTCATCAGGGAGGCTGGAGACAAAGGGATCAAATAAAACATCTTCTTCAGAGAATGCAGACCTCAGAATCCAAGTGAGAGCTAGAAGCTCTTCTGCAGTATGAACACTCTATATTCCTACTATTGCAAAGTACTCAACGACATAGAAAGCATTGTTCAGACCACAGGGAGTGGGAGCACAGTTCCCCAGGTTTGCAGTTATATTGTTCACCTGCCAAGAGAGGAAATCCGAATCCCATTCTTGGCTCCAGGTATCGCTTTATGCAAAATGCATGTAAGGTCCTTCAAGGCAAAATTGGAACCCAGGCCTCTCTATATTCCGAAAAATTCCCTACTGTGCTCGAGAGCTATGCCTCATTTTGTGTGATCTCTCTCCTGCTCCTTACTGGCCTAATTAATTCTCCTGTACGTAACAGCACGGTGACACGGAGTGTTCAAACATAGAACAGACAATCAGCAGTAGCAAGAGGGTGGCTGCTGATTAGCATGCTATCTCTTTCTGGCTCAAGTAATTTTGAATTATTTTCTGCAGACCACAATAGCTCAACTTGCAGGTTATAAAAACCTAAAGTGCCAACAGCAATTAAGTGCCTCTAGGACTTGGCAGTGAGGCAAAGATTTTTAGGATTGCAGTTTTGAAGTTTGGTGCCCAAGTATTTTCTAACCTAGGAAAATTCAGACATCAAAGTATCAAAACTGTTTGGTGGATGAGGAGTCCAATGATTAATTTCTTTAAACAGAGGAAACACATCTACCTATATTTTCTTTAGTCTACAGATATAAAATTCCCAAACTTAAATATGTGCTACTGCTGTTCTTTACCTGTCAGACCTTGTAAGGATCTGTGTATAACACAATTCATTCCCTCTGGTTCAATGAATCTCTCAGCTTCAAATTGTTAGAGACTGTGAGCTTCTCTGGGGAACAAGTATATATTTGCTGTAGTCTTTTACTCTACCTAGGTGTCTGCGTTTGGCCACTGTGAAGGACAGATATTTGGGTACATGGGCCTTTGGGACTGATTGAGTACAGTTTTTAAGTACACCCTGTGGATAAATGGGTCTTTTCCCAGAGCAAGTAGAGTGCATAACATATTTGGAAAGAGTATGCATACTTTAAAAAAACACACTCTTCTAAATAACCTTTCTGGACCTTCAATAAAGAACTTAGTTGAGTGACTGCCTGTATGCACAGGAGAGGGTTAAACCTATCAAGCTAGTTATGTAAAGGGATTAAATATGGTTCTCTGTAAACCCAAAGTCATTCTGGGTCCTTGGCAGAGAGTCAGGCCACCTCACAGTTTCCTGATGTCTAAGCTGGTTGTTGTAAAAACATATGGAAA
>JAOXNO010000001.1:116010533-116084321 GCA_028565335.1 Limnodromus scolopaceus
TCCAGTGCTCCACCACCCTCACAGTAAAGAACCTTCTTCTAATCTCCAATCTAAATCTGCTCCCCTCCAGCTTAAAGATTGTGCATCATGAGTCAAAAATAACATGAGACATCATGCAAGACCATGTTACATGTCAAAAGCTGAACAAGTACTACGGAAAAAAAAGTAACTCCATCAGTGGGGTTTAAATGCACTAATTATTAAAGCAGATTGTTACAATGGTCAGCAGCACTAATGTAGTTAATGATACATAATGATAATGCGGTACTGGGCACAAAGGCTAGTGTAGGACTGGAGACCAAAACAGATGACCCAAGAAGATAAGGGATCTTACGTATCTGTCTAAGCAAAACCCAGAAGCCAAAAAGAAACTGTAATGTAATTGTAACTGTGTCCAAAACAGCTACAGGAGAAAAGTTAGTTTCACAAACCAATGGGTATAGACTACAGATTGTAATGTGTATTTCCTACATCACACTTTTAATCAGCAAATTGAGAATACTTCATAAAATGATTCAGTATCCCTGCCAGTGTCCTACCTCCAGGTTTCAGGTGGCGAAAACACAGCTCGGGGAGGCCATGAATGACAGAGTAAAGGGGATGATCTTCCTTTCCAACCAAGCATCACCCTGTGCCTTAGTGAAAAAGACAAACTGTTCCTCACCGTGGGTTTGATGTGTGAGTGCACTGACAGGCACTGACTCGGTGACAGCCCTCACTTCCATTTGCTGGGGCAGGTGCCTTTAAAATTCTTAACACATTTGCTTGCCCCCTGGGAAATCAGGGGCCATGATACAGTTTTAAATTGCATGCTGTGACTTCTGAACTCTTCACACCGCGCTGATACTTTCTGCTTGGATTAAGGTGAGTTGGATTTAAAAACAAAGAGAAAACTATTACGGTAGTAGTGGAGCTAGGTTAATAGTAAAGAGAAAGAGTGTTAAGTCTTCAGGTTTCTGTTCTAATATATGCTGACCTACTGAGGGCCTGTATGAACTCCAGCAGTTAATTGACCTTCTTGTGACCTGACCTGTGGAACTACTAAACTGGGCAAAAATCAGGGCTTTGCTGAAAACTACGCTTTCTTTCTAAACAGAGTACTCCTGGAGAAATAAATCATACTGGGCATGACACAGGAGGAAGACAAAGGTTGACCTCTCCCTACATGCTAAAACAAGGAGTAGAAGGATTAAGAACGGAGAAACTGCTGTTCTTACGCTACATTTGCCCTGCAGAAACTGGAACCACAAAACCATTGTCAATAAGCAGAGATACAAATGTTTGCACGCAGAATGTACTGCAAATAAATCTGCAATTCCCACTCCTCTTTGTCAAGCAGGTTCAAAGAAAACACATCTCCTGAAGCCACAAAAGCAAGAATTACATCTGTAACTTGTATAAATTCTTTTAGAAGGTCCCACTGTGGGAACTCTTATTTCTGATGTAGACTAGAGGAAAGTTGATGGTGGAATTATGATTTAGGACAAGTGAGTCCTGTGCCTTCAAGAAACCGCAACAGGTGATACATACCAAGTGATAATGACAGGATTCCAATTTCAAAACCAATTCAGATGAAAGTTGAACACAGCAACTACTAGAGCAAAACATTTTTTTCAGTTCGGAGATCAGAAAAACTTGCACTCAGAATTTTTTAGAGAACTTACTAAGGAGTTCTCTGGAATAGCAATACTGATTGTCAGTAAGACTTTTAGAACATGAATTAAACTCCAGAAGAGCAGAAAAGTGGCTAACAAGGATCAGTATTCAAAAAGAATTAACAAAACCAATTTGAATTATCGAAGTCCTACCAATCCGATCTTGACAATGAGCAAAACGATGAAAAAAAATGGAATGAAGCTTGATAAAATGAATTAAAGGAGATGAAATAATTGAGGCCAATCAATATAGACTCGTGGTCAATCAGCCATGTCAAACAAAGTTGATTTTTTTTTTAAATGAGACTAAAATTCACTGAGAATTGATGGCATTGAAAAAAACCCTCACTGAGAGATAATTAAATAACATTAATATATTATATTTATATCTATCCAGAGCAAAGTTTTGGTACCTCAGATATTTTAATAACAAAATACCATGATGCAAAAATTAACACATCAGCCATTTTACATGGGTTCCAACATATTCAAAAGACAATTCTAAGCCAAGAATCATTGTTTCATATTTATTTTCATCATGAACAACAGGACGTCACACCGATGGTATTTTTATCAGTGGTATGGAGTAAATGAAATATCTGATAAAAATTTGGAAATTACACAATAATTAGGTAGCTAAAATATAATGAAAATGCCAAGTCACTAAGGTATAACAATGCGGATCATTAGGTATGTTGACCACAAGTTAGCAGTATAAGGTCATATATCAAGAACACAAGTATACAGCGGAGAATGTTATCCTGTTGCACTGTAATCAGAGAATTGTCAGATGATCTCAATGGATAAGATGCTAAACACAAACTCTTCAAATAATGCTATACTCAAAAAGGTTGCAGATATACACAGAAGACCATAAAGGGAAAGAAGAAAAGCTGTTACCTCTCTATCTGATGCTGGTATGTCTGTTGCTGGAATACTATGTTTATTTCTAGCATACACAGATGAGGAAAGCTACTGAAAGATTCCAACGGGCTCAGAAAAAATCCTTGAAATTATTAAATGATGGGAAAACTACAGAGAAAAATTCAACAACATTTACCAATGAAAACATTAAGAAATTACTTAGTTACCACTATGTAAAAGAAATATCCCAGAGAAAATATGATATAAAAAAAGAACTTCAGTCAGAAGTATACAGAAGTACAGCAGGACCAGATGGCTGGAATGTTGAGCTGTAGCTTGACAAATTCAGATAAGAAGTGAGATGCAACTTTTACAGAAAGGGTAGGTAAATGCCAGCAACTTTTTTCAAAAGTACTGGTGAATTCTTTGTCACTGTGTATGTTTAAGTGTAGATCAGTTATTTTTTAAATTCCTATATTCTGAGAGAAAAAATTCAGAGAAGTCGTATGTTATGCAAAAGTCATACTGGCCAGTGATCATCAGTCTTCCTTAAGGGACTGGAACTCAAGAATCTATGAATACTTGGAAATTAAACATGAAAAACTAAATGTGCACAGCCATCATTTCCTGGATCCAAGGAGTTCAAAATATCCTGCTTGTTACTGGGTGGAATTCCGCAGTATTTCTGAGCAGATAAGATAACATTTTCTTCACCATTAATCCACCACTTTTTTGATGAAAAGAACTGTACAGAGGTAAGTGACTTAAAAGATTCCCAATGAAAAAGTTACTAAACAAGCTAAATCATCCAGATGCCCTGATTTCCAGAGATGTGTATGAACCATAAGGCTAGCTGTCCTCTTTAATCAACAAATTTGCCCATGCCTAAGAGCTCTGTATCTCTGTCTTCTTTTTGTAAAAACATACAAAATTTTGTTACAAAAGACAAAATGAGACCCAAAAGAGAGATGCGTAGACGATAAGGTGAGATGGAATACACAAGGTTGGCCGTGGTTTTAATATATATGATCATTGTATTTTGGTTAAAGTAAAAATAACTAAACAATCTGGAGGCTCTTGGAAATGATTATTCATCTTTGTGGATAATAAATCACTTTGCTATTTATTCAGTGTGTGATTTGAAAAGCTTTTTCCCAAATACCTTCAGTGTAGGGTCAGTGAACAATGAAATGTCGTTGTAGCAGTCCTGTTAAAACACTTCATAGGAAAAAAGATGAGGTATCAAATCTGGGAATATTGGATTGTGTTTTCTAGCATATTGACATGTGGCTACTTTCATTTTATAATTCAGGAATCATGGTTTGCATCTGCTGGAAAACTGAAACCACCCCATCTTCAGAATGTCTGATTTTACCCTTTGAAAAAAAATATGACTTTAGGTTGCTGAGACCATTCACAAGGGAAACAAACAACAACAAAAAGAAGAAAAACAAACACTGACACATGATAATTATTTTTCTTTCCCCCATGCAAAATAATAATAATGGATACAAAAGTAATTTTTTAGAAACTTACTACCAAATAGAAAAGAAGCAATTTCTCCAAAAAACACATATGCTTTGTTGCCTCATGTCTGTTACGTATTAAAGAAAAATAACACAAGCTCTCATCTTACCTCGCAGCCTCTTCAGTCTCTGCTCCCTCCTCCTCCTCCTCACAATCATCAGCATCACAAAAAGCAGCAAGACCCCAACCAAGATACAGGAAATGGTCACCAGCATCTTTAGCCCTTCGTTGGTTGCCAGCCCTTCCTCACTTTGCACAACTGATTTAATGAGTGGAGGGATTGTACCTGGAAACAGTGTCATGATATTAGATGCCTATTAATGAAGACAAAAGATTGGGTTCTCAGGGAATATGGCGTGTTATATGCTTCAGCTGCATGCACAACATTAAACTGTGTTTGCATGTGTAATGGCCATGCACACATAACCAGTCACACTGGTAACAAGGTACTGATTTCAGAGAGTCATAGATTATCAGAAAACAAGAAGAGGTACGTTCATTGATTAAAGAAATGCCCATTATACAGTCAAATACTATGATTAATTTTAAGTCATAATAAATCATTACAAAGCTATTAGAGATCTCAGAATTACTACCTATATTACTCCTTACTATGGGAAAATAGCACTGCTGCGACATATTAGTACTTTCCTCTGGGCATTTCTTTATACGGAGCATATTTGACAAAGTTCATTTTGTGCTACACACATCAGATGAATCCTTTGCAAGAAACATTCTTGTATCACGTCTTAGGGGTGCAGCAGTGATATTGATCTGAAATTCAGACAGCCAACCTGATGGTACTTTGCTAAAGAGTGTCTGACATTATGCTCATCAGTAAAACAGGAGAGTAACACTGGATAGAAACAATCAGATTTTGAGAGTGAAATGAGGGAAACAAATCTACAGACTACTGGCATCAGCAGGCAGCTCACTTTTTCATTTTGGGACATATTTGCATTTTGAATATACCTGGATTCCTAGCAATATATATAACTTGAACTTTTCAATTCTTTTTTTCTTTACTTCTAAAGGACGTGAGAAGAATGCAGCACTTTCTTTGGAAGGCTGTTTAGTCATGGAAGGCTTCGCACTCTTTTCCTGATTACTATTAAACAGATGAATGCAACCACAAATGAGACTATAAAATGCAGATTTGTTTGAAATGGGTAGAAATACGCAAGTATTGTGAACTGTGTTGACTTTCGATGGAAACTATTCAATTTTAACCAGCTACTGAAACATAAAAGTGGCTAGTTACTTGATAAAAGGATAGGAGGGTGAGATAGAAAAAAAGGCACAACCTTTTTTACATTTTAATTGCTGCATTGAGTGATATAGCTATTTCTCATTATGTATCATACAGCATCAGGAAAAAAAATAATTTTGATATGATGCAGTAAAATGTGAGTACCATAACCACAGTGAAAATGTAGAATTCTAAGCTATGTTTTTTCAGAAGAGCTATTTGAGTTGCATATAATGAGAAAAGTAGTTCCCTAAAGGGATGAAGATAAACAGAAAAGCTGCAACCATCCAAACCTATATCAGGTACTTTAGAAAAATTGTTTTCTTACAATTGCATTTTGAATATTTTTCTACTGTTCCAATGTAGTTCTTCCCATAATTTTCCTTCTTTTTCTAACTTTCCATTTCTTAGAATAAACACACAGCAGGATTTTTTCATCTTGTCTTAACTGAGATGCAGTTTTTGCACTACTCTAAACACAAAGAAAATTATTAGATGAAGAAATGGAAAGAACATCAAATTCCTGAAGGTAACACTAATAACTGTCTCTTAAAATCCCACAGACCATTGGCTGACTGTTGGTTTTAAGATTACCTAGAATTATGTCTTGCTCTCCTTAATAGTTTGATGAAAATCAAATTAAGAGTGGCCTTAATTTTAGTTAAATGTTAAGCGTTTAGGTAAATGATTATCATTTTCCATACCTCTTCCAAATAAAGCATGAACTAAAGACAGGCAGTACAAGCTTAATTAAAAAAGCATACTGCAAGTTTATATATCTTTCACATTATGCATTCGTGGATATTTAACAATTGTATTAAAAATTATCAAAACCTAAATTTGCTGTCCATTGAGAAAACACCATTTCTACATTTGTTGTTCTAGATGTTGGCTAGGAGTGGAAAAGCTAAAGCTTTTCTCAGAACAAAGTCCCAGACTGTCCCGAATTGAGAGGGTTTTGTGTGGGGTGGTTTTTTTGGGTTTTTTTTGGGGGGTTTTTTGGTTTGTTTTTTTTTTCCTGGTCATTTCACCATTGCCCTTTGTTAGTCTGCTTTACTGATACTTCACAGAAGTTGTAATTTGAATGTCTCTGACCCCAGTTTCCCCTGTCTTGCAGCCCTTCCAGTGTCTCCCATTGCACCTTACGACTTCTGGACTAGCAAGTGTTTTCCTGTGTCCTAACTGTTCTTCATGGTAGGAAGTCCCCTGATGGGCTAGAATCAATTAGCATAGTTTAGAGCAGCTACCAAGCTGATCTGATTTAATGTCAGGGCTACTGAGTAGCTGATCTCTGAGTTGGAAAGCTGCTTTGCAGTGCTACACGCTACAGCTGCACATTGCTAAAAATATCTCTTTAAGTATTGAGTGCAAATGTTCTGAAAAACAAGGGGCAGAAAGGTCGTAAAATCTGTAAACTGAAAATGGTTAGTCGAAGTATCTATGAACAGAGAATAAAAAGTTGCACGTAGATCTGTCATTAACCTTTTGACTTAATTCACCACAAAGACATTTAAGGTAAAGGATATTTAGCCATGGTATTTCTCAGGAGCTCTATCACAGACAACTATCAGCTACTGCAATCCAAACAAAATGACTGAAAAACCACATACCTCAAGGATTTCTACAAAGTTTATAAAGGCTTTATCTTAAGACTGCTAAAGTTCATAAGCTTGTTCTTAGCATTTGGTATCCTAGAATTTTCATACACATATTATCTAATCTTCAAAGTACTATCCTTGTGTCTGTTTTGTCCTAAAGGCAGCTGTGACCCCTAGAAGCTGGAAGGGACTAATCTCACATCACAAGACAAATCAATGGTAGAGGCAGGGTTATCACTCAAAAGTGGAGCTGGCCAAGAAGTTTCCACTGGTGTGCTTTCTGTAAATGAAAGATTCACTCTCTATGAAAGCAAAAATTTCTGCATGAAGTATTGATAGAAAATGCTGATTTCTATTCAGACACTATTTTCCAACTTTGAAGCACCTTCAGCCTACACGGTTTACCAAGAAACAAATGAATGGGGAGCTGGGACTCCATAGGGACAACTTTTGCTTTAAAAGTGCTGAAATAGTTCTTCTAAGAAATCTTTTATGTGGGAATAGACTATCCTAATTTTCAGTAATGATAATAATAATAACTATCAGTTTATCATTTTACTTCTGCATCAAATGTAAAAAATTTAGAAAATTTGGAAACTGAAATTTGCTTTTCTGTCCATGGTTTCCTCTCCTAACCTTGTGGTCAGTATTTGAGATCACGCTGCCTCTCTAAGGCACAATATAGTCCTGGCAAAGCATGCCTGACAAACAAAACCATCAATGCCATAAATGAGAAATTTTCTAGCTGGCCATAAGCAGTAGCCCAGGAAATTTAATGCTACAAATACTTTCATTGTTTCATTTTCTCACTTTTAAAGATGCTATACAGCAACACAGAAGAACAAACAGCATGCAGGTCATAGTATGTGATACCAAGGTAAGTATCATCATCTAAACAAAAAGCAGAGTCTGAAACCATTTCAAATCAGTTGATTGTAAGAATACATTTGATTTCACTGATATCAGTGGGAATTTAAGGCTCTGGACCTGCATTTTCATACAATCTCATTTTAATGTATGGCTTAAGACTGTTTTTCCCAGTCATATACATGTAACAATAACTGTGGATGTAAAAAAAAAAGATCACTGCAAGTTGGATGCTGCCTGCATAAAGATACTGGAAAGAAAAGAGGACAGGCTAACTAAAATGGCAAGTAATTAACTCATAATACTTGAAACAGTTATTAATGTCAACATCTGTAGTGCTCAGTAAAACAGGTCCTAAGTCTACCCGGCAAGACCTGGCAGCTTTTGTATAACTACATGGATCTTAGTTTCCTGCAGGCCTCTAAAGTGCTGAGACAAAATCTTTCTCTTAATTTTTCAGACTGTCTGAAATAACACGAGGATTGTGTGACAGCTGACCAAAATGTTATTTTCTCAGAAAAACATGAGGGGACGTGCTATTTGCAAAAAGGTGAGCCATGAGGGCTTGTGACATTAGTTACCTGCAAGAACTGATGTGTACCTACCGCAAAGACTGGGATAGCATTAGAGGATGTGTAAGATGCTGAGGTTTAAACCCTGCCTGATTCACATCCCCCACTTCTGAGTGGGAATGGTTCCTACTGCTTGCTCTTCCCTGAGCTATACATGGATATTGTCCTGAAGAACGGTAGTTTGTGTGGGACAAAACGGTGGCAGGGAGATGTGTTACCAACACAGAGTTATGAACAATTAGCAATTCGGTGCTGTTGCTGGACAATTATCAGTTCTTGTTTGAACTTGCTCACTAGTCCAGTTGTTTAATTTATCAGTACAGATGTTGCCAAGTGGTTCCACAATACAACACAATATCCCTGGCAACACAACAACATTTTACATGTCTCCAGAAAAGCTCTGGCAATTCACACTAGAGCAATTCAAGAGACTGCCATCTGGAGCCATCTGTACTGCCTTTTTGTCAGAAACACAGCCATTTCCCACTGTAGAGCCAGCAGAAGATGTGCCACCATCACTTTCAATAAATGTGCCAGGGCAGGAGCTGGAGTGACTGACAAATTGGCGTGTTTGCTCTTGCCCTCTTTTTCTGGCCTTTGCAGGGCAGGCAGTAACCCCTGGCAGAAGGGCAGGATGCGGCAATTCCTTCCTCCCCTGTGCCCTGCTGCTGGGCATGACAGAGCCATCTGTCACGGCCATTAGTTTCACTCTCCCCTGTCTGTAAATAGGGACAATAGCATTGCCATTGCTTTGCCCTTGGAGGACACTATCCGGAGGCTTTCCCCGAAGACAAGCTAGTTAGCTGGTCCGTTGTGTCATATAATGGGTTTTAAGCTGTGTCACAAGGACATTGCATGGAATAACAACGAGGCCAGTCGCTGACGTGAATAGCTGCAGGAACCAATTGTATGGGAGACAAAAATTTCATGGAAGAGACGTATGAAATACTAACAAGTGCTCCTGTAGCCACTGGAACTAATGACACCTAGTGTCCTATGGCTACATGTCTCATGGTTGATTGACTTTGGTGCTGGAGCTTTTCCTCAGTGAGGACAAATAAACAATTTCTCTTTTCTGCCTGGCAGCCTATTGTCATGAAATCAGTAGGCATCTTCGAGACTGTTACCCCTCTGTCAGCATGGCTAGCAGATTCAAAAAGGGTTATATGGGGGAAAAAGAGAAAGACAAGAAAAAAGTCACGTAAGAAACTAGAGTAAAAACAGTATCTCAGACATGTAAATAAAAAGATATACTTACTGCCATCATAGTTAAGTGTTGCAAATTTGGCTTGCTTCTCTGCACAGCCAGCACTGTTGCACACTCTCATTTGCAGTTCATACCAGGTTGCCTCCTGGAGGTCATACAGTATGTAGGATTTTGACAGGGATGTCCGCTGAGCGGTTGTCCAGACTGTTGTCCCAAATGGCCGGTACTCTAGGGTGAAGGAGGTGATGGGGCAGCCACCATCATTCCAGCCTATCAGGTTCAGTCTCACTCTTGTAGTGTTGATACTAGCAAAGAGCTCTTGTTCCTTTGAAAACTGTGGTTCTAGAAGCAATGATATATTTCAAGCAAAATGCTTAAGTATTAGTGATATAGGACTCTCAAGAACATAAAATTAGGAGAATAATTTATGGGAGAATCCTAACTTCATCTTAAACTCAATATCTATAAATTTAACATTTTTTCTCCCCTTTCATAAGTTTTTTTTCACACTTCATGCCAAACTCACAAACCTAGATTTTCAAATCCATATGTGAAAAAATATCCATACATCTGTGCAGGGACCTGACCTGCTGGTTTGCACAGACTGGCATGAGTCAACTTGTAAATCTAGTGCAGACACTTCATATCAGTTAATGCCTCTCTTCAGTGCTATGCAAAACAGAAAGGGTTCAGAACACCATGGAGAAGACAAATACACTTGAAGATTGTCCACTTGTGCTTTAGTCTTCTTTTTAATCTTCTTTTGAAGTGGATCTGAACAAAATTTTTTGAGCGTATGGAGCCTTTCATTGGCAAAAATGACAATTTTGAAGAACTTGCAAGTAAAAATCTATTTTAAAAAATATTAATATGATATATTTGAACATCATATACTTAAAATATTATATACTTTGAAATTTGTATGTGTGAGTTAAGATGTTTCCATTCAGAAAGGGTATAACATTTCTATTTACTTGTCCTGTTCTGGGATCAAATTTTGGTTCTGTTGATATACACATTAAGCTTTTTTTGACAGTTCTGCATAATACAGAAGTAATAGCAAAAATGGCAACTTAGAATTGAAATAATGACAGTAGGTGACAAGATAGGTCTTCAACAAATTTAATTTATATTAAATGTTACTGTAGAACAATTAAAAGTATTATTGCTATTTGCTTAGCAGAAGCAAAACATTTTTACAATTGGAAATTGCACCCAATGTCATGAAAATAATCTATAATGTGCTTTTTTTATATATAATAAAGGGTAACTTATGCAATGAGAGTCTTTTTGCCATTCTTGTGCCTTGATGAGATGTACCAAAATGTACTCTTTTCTAAATTCTACAGGAATCTAAAAGAAACTGGTGATTCCAGCTGCGTGTTATGAACTGTTTGAACTGGCTCTGTTAATAGTTTTGGTCAGAGATGCTACTGGAGCTGTCACATGAATGAGAATGATCTCAGCATTCTAAATCACACAATACCTGGTTCAGCACATAAATGTAACACAGGTATGTATATCAAGTCCCAGAGAAACTCAAAAGGTTGAGAGATCTGCGTTCTCATGAACGATTTGAATATTATCTGAATCATGTGTAAACTGTACATTCATGCAAAGAAAACTTGAACACTCAACTTCTCTAAATGTCCCTTCTTTAAGGTCAGCAGATCATTCATTCTCCCTGACTACTGATACCTGCTGCATACCAGGTCTTCCTTATGCCACTGAGTGTCAAATGAAGTGTCCACCTTGCTGTGACAATTGGGAAATTTGCAACAGCACAGTTATAAAGACAACAGCAGATATAAAGAAGAGAAGATGTACCTATCACATTAAACCATCTTTATTATGAAACTGCTCCCAAATCAGAGTGTTTCTTACAACTGGTAAAGAGATGCAAGATGAGGTGATCTTTAGAGCACTATGCAAAGCTACTTCACTCTGTTGACTTAGGTGTAAAACTTTCTAAAGTGCCTCTATTAGAGGGTCTTTAACTTGCTCATAGTCCTGACACATAAATTGCAATGTGGAACGGCCCTCAGCAACCAGGACATGGGATCCCCTTCTGAGTTAGCTAAGAATTCCACAATTTTTGGCAATTTCCCCTTGCAGAGCTTTATGCAAACTTTTCCATTATTTTTGACACTTATCCTGTTCAAAGGATGCTACTTAAAGGGCTCCTGCAATACCAGCTTGGAGCAGATATGAGACTTTGGGTCTATTTCCCCTACACATAACTATATTCCCCATCTTCCTTCAACATCCAGACAAATAACACCCTGAATTTTTACAACAAGAGATGAAATAATTTACTAACGGCAATTGCAGTAGTAGGAATTGCTATAGTCTATGATAATGGAGACATCCCCTTCCCAAATACCTACCAACACATCTTAGAAAAAAATTATTCGGGAAATAAGGAAAGAACATCAGCCAGTATGTGCTTCAAGTCCCAGTCTCTTCTGTTGCAGCATGGACACAATTGGAAATATTTCCAAAGCCAGTAGTATTAAAATATCCAAGTCTGTCTTCTCATCAAAACAAGATCTACAGCAGAATGCAACCAGCTTTGTCGGAGCAGAGGGCATGGAAATCAACATACCTTTTCCAAGCGTTTTGGCCTCAATGATCTCGCTGATGCGTCCTGGCCCCACTCCATTCTGAGCAGTTAGAGTAAACTTGTACCAGGTGCCACATTTCAGTGTTTCTAAACGGTAGGACCTCTCACTAGGGCTAATGGGAAAACTACCCCATTGCTCACTGTTATCTTCCGAGTACTGCAAAATATAACCTGGAGGAAAACCATAGATGGCAGTGATAAGCCTGACACAAACCACAAATTTTGCAGGTAATATGACAAGTCATTTTAAAGACCTAATAAAACTAAAAAAATCCCATACACAGGAAGACATACAGCTCTCCCCTGACTAAAAGATACCAGGCAATACACTTTGCCTACCCTTACAAAGCTTAAATACCATTTTTATGATCACTTCAAAGTGAAAAGAAAGGGATAGACGTTTCTGAATACCCTTCAATCAGTAACAAAGACCAGATGATGAACCTGCACCCTCAAAAATGAATGGGTAGAGATTACATGTCTGGAAAATCAGAGAGATTAGCTGTCATAACAACTGAGGGTATGCTGGAAGAAAGTGATTAAAACTGTGATTAAACCACCACAAAGAGAAACTGCAATTTACTGAAAGCTGTTATCACTATGGTAGTGCACATTAAGCACTGACAGCAGTACAGATTGCTTTGTTTTTCTTTTTTGTAGCCATTCATAATTATATACTTATCCTATCAACATATGATAATTTAGTAAGAATTTGCAATTAATGTGAATTATATTACCTCGGATAGAACTGCCTCCGTTGTCTCCAGGTATCCAGGAAAGAGTGATAGAGGAAGATGTAGTTTTGGATACGGTGAGTCTTGGCTGGTCTGGTGGAACTAGATGGGAAATGGTTAAAAATAGAAAATAGATTTAAATGATTAGACGTGATCTTAATCCCTTCTAACAGTCATTTATCAAATAACTGTTTTGAGTTGCAAAAAATGCAAATGATTTCTGTCAAAGTGTCTGTTTAGCTGACATCCTTGGTTAAGACAAGAGCAGACAAGCTCTCATTTTTTATATTTAATTTTCCACACAATTTTGTCTTTCAGTTCTTAACCCTTGCTTTTCTGTGATTTTTTTTCTATCTGTCCTGTCAGACCTAAATGGCATATGAGCTACCTAGCCATTATTTTCCATTTTTCATATCTATTTTAGGGTGAAGCTGAATTTTTATTGGCGGGAACAGATGTGCCCCCTTCCAAATGATGCCCCACTCATGCATGTGTTTGCAGGCTATTATGGCAAAAGTGAAAAAAAAAAACTTTTGGTGCATACCAAGAGTTTCTGCAAGTGTAACTCTGAGTGCTAACTAGGCAGCAGAGGTAGATCTGTGATTGAAGGCAGATCCATACCTCTTCCAGATCACACCATCTATTCACTGAGGCTATTGGTATAAAGAAGACACAACTCTATCAGCAAAGTCTGAACAAACTGGAAACAATTCAGTCCCACTGCTCCCCATAAACATTATGGCTATGTCTAAACTGTGTGACATAAGAACCTCATGGTTCCCAGGATGAACTCCTGACAGAACACAGGAATAAAACAGAGGTCTCGTCTCCCATCCTCTACCCAGTGTTCAGTTTCCTTCAAGGAAAATCCAGCATGAAAGGGCAGAGAAGGAGCTATACTATACCCTAAGAAGTTGCCCATGGTAGGGAGAACTGGGACTGGGAAATGGGACAGGGAACTAGGACTGGAAAGGGAACTGGGACAGTTTAGGCTCGGCCTAAGTGACCCTAAATTGCGCCAGCGTATAGTGGCTGGGTTTCCAGAGTTCAATGCCCAGGGGCAGAAAATGGCAAAGTAGCCAGCTTTCTCTTCACCTTGTCAAGTCTATTGTATTGTATAAAGGTGTCTGCTGAGGCAATATGATCATATCCTAGTTATAGTCTGGGAGAGCTCATCTTTGAATTCTACCTGAACCATTTATCTAGTCCTCTTGTACAAGTGAGGTAACCAGAACCATGGCACAATAATAGTAAGGCTGTGGAGGATAGTGTTTGCTAAAATAGAGATGACTGGCAGGTAAAACTTAAAAGAGCTAGTAAAATTAGTATTAGAGTTCTGAAGGGTAAATATTTATTTACACTTAACCCAAGTACTTGACATCTACAATTCTAAGTTCAGAAATTGAAAGGGGGAGAAAGGAAAGTTCCTGTTTCAAATACTTTGTACTCCTCTGGTCATGCATAGCAGCACTGTGTCTGGCGTGTCTTACGGACTAGCATTACTAGAGGTTATACCATGTTCCTCAGAAACACAGACAAAATTGAGCTTTGCTGCCTCAAGAGCAACATGTGAGGCATGTGTGTCCATCATGGGAAGGCATCTGAGACACATCAGCAAATCTGGGATGGAGAGTCAGGGAGGAGAGAGACCATGGTAGTCACACCTCCTCCGGTCACTGCCACTGCCACTGCAGGAGTGGGAAGAGGGTCATGGTGTTAGTGACTGCTGCTGGCAGGAGCGGCCACTTCCCTGCCTTAGTTACTGCTCAACAAACACCAGCCTGTAAGCAAGGCAGGACAGAAATCACAAATGCTTTGTTGTGTCCAGCAGTTGGGTGCCAGAGAACGTTGCCTGCTTTGCCTATGTTTAGGGAGTAGCTCTACCTGCTGAGTGGAACTCCAGGAAAAGCTCCTCATTTGCAATTCACTTTCAAGTCATCACATCACAAAATAATGAGTGCTGATGTGAAGTGGAAGCTGCTGGTTTACAGCTACAGACTAGTTCAAAGAGAAGTTGATTTTACTGCCCTCATGGAGCTAAGCAGTGCTGAAGAAAACACAAAAAGACAGTTTATATTCTAAAGGAAAATTCCCTATGTGAGATGAGCACGTTCCATTATTCTGATTGACTTGGCTGAATCCATGGAGAGACTGCACACACTACACTGAAAGATTTATTGTATAACCTTTCATCACAGCTTCACCCCATGGTGGTCCCACATATTAAATGCCAGTCTTTCTCTGTCCCTCAGGGAAGTAATATTGATTTGCTTTGAGTTACTGCAGTTCAATAACAGCAAGGATATGCAATTACGAAAGTACTTAGTGAAATATAAATATGAAGTTTCCATTTGGTAGTGTTTTCTCTCCCTACGTCCTGTTGTGGTCATGTTTCAAACATTGCAGAAGAGCTTCTTTAGGCTCTGTTGGATTGTAGGTAACTATATATGCTATGGCATTTGTTTCAAGGCTTAGTGGAATAGCTTATGCAGAGAGAGTTGCATTGTGGTTGAAACAATCTCTGTGTTCTCGTATGTTTGCACTAGAAATTCAGATTGCATTTCAAGGGACAGGAGAGTGACTGGCTGCAGCATCACCCACATTCTCAAGTCAGTCACTTGCCTCCCTCTGGTCCAACAATTTGCAGTCAATTGAAGCACTCTTAGGACTTGCTTTAATGTAAGTGAGCAAGGAAATCTGCACAGTGAATTCTTCGTATGTGAATACACATACTCTGCTTCACATTACTGTTAATGTGTACTCCTATATTGTCATTGCTTTTATACATATTAACACCATAATGGGTACATTTCAACATGCATATAAAAAGTAGCTGGTAAAATAAGCTGGTTGAAGGTGTAATGATGTTCACATTCACCATCAATAAAATTCTGCTCTTGCATAATGAAGTTTTGTTCAAGATCTCAGAACAGAGGCAAATTTCTGTTGATAGCTTTTCAGAAGTTAAATTAAAAGCCTTCAGCTCTTTCTGAATTTTGCAATATTTAATGATACTTGCAATATTTGTAAGGACAAGGCAGAAGTTGATATTTTGTGTGAAGAACTAGAAAATAACTGAATGCACTCAGTTGTCAATCCTACAAAAGCTTACACAGAGACTTAAATGCAAGTGTGTGAATTGTTCCACCAAAAGCAAATCATTTGCTATAACATAAAATGCTGATGGCTGAGTCATAATGACCTGCATAATATTTTATTTATTAATTTGGAAGAATGAAATTAAATTTGTATTAATACACATTAATACCAATATTTTACATACACCCGCAAACAGACATACCTATGCATTACCAGCACATAGCAGTTAAAGTATGTGATGACAATTATGAAATAGATCCAATAGTCTTACCTTGTACCTGCAAATTCAAAATTATTTCATCTGATCCCCAGTTGTTACTGGCCACGCAACTGTAGTATCCAGAGTCTTCTGCTTTCACAGTACGGATGACAAAGCTGCCATTGCTAAAGATGCTTCGTCGCCCATCAATCATCACTAGACTGGGTGTCCCGTTACTACCTCACAGGAAACAAAGTGCATACATTAAAGAAGTTACAATCAAAATTACTCAGAATTGGATTTTTTTTTTGAAGCAACTAAGAATGGAAAGAAAGAAAAAGGGAGGGGTTGTCCTCTTTAATAAAGACAGCAAAGGAATATTTTCTGTTGGGAAACACCTGACATTTGCTTAAAGAATAACACATATCTGGGCCCACTCTTCCTTAACTATCTGCTACTTCATAAAAATGCCAAAATAAGAGTAAAAGGCAGTTCCTGAGTATAAAGACCATCCTTCTAAAATCATAACTATTTGTATCAATGCACAAGATGGTTTCATAGCACTGCAGTATCACTGCTTACACAGTGCTTGGGTGAAAATTATTGTCCACGTGTGTTTCCAGGTGACTCGGTCAAAATGTGAAACTAAAGATCAAAACAGAATAATGGAAAACAAGGTATGTGCAAGTCATGTACACTGCACTCCACAGCACATTTCAATGCATAAAGCATTTTGCTTTCTCAGACTAAAACTATTCTGTGTGCCTGAACAGAAAAGACTCCCAGGTTTTGCATTTTGAATGTTTACCTCTACCCCTTCTTCTTAAGGTTTCCTCCCTTTTGATACCTTATAATCATTACAACGAATTAGTTTTAGTTAAAAGAATTTCTGAACTCCTCATCTACTAGTGTGTGCAGTCCCTGCAAACAGTTCTCGTTCCTGACACAGAAAACCAGCATCACCTGCACCGCAACCCTCAGGATTTTAAGGAAACGGGCTTAATTTGAGCAACATTTAGTTGCTGGTTACCTATCCTTCATCCATTTGACTGTCGGAGCTGGATCTCCCACAGCTTTGCAAGGGAGGACAATGTCCTTCATCCAGGGAGTTGTCACTGTGCCGCTGAATGTCAAAATCCTGGCAGGAGCTGAGCAAGAGAAAGCAATAAAGACTGAAATGAGGTGTTCTTTCATACAGCCCTTGGAAAGGAAACAGACATCCAAAATTAAATGTGGAAAACCAAACCAATCTGTTTCAAGATGTGCTTTTAGGAAAGTAATTCCTTTTTACTCATAATATCAGCTATTTATTCAAGCACAAATATTACAGTATCTGGATGACAAGCAACTACAAGAGATAAGGCAGAGGACTGAAAGAGTTTTTGTAGAGAAAAAGAGCAAAACCACTTATTGATCTTTACTGATTTTTTATATATTTCATAGAAAAAATTATGGAATAAAATTATGTCCGAGGGATGTTTCTCTCCAAAATTCCAGCAGAAGTGTCAGCAGTAGACAGGTATCCTACAAAAGCTGAATTATTGATACATCACTGTTACAACAGCTATAGTATTACACAAAATAAACTTTCATGTATGAACATGTTAGTACATTGCAATGAGTCTATCTGAAGCCCACAAATATGAAAAAACTCTTAAGTTGGTTTAATTTGTGTCAACTCTCATATGACCTAAATTTATCAATAGGAATGTCACTTCTGTAGCTTCAGTTTATAATACACAGGAACACTAGGGTTGTGTTAGAGCTTCATTCTATGTTATTACTCAAAAATGACCCTAGACAGAAACAGACTTCTTGTTGGCCTATACACATTTCAAAGGCACATACTGAATACAGATACAGGAAATACTGTATTTTTAATCCTGTTCTACTTCAGTCATGCACACTGATCAGAATTTATACTTAATAATCCATTTTGCACCAATTGAAAAACACGAAAATGAGAGCCAGTGTCAAATATAACTGGGACGGTTCATCTCAAAAAAAAAAAAAAAATCATGCATAAAAGAACACGCCTTGAAGAGTTAAGGGAAATTACTTGAGTAGGCTGCAGTGGGAACAGAGATATTCAAGAAAAGAAAAGATTTCATAGATTATATGATCAGTTTGGACTGCGTTGCATATGTTATCTTCAAGGGTTGCTGAAGACTCAGCTTCTTGAGAGGTTTTCTCTGGTCAAAATTTTAACTGAAAACAGAAGAGGTGTCTGTTTAAAGATTTAGGGTAATAAACCAAGTCAAGGGTAGGTAATGGGACAACATTATCATAGAATCATAGAATGGTTTGGGTTGGAAGGGACCTTAAAGATCATATAGTTCCAACTCCCCTGCCATGGGGTTACTTTCCTAACAGCCAAGCATGGACATATTCCATCCTGGCTAAACAGCAGCTGAAGACCCCTGGTTCTCTCCTTCTGGCAGCTCTAATGCTGATCCTCCCTGGCAGGAGGGTGCTGCGGTATGTGCTGCCCTGAGGTGATGGTACACCAGAATGATGCAAAAAACGCTGGTCAGTCAGTAAGTCTCGTGATACAGCCTAGCTTTCCACTGTGGCACTCCTAAGGCCTTATCTTCTAGAAAAGATTTACATGGGCCTATACTGTGAGAAGCCATAGGCTAATTAACCAAGTTACCTGAAACAGAAAAATGCTTGGTCTAACCAGAGACATGGTGTGAAATGCTGACTCCACCAAAGTCAGTGTTAGAATGTTCATTTGCCTCCAGTGGTGCCAGGTTTTCACTGCAGGAGATGCCTAATGGTAGTCATGCCATCTTTAAAAAGCAGCAGGAGATGCTGCCATCTGTGACTAGCTACAAAACACATCTGTAAGCATCTGGACTTCTCCTAGTAGCTGCAGTGCATTCTGACTAATGGTGGTTAGAAACTTAAATTCCTGTTTCATGCAAAATTCCCTCCGTAATATGAAGCCCAAAAACTCACTTAAAATGAACCATTAATCCTTTTCTCCCTGGCTTTCCCACCTCTCCAGTGTTTCTCAAAATATCTGGCTATTTCCAGTTGCTGCCAGTTACTTTAGGACAAAGCATATATAATGCAGGAACCCTGCTGAAGCCTTCAGCATGACATGGCACCATTTTTGGCAAACTTTCTATGATATCCCTTTATTTTTAGTAGTTATTTCAACAGTGAATTCTTCCTTAAGTCATAGGTTGGATATCAGATCTCCAAAGCACAACAGTTATGTTGTAGCTCCTGGTTTTCAGTATCCTGTGTCCCCCATTTGGTAGTGATGTGTGGAACTAACACAAACCTCAGAGAAGCCTAAACCAGTGGCAAGATCACAGACTATAACTCAGAAGTGCACATTACAAAAGCATACCACACTATTTTTGTGGAAGTACCCACAGCTTTCTATACATTATCTCATTTCTTTCATGTACTGAGTGCGTTTAAAAGAGACGGTAAAACAGCATGACAATTCTTAACTCTAATTTTCTTTACAGCTTAACTTCTAACGATGTTCTGAGACTTCTAAAGGGTACACAAACAAAAGAAAACTAGAAGTAAAATAAATGTCTAGTGAAATTCACCTGAAAGCAATAGGTTTGAAACACTAGCAGGCATCCATGATGTTAAAATACCTTGAATCTCACAGACCTCTCCCTTTTGATCCAAGGGAGGTTTACCCAGCATGTGGGCAATTCAGCTGCAGGGTTTGCTGCTTTGTTATTGAAGCTACCCAAAAGCTTACCAACTACCCACCAGCCTTGTGCTACATGGCATGGCACTGGATTAGGACTGTGTCTGTTCCTATTTTTTGCTGATCACCCAATCATTAATTGAAGATAAAGAGGTCTCTTCACATAACAGTGCACTCTGTTGCACTAATGCTGTTTTCTGCGTGTGTGTTTGCTTAAATTATGAAGCCTGTTCCCTACACTTGCTGTCATAGAATAAGAAACAGGCAGAAATCCTTTGCATGAGGCTGTAGCAAACTTCTCTTTTTCTCTAGAGGACACAACCAAATTTTAAGTTCTTGCATTTACTTTCAAAGTACATTCAAAGTTCTTTCATTTACTTTCTCACAGAAGAATATCCTGTGTATTCCAGTATGATGAACAATTAAGGAAACAGACCAATGCAGGGTGTGTACTACCATGTGAGCCCCACGCATTGTTTAAAACCTTTAAACATGCAAAGCAACATAGACTAGGAGGCAAATCTGTTCACCATTAATGCTCAGGTAGCCTACAAGAACAGGGGAAACTTAACATTAAAGTGAGAGGATTAGATTGCCATGGGTCTGGATCCGTTATTGTCCTGCTGCTGGCAAATGCCATTGTCCATCAGTCATGGTCAGGAAAAAAGAGTAACAAGGTGCATGCAAGGTTCTCCGTCTTTTAAATGTGTTTGGCAGGCTAAACTCACAACTTTCAAGACAGCAATGAAGGGTAATTTGAGGAGGGCGGGGGGAGCACAGCTTTCTTGTGTGGAGGCTGAACTTTCATTGCCATGATTATTTTCTGTTTGTTGGGGTTTTTTTTCTTATTTTTGTCAGTTAATTACAGAGAATAACAATCTGTTCTGAGAAATGGAGACACTATAGAAAGAAATGTTAACTTGAATTAAGCTTTCACTTAAATTGGGCTATCCATTTCATATCAAACCCTATCTAGACATTCTCATTGTTCTCACCAGGATTCTTAAAGGGGTTATAATTAAATTGACATAATGCAATTCAAAGTTAACTCTCATTAGCTGTCATGATGGTATCATTACTTGGACAGTTACTGTGAAATTAGTGGAGAAAAAACAGGAAGAAAACAACTTCACAATAATGGCCCATAGGATGTTCTTGCACTAGGGACTTGTGGCGAAATCAGGCTATAACTACTTCTAAACCTGTGATACATTACTTGCTTCAGACATATTGGGGGGTGAGAAAGGTCTTCAAGGCTATTAGCTCTATCCATCCTTCTTCATTGTGCGTTCACTGCCCTTATCGCTGATCACCACTTTCTCCCAGCTCTCTAAAATGATACAATAATTACTGACCTGGCTACACCCAATGTTCATAAAATGGCTCTCTTCCTAGTGTCCATCACAACCTCCACAAATAGATTATTCATTACTTTTTCAGTCCTACGTGCATGTAAGAGAGCCTTGTCATGAGCACCATCTAACGCAGACTTTATATTGGAGTATCACTACTAGCTCTAACATTGGCTGGATGCATTCTATCTTCCTTGAAAATAAAGTCTTGTTCATAGTGAGTTGTCTATATTGAAGTAATTAATAATTTCTGCTCCAAGTCCCCTTGTCTTTACATACAAGCTATTTTTAAGTTCACTTACTTGTTATTATGTATCATGTTAAATAAGCTTTGGGGGAGCAGAATTAAGTCCAGTTTCTGGTAAGTTTGTTCAGTTGAAGTACAAGTGGGTCAA
The DNA here is from genome assembly GCA_028565335.1 of Limnodromus scolopaceus. Classification (NCBI taxonomy): domain Eukaryota; kingdom Metazoa; phylum Chordata; class Aves; order Charadriiformes; family Scolopacidae; genus Limnodromus; species Limnodromus scolopaceus. The sequence goes on from JAOXNO010000001.1 coordinate 116,032,157, forward strand.
TTTGTAACTTCTCTATGTTTTGGCAAATCAAGAGCAATCACTTACTACATTTCCTCATAACTAGATGTTATGAATCTTGGTACCTGCAAACTCTGCATTGCTCCGAGTTCATCTTGTGTGAACACTTCCCTCTTTTTTAAGTGCATAGGAGAAAGAGAGCTTCTAGTCCATTATGTGCAGGGCTCCCTGCATGCTCCTGGGTTTGCCTGCATTCTCAATCTATTAGTATTGCACTATGTTGTTGTCTAATTTGTTTTGCACGTATTTGATCATCTACTTTTATGCCTATTTTTCCCTTTTTTTCTTTTCATCACCACACATTCATTACACACAGGTAACAGCTGGCCTAAAAGGAGGAACACAGTGAAACTTCTGCCCTGTTTTCCTGACATGTCAAAATCTTCCTCCACAGATGACCTTTACACCCTTCATCCACCTCCTAAGATCTGAACTCTGGTCTCACTGATGTTCATAATACAGTTAGCAGTTATCCTACAAGAAATTCAACAATGAAATAGCTCCAGATTTTCCAGTTCCCCCAGACTTTCCATAGCCTTTCAGCTTCAGATATGACCTTCAGGTCACTTCTCCAGCACTGTGTAGCTACTAAGAGAAAAGTGCTGAAAGGCTGTACAAAAAATGCCAGAAAGAAGAAGAAAGTAAAGATTACTCTTCTCTGTTGGCAGATAAAACCTGTAAGCAATGGTATGGGGAGTAAGCATTTCCCTACTTATTTCAACTTAGGCCTCTTTACCTTGCTAGACCCTCCCCACATTTATACTGTTAAATATTCTATTGTGATCTACATTAGTAATATAGTAGTTACTACAGGTTTCTCACAAAAGTGTTGAGAAATACCCATGTCATGATAAAAAATTTAGCCTAAGAAGGGACAAAGAAAAGACATGCAAGTTCCCATCACAAACCTGAGGAACCTTTTTGCAACTTCTGTGTATTAGGAAGCTATGTCATGTGTTGAAATAGTACCCTCCAAACACCATCACTGCCACCCATGACTATAGCTCTGATCGTTAATCTGCCATCATAAAACTGGTTATCTTCCATCTAGGCAGGTAGGAACAGCAAGCTTCCCTAGGGTGACGGTATATGCTCTTTCATGTAGAAAGTGTTTTCATGTTGGTGGCATTTGCCTGAAGTTCTGAAAAGCTTTTTTTAGGAAATATCTCATCATAAAGCCCTAGACACTTTATTTTACGTTATTACATCAATGACTGAAGAATTAGCAGACTTGTAAAACTCTGAAGTCAATTAAATGCATCTACCCAGATGGGGTCTCTGCAATATTGGCACATTCTGTGATGTTACCAGTTTGAGTGGAAAAACAAATCAATCTGAAGACCCCGTGTAGAGACTGAGTACTAATGGGACTCTTCTCACCTTGCTGTCTAAAATGTTAGGTATCTATTTCTAAGCTAAGGTGCTACAGTGTTGAAAGCATCACATCTCACAGTACAGGTAAGGTAGAATTCATGGGATCAAGCAGTATCTTTTAATAGAACAACTAAAACAAATGGGAAAAAAAATGTAGGATTTGAGGCACATTATCCCTTCTTCATATCTAAAATAGAAGCAGCAAACTTCAAAGCTAATGCAAGTTGAGAACAATTGTTCAGAGTTTAGATATGTTAATCAGACCATTATATACAGAAGACAGTACTTGTGGAGTACACAAGAGATATTAGTAAGGAGGAGAATGATAAAGAATTTATTTTGTGTGGCGAGAAAAAAAAAGAGAGACACATTCAGAAGGGGAGGGCGATCATCTGCAAACCCTCTGTACCCAACAAAAGAAGATAAAAATTGCTCCAAAAAGCAATTTATTTCCTTCTAAGGTAGGTGGGATGAATTGCCCCCTAGAGGAGCACGTCATTCTCTCTCTGCTGACTACAGCAAAAGCTTGGGCAATTAGTTGAGAGTTGTCACCTAACTTTTGGAGAGAACTGAAGTTACTTCTGACAAATCCCACTCTCAGTAAGCAATGAGGCATAAAGAAGCCACGTGCCAATTATAACAGTGATTAGCATTGTAAAGATCTGGATTGCTTTAAAAAGCACTGTCACCATACCTTTTGCTAGTGGTTCCACAGTGATAATCTCGCTGCTGTTACCTCTTCCTGCAGCAGTCACTGCTACTACCCAGACGCTGTACTGGCGATTCCGGCTCAAGTTGGGGATTCTGTAGGAAAATGAGTCGGGAGAGGCTTCAAACTCGCTGATAACCTGTGGTGGGAGAGACAAACGTTTCCAGACTAAAATAAACAATATTTGGAGAAAGTCTGCCAAGCTGCGTGCTACAAAGTCTGTTACTTCAGGGTACTTTGAATGAGTATCGATCGCTCCAAACAGATGGCAAATGGCAATAAACAGAGCAGACACAATAACTTGTTGCAATCAATTTATACTCAGTGAATTTGGGCCTATATTTTGTTTACAAATTACTTTTATCCAGTTTAGGACTTTTATGTTTCTGTTTATTTTTACAGGGTTGGATAAGTCGGATTATATGATTCTAAGTAATTTGAGTGAGCATATTTGACAAAGTTTTACCACCAATAGTTCTGACAAACCAATTTTGTTTTGCACAAAACCTTCCCAACAGAGGATTCAGTCCTGCATCTGCTGTGAAATCTGGAGTTTACTACTTGAGTTATGTCTTTGTTCACCTAGAACAAACCTTTGTTCGTTGCGCTGGTGTTGCTTATTCCTGTGTTTGGTGACTTATTTCTTCAGTAATGGAGTAAATCAAGAAATAAAACTGTATTCTGTAACAGACTGTTCAAACTTCCCCTGAGACTAGTTTTGTTTAATCACAAAAATTACTTCCATTGAAAGAATCCCAGCAGAATGTCATCTCAGTTATTTAGTCGCTTTAGCAGGAAAGGACAAGTGCTGGAAGCAATGCCAGTTCAGGCTACTCTTGCACTGTCACTCAAGTGCCTGGGCTGCGGGCTGCAGCAAAGCCAACTGGCTGCTAAGCAGTTCTTGCTTATCGGTGAGATGTTCTGCAGTCTGCTTGAAGTGGCCTGTGTGAGGAAAGGTGCAGAGGAATATATAGATCCCTCCAGGGGACGTGGGCTTTGTGCACCTCTGCACATCCTCCGCAGGAAGCTCGACTCCTTGGTGGAGGAGATGGGAAACCTCATCAGCCCTGAACAGAATTACAATGCTCAGCATAGCCAGTTTTATTTCTGACACAGGCTTTGTTATTCTCGTATGTAAAAATAGCTGGGTAATGAACCATTAGAATGAATAATAAAGACTCATATCCCTGTGCAATACTGAGTATGGCAATGGCTAACTAACGCTAGGCTAAAAATAATTAGAACATTAATGACGTAGAAAAGAAGATTTTACTAGGAATCAGCATTAAAAATAATGCATCAGTGTAATCTTGACTTGATTCAGGATGACAGAAGGTGTGCAAGAAATCTCTTTGATATACAAATATCTGCTGGTGGTAAAGGCCAATTTCATCTGATTAGCATTTCAAAAGGTTGGTTGACCTGAAATCATTGGTATATATAGCCCTTCAAAGTGAATTTCAAATAAATAAGGGATGCTTATGAGGCATAATTAAATGTCTCTCCAATGTGAACTGGTAGCCAGTTTCAGCTACTGAATAGGTCACTGCATTTCTCTGTTCTTGAGCTGGCATCTCCTACAGGCAGGGGAAGAGGGGAGTTCATCTCATCTCACGTTTGAAATCTAGAGTGAAGACATCTGAACCTAAGCCAGCCACCTTGACTCCTTTCAGAGACCATGCAAAGAAAAGGTAACTTCTAAGGCAAGGTTCTTCTGGCCTATTTGAGGCACATACATTGCAATGGGATGACTCATGCCCTTGACATACCTGTTTAGCTGTCTATGCTGAAGACATCCAAAGTTAATGTGCTTGTTAACCAAAATACTTAACTCCCTGTCTTTTACACAAATGTGTGGCTCTATTTGCTTGTACAAGAATATATACTGCTTCCTCCATGGAGATTAACTTTTCTGGGGAGACTGGTTTGTTCCAGCTAATTGTTTTCTAGGCTCAACACAAGCCCAGATGACCTTGCCATACTTTCTAGCCAATTTCATCGCTCCTGTCAAAATGCCAAGACAGTTTGTCCCATTAAGCAAGCGTTTCCCTGGGTTTCCACTTCTGATATGAAGAGGCCAGTGCAGGCAGACATTTCTATTATTATGTGAAATATTACAGCAGGTTTAGAGAACCATCTCTCTTGACATTTATACAAGAATATTGGACAAATGCCCATGGCTTGACAGGCTGGATCTTTGCAAGGTCATGCATAAAAATTAATGTATTGATCATGGCACAGGAGGCTGAATTCTAATATTCATGACGCAGCATTTTCTAGGGTTAATTTGAAAGTCAAACAGGCTAGGCTGTCTCTGGCACTTAGGCTTTGCTCACTGATGCAGCTATTTAGCACAAACTGCTTCTAAACCACCTTTTAACATGGGAGGTAGATACAGAATTTAGGAACAGCTAACCATTACAGACTTCCTTATTGCTAAATTTTCATTCCAGCAACCATCAGTCTGGTTAAATTTACACTGTTTTTTTCCATGACTACCATGGCTTATGAAAGGGACACATGGTTGCCTTTGGAAGCCACCCCTAATACTGCAGATCTCATACTTGAAGTGCCTCACTGCTCTGCTTCTCTCTGCAATGACAGAGGCTGGGACAGTCAGACAGACACACACCCTACATACAATTGCTAAACACAGCTTGGAGCAATCTGGCTTGAGATTTTATGTTTGGGATAAGATGAGCCACAGCTAAGCAGAAAAGGAAAACCTCAGCCTTGGAGCTACAGCACTGACACTGAGCTCTCCTACTTTGAGGGATGGAAGTTAAAGACAAAACTAAGAAAAACAAACAATCCTCCAAAATTCCTCTGGTTGCAATATGGTCAGCTAGAAGAGAAAGCAAAATTGTCTCAAAACAGGGGGGCTCTCTCTCCCTGGAGGTCTCCAAAGACGGAATAATCACAGAATTAGTTTCTCTGATGCCATTTAAAATGCCAGTGTTCAATTCCTTTCACCCACAGAGAACCAGTATCATTCACACATTTGCATCTGGGGCTATTCCAAATATAAATTCAATTATTCACGGAATTAATTTATCAATTTAATCTGGTAACCAAATCTTCACTAAAGTAATGTTTTTTATTTTCTTAAAACAAATTATTTTAAAAAAGCAAAATATGTTTCTAACTGGTTAACATACACCTTCTGTTCCCTCAGTTAACATTTCCTTTTAAACACTTGGGGATGCTCCAGTGACAAAGAATCAATTTTACTTTTAACTTTTGCCTGTCATTCCAATTAGGCTAACATGCCAGAGACTTTCATTACACAAGAAGAAAAAAGAGAGCTTTGTCAGCAAAGAAAAGATTAAACAATTGAAAGAAATATTTTAAAAGAATGTCACCTTGTCACATATTGGTCTTTGCATTTGCCAGTGTGAAACACACACTGCTGTTTTATCCCAAAAGCAGTAACATGCTTGCTCAAGGGATTTTTTTCCTAGCTGCTTTTCTTCTCATAGATAGTGGGTTAATTTTTCTTCCATCTTTAGCTCTCTGTCAAAGAAGCACAGACAGAGCCAAGTCTCTAAAAAGCCAGCAAGGCCTGTGAAGAATAAAATGAAATCGAAGTCCTTTATCAGGGTGCAGTCAATCTACTTCTCAAACCAGGCAACTGCAAGAGATGCTGAGGAACAGCCACTGCAGGGAGCATCATTTTCCTCTGATGCAGCCTCAGCTCTACTGGTGTATTTTGCGTGCTTTGAAACAGTGTGCCATCTCCTGGCATTTCTGACTCCTTTAGAAAGCAATTAGGTAGGGAATACGCACAAACTCTGAGACCTCAGGCTGATGTTTTGTTTTGGGTTTCTTTGTTTGTTCATTGTGTTTTTTAATGCATCCTGGGAAAAATTCAAAAGGATGCGTTAGAAGAAAGATAGGTTTATAAGAGTTTTCCAAGCAATCAGGGAGTTTCCCAAGCAGGGAGGTAAGGTAACAGGCAGCATTTACATGCACTTAAAGATTATTCAGTCAAAGCAAGTCTGTACCTTGCCTACAACTTCATCTATACAATTTCTAATGTAAAATAGGTACACTGAAGATCTCTGCCTCCTCATTCCCTGCAAGTTGTCAGGAAACTCAGAGATGAACAGAGAAATTCATATGGAGACTTAAATACAAGAGTGAAAAGCAAGAAACACTTGAAGTTTGAAGTGTGAGTATATGAGTTGGCTACCTGTATATTGGCTGCCTCACCTTGAAAATTAAAAATACATGTATATACTACCTGGAGTGCCATGTGTGTTTGCACTATGAATTTAGGTATAAAATATGGCCATATAATCATCTAAAAAAAGGACTGGAAGGACCTTGAGAATTCACCCAAGTCTATCCTCCTTCTTTAAACCAGGTTCAACTATATCTGCGCAATTTCAGACAGATGTTTGTCCAACGTGATTTTGAAGACTTACAATACATAGAGATTTTGCAACTCCCTAGGCTTCAAGAACTATTCCATTGCCTAACTAATCTTACTATTAGAAAGCTTTCTTTAAATCTAGCTTGAGTTTCCTGCTGCAGTTTAAGCCCATATCTTCTTTTCCAGTCTTTTGGAAACACGGAGAATAGATTATTACCTTCATCTTTGCACCAGTCCTTAATCAATGTGAAGTTTTATCATTCCTTTACCCACCAGTACTCTTATCTTTTCACAGCTTAACTACCCTGATGCTTTCAACATTGCCCAGAAATCACATTTTCTGTAACAGTTTCTTTAACAATATCTGCTGTTATCCTTTGGACTCTCTAACATTTGGCCATAGTCTTCTCAAATACAATTTCCAAACCTGTATTCAACAATCCCACGGTATGGCATTTGGCTCTTCACAACAGGATTAGAAAAGTAGCTAATGTTGATCTTGGGATGCACAATAACCTCAAAATCCTTTTCTGAAGAATCTATCCAATTGCTAAATAACCTAGTACTTTTGTAGTTGGCTATTCATATTACCCATTTTCTTGCATTTACCCACACAAAAATCTAACTTTTTCCAGACCAATTTCCCAGTTTATCAAGATCTGTCTGAATTCTAGTTCTGTCTCCAGTGTACTTGCAATCCCTCACAGCCTCGTATCTCTTGCAAATTTAATAGGCACTCATGCTATTTCATTATCCAGGTCACTAATGGAACCACTGAATAAAAGTGGACTCAAGAGAGATACCTTTGCTGCTCTCTCCTGCCCACAATAAGAAACCGCTGGTTTCATAGCCTCCCACAGAACAGCAATCAGTTTTATATCTAGCCTGAGCTGTCTCAGAGAAACTGTGTTTGCCTAGTTAGGTTTCTCTCAATAAACATACATCCTCTGGGCTTATCTCCATTGCTAAATGGGAGAGAGCCAAGGAGTGTGTTGAGCACTCCACCCCGATGATCCACACCACTTTTTGTCTTTTATCTCTACCTCAGTTTTGTACTACTGTAACCAGCTCTCTTCAAAACAAATTTGGTTTAGAGGGGCTAGTGCTAAGCAGTGTAGAGAAACATCAGTCAAAGTCACATACTCTTGGGGCCAGAGGCTGTTCCTTGGTCCTTGCTTAATCAGCAATATAGATGAGGCCTACAGTGAGCACTGAGTCTCACCAGTAATTAAAGTTTTTGGTTCTACAAGGTCAAAACACATCACACAATTGTCTACCCTGCTCTACCTCAGGTCTTCCTTGCTCCTGGAAATCACATTTTAGAGTATCTTGGACTGACAAGTTATCTGGTAATGGGGCCTATGACAAGTTATTTCTACCTGGAAGCAAACTGGGTTAGTATGAAATCAATACGTTACTGTATTTATAAAGAATGACCTTCAAGTTCATCCTTGAACAGAGTAGACAGACCACTGATGTGCCTTCTCAGTGAACTCCTTAAAGATGTGAAACTCTGCTTGAGGTCATGGAGTATTACTTTCCTCCAGCACTGCTGGCTTTTCTGTTGCTTCCTTTCACAGATGGACAGACTGTCAGAGCTGCAACCACCCCCCAATCCTGGACCACAGCTTTCAGTAAGACTGGATATCACCTTGATCGTACAACAATATCTGTTCAGGTCTAGCTACTTTGGCTCATGTTTTGAAATATGAAATCTGTTTTTCACCAGCATTATTGAAGATAACTGTTTTAAAGAGAAGCTGTCCACAAAATAATCACAAAATGCAGCTTCCATATAAAATTTTATCTTTTGCTTTGTTTTGTTTTGGTTTTGGTTTTTTCTCCTTAAATGGGGAACTGAAATGTTAGAAAGTGTAAGATGGAAATTTTGGAAACAGTAGGGGCAGCTGCTTCCCTTCTCACCTGCAGGAAAATCTTGCAAACCCATTTCCAGGAATTACAGCCTGCTGCCTGGACTTCCAGGGAGCCCAGGTAGTCGAGGAGTCTATTTTGCTTGGGAGCCACCGAGGTACACCACCTACTTACCCCTTTGCAGCAAATCCCAGAGCTGGGGCTCTGTTGGGGCTCATGATCAGGGAAGTAGCATGTGGTGTCATGGACTGGTGACCACAGGAAGGTCAGGAGACTTCCTGCTGGGCTGCCAGGAGTGCAGCTGCCTTTGGTGGTCCCAAGAAATCAGCAGGTTTGTTCAAGCATTTCAATCAACTCACATGTTGTATGACCCCAGCTGGTCCCAAGTGCTCTGTCCTCTATATGATACGGAAGGGAATGGGATGAATTCACACCTGCTGAAATACGCTGCAACTGACACCAAGGACTTATTGTTAAACTATTGATATACCCATATATGAGACTATGTAGTGAGACAAAACCAGAGTTTTATGAAAAAATCAATATCAAATTTGTTTTAGTAGGGCTTTGCAAGGAGAACTTCTAAAAATCGTATAAAACAGCACATCAGAATTCATTTATACTCTGTCACATCTCCCTTGCGATCTGCTCCATGACAAAAATAAGATAGGCAAAAATGTAAAGATGACAAAGCAATTAAAAAAATGAATGTACTATGTCTGAGCACTGGAAACAAAGTGTGAAATAACTATGAAAAAGCTGTAAAGAGTACATGTGGTATATTAAAAAAGACATATTTTAAATACCATTCAAAATAAGTTGTTAAAATAACCCCAAAATTATATACTAGTTCTATGCTATATAAAGATCAAGAATTAATAAACATAAATATCTTAATGCTGTAAAAAGTACTGTATAGACACAGTGATAAATACTGCTTGTAGCACACAAATCAATGAATATATATTTTAAATTCAACCTTACAGATTCTGCTGATCCTAAATAAGCTTCCATTCAGCAGTAAATTTATCTACTTCTGCCAGTTACCTCCCCCCTCTTTTAAGAAACTTTCAGCATCCCTTGAATCACTGAAGCCTCTATAGTGTGTAACAACAAATCAGTTCTGGCTTATAATTGCTTTTGCTCTATTTTCCATGCCTTTTATTCAAGGCTTTAAAACTGGAGAGGAACTGGAGGTCAGAGAGCATGATGCAAAGCCACCTCACAATGAGTTAGAATTTGGGCACATCCCGTACAAAATCAAGACAAGACTTGTGTCTGCCTGAAAGAATTGTATGGAAAACACATGGATGCTGGGAATATATGTCACCTAATTCTGGTTCTTTAAAGATCTAGGTTAAGATAATTGTATATACTTTCATATAATCTAGTTTAAGATGCATATCATCTGCTTTAAGATAACCATGTATACTTTCTCTAGAGCAAACAAAGAGAATGCAAGCTTTTGGAAGAAGATTCATGCAGCTTCTCCCAGACATCTAGCTTCTTTCCTTTGATGAAAGGAAAGCCTTGATGATCCCAGAATCATCACAGATATCTCTCTTAGAGATGTCTTAAGTCAGGTGGGCTGAATCCCACCTTGAATCTATAAGTTACAGACACAAAGCAGAGATGACTCTCATAAGGCAACCACTAGAGTCTCCTGTGTATATTTTTGACAGGATGTCAGTAATACAATGCAAAGAATACCCCCCAGGTGTTTTCTGGAAGATTCTGCATGTCTTTGTACTGGGGAATGTATCTCAAACATATAGGACTTCATAAGAAACCACGATATCTGTCTAAGTGTTTTTCACTGGGACCTTTTGAAAACAGTGTGACCAGTGTTGGGAGCTTGTAGTCAATGCATTTGGGGAAGAGAGGAAGGAAAGCTGGAGAACGAGTCTGATTCATGCCACTTTTTCCACTGAACAGAAAAAACCCCACTGTTAGACACCCTGACTAGGGAATCAGACTGTAGTTTTTCCCTCAATATAGTGCTGTACAGATTGTCAGGAAAAGATGCATAGAGATGTGAGAAACAGATGAATAGTCTAGTCACTACTGCTGTTGCTGCTGGTGGTGGTTATCCTACCACAGGACTGAGCAGACAGAATGTACACGGGAATAGTGTTCATACACTGGTTGTTTAATTTGACAGCAGGTTAAAACATGCTTTTTTTTTGTTTTTTTCTCTTAATGGGTTAAAACCAAAACCAAAAAATGAAACAAATAGAGAAGTCTAAGAGGCTTAAGAGTATGTTTCTCACAGAAGAAGAAATATACCCAAAAGATCAGTAATCCATCTGCCCCAAACAGTACCAGATGTTGGTCAGTTTCCAGTATCAATTATGTTTTAAAGTAAATTGACTTGGGTTTTGGCCAAATATAAGATTGTTTCCTTTCTCTCCATCATTACTTTGCATATGTTCATCTCCCCCATCTTCCAAACCTAACTGTTTCTCAGTATTTCCAGGCCAAGATGAATCTATTTCTATCTTTCTAAATCCTTTGGAGAAGTCCAGAATTGTAGAATTGCAGTTTTCAAAGACTCTCTAAGACACAGGCTGCCTGGGGCTGACCGTAGAGTTTGCACCATGAGATAACTTCTATTCATCACTCCGATTTCAGCATTGGGGTCTGCTATGTGCTCTGGTTTGCCACCCAGCTGATCCAGCTAATACTCTTATCGTGACAGCATCATCTGGGATCTTTGCAGGAACATTTGCACTCCATTCATCTGGTTCAACAGCATCTTGCTCTGGAATTTCCTCTCCTTCCAGTCCTCAGGCATCTGATCATTTGGGACCTCAGTCAAGATGGGCTTAAGGGAGACATCATGTATCTTAGCAGAGTCGCACAGCTAGCAACAGTTTGATCAACTAACATTTCAAAACTATCACCAGGATCCAAGACCAGAGAATAAATTGGATCTTCTTCTCAGAAAAGTAGCTTTTTAAAATTGTACTTGTACAATTTACAATTGTAAAATTGTACTCTTGTAATGGGCTGAATGGTTATGGGTTTGGTTTGGTATTAATAACATGTCTATTAAACCTCATGCCCAAGAGAACTTTGTGCAGCACAGACAGCTTTTCGCAGTAATGGTTACAGTTTGAGTAATACAGCTTTTCTGATAGAGAAATCACACACTGCACACATACATAGAGCTAAATAGATAGACACACCTTTGCAAAATGGAGAACACTGTCAGCTATGGAGAAGCCAGTCCACTCTGCTTAGACAGGAACACAGTGCATCGCTGAAAGCAGATGCTTGTGCCACACTTTGCTTTGCTGTGGGGATGGGAGGGGCAGCAGGAGCATGGGACAGTAACAGTGCTCACAAGCTAACTGATGAGTGCTTGGATGGGGAAAGCTCATAGTCTTGCAAGAAGGGACCCATTGGGGAGTGGGGAAAGCCAGGATGCTGCTGACTGGTAGAGCCATTGTCACATCAGTTATCAGAGCGGGCATGCAGAGGAGCCCAGGAACTCTGCTCAAGACTGGTGATGAGAACCAGTCACACAACACAAAGAAGGAAGGACAGCAGGAGAACATGCTCAAACATGGAGTGGAAGGTGGCAGTCAGGATATTAGAAGGCTGGAAGTTTTGACTTCTGACAACAGGAAAAAGACTGCTGCTCTACTTGCAGATCTGAAAATTCAGAATATGTATAATGCCCTGTGCATCGGTGATGATGAACAAGACACATCGGAGGATTCATCGGAGCCATCTCAGCCTTAACCTAGCTTCTGCACAAAAGGAAAAAGGCATGTGATAGTTACTGGAGACTCCCTCCTGCAGGGAATTGTGGCACTGACCTGCCAACCTGACCTAATATTTTGGAAACTTTTTGTTTGGCCAGTTTTAAGACTTGAGAAGTGTGGAGATATTGCCAAGACTCATCCAGCCCTTGGACTGTTTCCCCTTGCTGCTTTTCCATGTGTGCACCAACACTGGCAGGGGCCACGTGGACCATATCAAGAGTCACAACAGAGTTTGGAAGATGAGAGTGAAAAGTGTGGCGCCCAGGTGTTGTCTCCTCAAGCCTTCCGATGAGGGAGAAGGCTCAAGCAGAAATGAGTCAACTGATGTTGCAGAGCTGTCTAGTAGTCAGGGCTTTGTCTTCTATGACTGCAGAAAGTCAAGGAATGAGAGCTACAGAGAAGGGATCGGATATATCTGGAAAAGTGCAGTAAGAGCATCTTTGCAAAGAGGCCTTAATGATGATGAGGACCTTAAACTAGGTGTGGTTGGGGAATGCTACCATAATAGAGAAGCAAGGGTACAAAAGAGCAAAGCAGATGTGTGTAGCAAACAGCATTACAGAAGATGATCTCACTTTCCCTTTTTAAAAGCAGCACAGTTTAGGACCCATCTCAAATGCCTGTAGGTACACCAATGCATGCAGCTTAGAGAACAGTAATTGGAAGTCTGTGTGTCGTTGCAGAGCTATAGCCTCTTTGGGATTGCAGTGACACAGTAGGATAACATTCATGACTGGTGTTCTGCAGTGGAGGGATGCAGTCTCTTCAAGAAAGACACGTAGGAAGGTGTGACGGAGGGCTTGCAGTTTGTGTAAAGGAGTTTATGAATGCATGGACTGCTTCCCCCGGGCAGGTGACAAACCACCAGAAAGCTGGTGGGCGATGATCAGAAGACAGACCAGTACTCATAGTGTTCTAGTAGGGGTCTGCTACAGACCTCCTGGTGAAGATGAGGAGGCAGCCAAAGTTGTCAGCTGAACCAGTGTTACCCAAAAGCAAGAAAGGTTTCTTTAAGTACATCAGTAGCAAAAGAAAGGCTTAAGGAGAATTTGGGCCCCTTGCTCAATGAAGCAGGATACTTAGTGAAATGGAATTTGGAAAGAGCTAAGGTACTCAATGCCCTTTTTACCTCAGTTTTCACTGGTAAGGTTTGCCCTCAGGCTTCCAGGTCTCTGAACCTTCTTGAAGAGTATGTAGGAGTAAAGCTGTACTCACAGTAGAGGAAGATTGAATTAGGAAGCACTTAAGATAATCACTTAATTAGACATACAGAAACCTGTGGTAACAGATGGGATGTGCCTGAGGTTGCTGAAGGAGGTGACTGATGTCATTGTGAGGCTACTCTTGATTGTATTTGAAAGGCAATGACAATCAGGGGAGGCTTCTGATCACTGGAAAAAGGGAAATGCCACATTCACCTTCAAGAAGGGAAGGAAGGGGGATCCAGACAACTACAGGATGGCCAACCTTTTCTCATTAATATGCAATGTTTATTGAGCAAATCCTACTAGATGCCATTTTTAAACAGAAGAAGGAAAGGAAGGAAGAGTTGACATGGATTTACCAAAGACAAATCACACTTGACCAACCTGATTGCTTTCTATGACAAGATGACTGGCACTGTGGACAAGAGAGGGCAGTGGATGTTGTACACTGTGGCTTTAGCAAAGCCTTTGACTGAGTTTGTTTAATGTTTTCATTAATGACCCAAGAGACAGAAAAAGAGTGCACTGTCAGCAAGTTTGTGAATGGCCTGAAATTGGGGGTAATTGTTTATATACTGGAGAACAGGGCTGTTTTTCACAGGGACCTAGACAGGTCGGAGAAATGGGGTGACCGGAGTGTCATGAAAGTACATGGAAGTACAAAGTCCTGCATAGAGGATAGAATAATCCCATGCACCAACTGTCCAAGAGGCAGCTCTGCAGAAAAGCATGTCTAGTATTAGCAACTCTACATTCGTAAAAGTGTAGCCAGCAGATCCAGGGAGGTGATCTTTCCTCTCTGTACCTGTGGGACACATCTAAATACTCTGTCCAGTCTTGGAGTCTCCAGTGCAAAAATCCCATGGATGTACTGGAACAAGTACAGGACGGGGCTGTGAGGACTGGTCAGGAGGCTGGAGCACAGCACATACATACAAGGACAGGCTCAGTCAGCGAAGTCTGTCAGCCTTAAGAAGAGAAGGCTCAGGGGAAACTTTATTGCCATCTACATGTACTTGATCAGATGATACAGAGAAGATGAAGCTAAGCCCTTCTTGAAACTGCAGGGTGGGAAAAGTTTCAACATGGGAAATTCTGATGAACTGGGGAAAAAAAGAAAAAATTACCATGAAACTTTGGTCAAATACTGGAACTTGGGCCCAGAGGAACTGTAGGATCTCTGTACATGGAAGTGTTCAAGACTTCACTAGGCATGTCCCTGAGCAACTTGATCTAATTAAACTTGCTTTGAAAAGGGGATTGGACTAGGCTACCTGCAGAGAAACCTTCCAACCTAAATTCTATTATTCTACAGAAGTTTAAAAATAGAAATCCAGTTGGCCAAAATATGTGTGTGACAACTGAAATGGAACACTGGTAGAGCTAATGTGCATCTGTCTCAGAAAAAGAAGCACATCAGGTTGCCACCAAGATGTTTCCTAAGTTAGATGGGGCAAAGGCTCAAATAAAACTCCTGTGACATTTTTGGCCATTGGCAGTATTGTCAGTCTTTCACATCTGAACACTTTCTAATCACAGTTGCCCAAACAAGTTCTGCTTTTAGCTTTCACTGTCAGAAAATCAGAGAGCAATAGTGAGGGCATCTTATTCCACATCTTAAAATGAGTGGAATGAAGACAATAACTAACAATCTCCTGAAAAGGAAAATCCCTGAGAAGGACAGTAGTCTCCATTTATTATCCTGTTATAGTTCAGTTCTACTTAGATGACTCTTTTCCATTAATCTCCAGGCTTCCCATGGAGAAAGCAGAAGACTGATGCACAATTTAATGACCTGCCCTGGTGGAAACAGCAGGATAAGCTCATTTAATATGCTTGCTTCTAGTAGTGAATGACTGACCAAAAGATCACCCCTAAAACAAAACCCCAACAGCAACGACGACTGCACTTTTCTAATCAAAAAAGCAAAATAGATTTTAACATGTATTTCTGGTTGAAGTTGGTCTGTATTTCCTCAGCTCTCAGCTATTAACCTCTCTCTGTTTCCCCCTGTCAGTTCTAATGCTTTCTCAGCTCTTCCTGCACCAAGAAATCCTGCTTCCTAACCTTCGTTCTCCTGCCTTCAGCACACACCATGCTTCTTTCTGGGTTGCTTTGTACCTGTTCTGAGATTACAGTTTTCCAGGCTGGCTAGCCATTGCATGCTTTGTGTCACAATGACCCTTTCTAGTCATTTTCTGCCATCTAGATTTTATTTAATCTAAACCCATTGATTCCTCCTTATGTAGTGTACTGACATGAACACAACAAGAGGTTGGGTGGATTGGTTTTTTTTTCCAGAAACCACCTAAATCTCATTTTCTCTTGCCCTTTTAAAAGCCCTAGCAATACACATCTTCAACTCAAGGCAACGGGTGTTGGAGCAGCCATCTAAGGCAGCTCCCCCCACTGCCAAGTAGGAGCTGAACCACCCTGGCTTGTTTGCTAGGTTTCAAACCACATACAACGTTTATGGCATCACTGGGAAAACCTACAGTGAGAGGATGGCATGGCAACCTGTGCTGCAGCTGATAGCACTGCCTTTTGCTTCCCTGAGGCCTGGGCAGAATGAGCATGATGAGCGTCCTGCCTGGTATGCTGGGTATAAGCACACCTAGAAGTAAGCTGGCTAACATGGGACCATTACAGGTGGTCTTAAGAAGCCAGCTCCTACAAGGAATTGGACATTGATGGGGGAGGAAGTAGGGTTAAGAACTGTGGGAATGTGAGTTATAAGTTAGCATAGAGGATAATTATTTTAACTTAAATTCTGTTACGTTTTGTTTCTTGTATTTGAAGAATGAAGGACCCATTTAGTCATATTTCTGTATTTTTCCTATATTTGCAGAATAAAAAATAAGAAAGTTCTGTCTAATAATGCCTATACAATAATATAGGCACAACAATTAAACAGTATGACATTGGATTCTCATTTTCCCTTTATCTTGGCTAGAGAATAGATTGCAGTGAAGAATAATTTTTATTTTTCATACATTCGTCATATCTGTGGCTTGAAACATCCCAGTCAAATTCTGTTCTTAGGACACACAAGATTTAAAAAGGAAATGTCTGCATCCTTCTGTACAGATGTAGCAGAAGTTTTAACAGCTTCTGCCCATGCAAAGCAAACTGAACCGTGCAAGAGAGAGGCAGTCTTCATCTTATAAGATCAGGGTCATGTGAGGGTTGTGCTTTGTAGTAAAAATATGCGCAACAGAGTTAATTTGTTTTTCTGTTGGTAACTTAAACACCAAAGCAGTGTTCTTGTGTGAAGGACTGTCTTGTTGGCCTAAGTGTCTAAAGTGTACTGTATTGACTTGTTCTCAGCATACCCATACTGCATGTAAAATGCAATCTGCAAAGAATATAGCCTTCCCATAAGTTTCTTTACCACTGTTCATTTATCTTTCTACTCACTGATGCTTAAAAACTGAGTTTTTCTTTCTGCTTAAAGTGACAGACTTTTAGAATTTTGCAACCAGGGCTTTGACTGAAGGAAGAATTCTGTTTGGGAAGTTTTTATGGCTCTATACCTCCAATTACAGCACTTGCTACTTACTGTGGCAGAAAAGAAGATAAAGACACAGGTCTTTTATTTATTCCCCTCCCCATCCTAATTTAAGACTACTTTTGCTGTCTACTACTTGTCTCTGCCAACAGTGAGCCATACAAGAACATATAGACCATATCTGCACAGGAGTGTTAACATTCAAGCACCTCTGCAGCAGGCTGCAAAGCTACCTCTGGGTAAAATAACTTTTTATTTCACAAGCCTTTTAAGGATGAAAGATGACAAAGCATTTTGTTAGAAATAAAGTTGGAGGAGTGCATCCTATATCAAATGTGTCCTGAGCTCTTGCACTTATTTAGAGATGTCCAACTTGGTTTCTGGAAACTGACCACTGTGTGTGATCACTGCCTCGCTCACAAGGCTGATACAGAAGACCTGCTCTGCAAGCTACAACTTATGCTGATCTGCAAAACACTAATCAGAAATGGTACAGGGACTCTCCTCATAGGTACATGGTGTATGTATATGTACATGTATATTTGTGTACATATCTATACATTTATATGCACACACACATACATCCCCTCATGCACGCAGGTAACAACAGGTTAACTATACATGTACACATAAACACTTAACAGAAAAACCAAACACCTCCAAGTGCTTCTACCTTGAGCTATGGTATACAGTGATACCCTCACCGCATGCCATAATGAACACCACAAAAATACAGCAGTCAAATTCAGTACGGGCAAAGACTAGCAGAAAGGGTAACTATTCTTGTCATTGTCCATCACTGAGGTACTCCAAAAGGTAACCATACAATAAGCAGGCTTAAAAAAAATATTTTGTATATGAGAGAACTGTATAGTAGAGAAAAAAAATTGTAGCTGAGGATGTTTATTTTCCTGGTGATGTAAACAGACAAAAAATGGTTGCTAGCAGAGCCCCAAGAAGAAACACTGCAGCTTTGTGCATAGCAAGTAACTAGCAAAAGCCAGCAGCACCCCCTGGTGTTCTCTCCAGCCCCCCAGAGAAGAGCTTGGTTCCTACTTGGACCACAGCCCTAACAGCAAAGTCCAGCTCTGTAAACTTTGACCTCTTTAGCCCACTGTGTGCCATAGGAATGCACGAACCATAATGGTAAAATCTCTGGCTACAATTATTAAATTAATGCAGTTAGGAGCCAGTAGTCCCAAAACATAAATGAAGCTAAGATCTCCAACCCTTCGCTTTGGATGTGACTAATAAACCCTGCTTATAGTAGAATGGATCCGTTTAAGCATAGCCATCAATGGACACGTGTTTTACCTGTCTTCCCTTGAGTACCTGCAGAATTAGTTCACTTGTGGGAAGAGTGGGTTGGGTGAGGCTGTGTCAGCCTGCAGGGTCCTGTGCAGACATATCTTCCAGCCTTCTTCTCTCTCAGCAAGCTTTGAAAACAAGCCTGAGGCACTTTTGGAAATTTCCCCTGTCAAACTCCTCCTACTTCTTGAACAATATTTTCCTGGTCAATTAAACTAAGATTGCATTTTGCAACTTGCAATGCTGCCTTTGATAGGAAGTCCTGTTAAAAAACTAAATCAAAACCTTGGATAAAAACTAAGCACTTTTTGGATGTGTATTGAGATAAGTATGCATGGGTATTTACAAAGAGCAATTGACCCTTGTGTTTAAAGATATCTGGATTCCTTTGTGGCTCAGAGGGGGAGAGAAAAATACCTGATATTCAATTCTATTTTTCTTTTGTCACTTTCTCAGTATGTAATAGCATGTAGACCTAGAGTGGGCAAATACTTGAGACAAAAATAAACTTATTCAGAAGCAAATATGTTCATTCATAAGTCATTATACTCCTTCACACATGAATACCCAAGCCAAAAAAGTAGGAATTTAGATGAAAACACAAGTCAGATTCAGCAATTGGGTATAAAAATACACACCTCCAGCTACAACAGGGCTCTACATAGCTTGCAGCCAGTCCAGTAAAAAGTCACTGACTACATTCTAAAAAACCTCATTGGCTGAAGAGATACTCAACTTCAATGGTGAGTTTTGTTATGATTTGTAAGTCAGCGCTCTGCAATAAGTTTTAAGTACTGCAGAAGTTTGATAGGTGGGACAAAACAAAAACAACTCTCAGTCACCCCGTAGCCCCAGGATCTCCCTTCATTCTTGCTTAGGGGAAAGAACAGATGGCAGAAAAGTAATTGGCAAGGAAAGTGTCAAGCACTGAGCACCTTCAGATACTCAGTTTCAGCCCCATCACTCAGTGCTGCCCTTCTGTGGTTACCCTGTGGGACTTACTGTGGGGTAGGGGTGGGAGCAGAAGACAGTGTATTTCCGAATTATGCCGTTCAGCTTGAGAGGAGGGAGCCAGGACACAAAGACCGTGGAGGCTGAAGCTGCAGCTGCTTTAACACCAGCCGGAGGACCTGGAACTGGAAAAACAAGATATGTTAGAGTGGTCCAAGGCAGGCACTTTGTCAACCTAGCATAGTGGAGGAGCAAAAGGGAAAAGAGGAGCTTGCTGCTTTGGTAACTGTGCCCCTGTGGACCAAGACGGCCACCTTGTGTTAGGAAGCAGCCTCTGCGCTGCCCATGCCAGGGAGGAGGGTTTGGAGAGCTGTGCCCCCATCGCTAAGAAGGTAAAGGCTCTGCTTCAGAGGGCCCCAAAGCAGAAGCAGCCTCTCATTGGTTAAAGTTATGTGAAGTATCACCCCCAGCCTGCATGCATGAAAATATGTTAGCGGTGGCCAGTGAAATTGCCAAACAATATATTGCCAAACAATTGTCAATGTTGAAGACATAACTCATGCCAAATTATTATTTGCTGTATAAATAATATGCATGTGAACAGTTTAATGGATATGCACAGTAGACCTGGGAACTTAATGGAGAGCAAATGAGTTGTAGGCCCATGCAGTTAGCCCTGCCTGACGTGACCCAGGTCCAGCTGGTGGTGTGACGTGTGAGCAGACATATGGCCACAGAGTCTCCTTCCCTCCTGCCTTGCCCTCAGCAGCTCAGACCTCTATCTGGCACTGTAGTGTGTGAATGCATATCTCTTTCTCTAATTACAGCAGCTATCTATATAAGTCATCAAAAGCTGTCACAGAGCAAGAGAAAAAAACCCTTCTCTAAAACCACGTGGAAAAAACTTCAGCCAGGAAATGGTACAAAATTGGTACATAATCTTAACTGTATCTCTTCGCATGTTTGCATTTTGAGAAAGGCTTTAATTTCATAAGCATGTGTTATTTTTCAAACACACATTGCACTATACAATGTTCTCCAACTTTGGAAACACTCTTCTACTGATGTGAAAAAATACGTGCATGCTAGAATATCACATTACACATAAGCTTGTACTTAAACAAAGTAGCAAGAGATATATTTAACATCAGAATAAATTGTTTTTAAGTTTCCCGAAAAAATGACTTTCTTTCAGTAGGAAAATATTTAAAATATTTTTTAAATGATCAGAATAAACAATTTGAAATATATTTTAATACTGCATGTGGTGAATATTCATGTTAAATTGTTAAAATAGATATGCTATATTGCAAATTACTACATATGGTATTAAAAACAAAATGAAACATTTTGATGGACTGTATTGTCTATAGAACTTTTGGTTCATAAGGAATCTAATATTTTTATCTAATTTCAAGCAAAACAACCAAAATGTTAGAATTTCCAGTAAAATTACCGTTGCAATGCTTGATCAACTTCCTTTACTTTCACAGAAAATAGTCATTGTGCAATATAAATGGAAAAACCCTTCTCCAGCAAGCTGATCTTCACTGATGGATCCTTAATCTTTGTTCTACCTCATTTAAGTAAGTAGGTATTATGGTGGCACAAAACTTCGCCTATAAAGAGAAGCCAGACAGCCTGGGGTCTACATTTGCTTAGCTTTGTGGATAGCTACTTCAGGTTGAAAAAGCATATAAGGAGAACTTCATTTTCAGATCTGTACAGGTATTACTGCAAGATCTAAGAAAGCTGACAGATAGGCACCACTCAGTGCATCATTTCTGAATATGCATTTTCTATTTATAGTGTGCTAAGAAAGCTAATAAGGCATCAAGTGAGAATGGCATGATTATGATTGCACGCAAACCCAGCCCCTCACTGCAAAGAGGCTAATTCAGTTAGCAGTTCTATCCAATGCAGAGTAAATATTGATGCCTGACAGCATTCAACTCGTTATTTATACCCAGCTCATTAGAAATGCTATTTGCTCCTGCTGCTGAAGAGTGAAAGCTAGCTCTCCAGGGTAATTACTTAACCCACGGGAGGATTCCTTTACAGTTAGTAATGTTTTCTGGAAATCACTGCAAATAGACGTATGAGGTTAAAGTAATTTATTGTTAAATTAGGGTGTGATCTATAGGGACAGGTTCTGACGGTAATTGGTCATGGCTGTCAACTGTTGAGGGATTAACTCAGAATTCATGTAGCATTTTCCAGTCAATGGACATACGTGGAAAACGTTGCTTGTCAGTGGGCTGCTGTATTACCGCCTGGTATACACACCAGCAGAAAGAGGGGTTAGAGATTTGGGAAGCCATATAGTCAAATTTCTGGAGCTTTTTTAGTCTAAGCACCCCTCTGCCTCATTGAGGAGGGGTTGGAATCAGGCAACAGTTTTTGCAGTGGTGCCAAAATTATTCTGAATGGTTTTTTTATTATTTCTCTTTTTTTTACGTTGTCTTTGTTTGCTGGGTTGTGCACATGGAAATGACTGTGTGTGGGGAAGTGTTTACATTTCCTTAGAAAGAATTCTGCAGACTGTCATCTGATGCTTTACAGACCACCACTGTCCTCTGTCCAGAGGGTAAAGTCATTGTTCAAACTCTTCCCCTGGACCTAAACAAGATTATTATGAGTTATCTCAGCACTAACTGAAATATTTGTTACTAAACATGGGTTTCTTGAGTATATGAAGAAGTTGTGGTGGAGGAATGTGGTGCCTGCCTTATCTTGGAGATGAAAGACCCCAGTCTTGCTATGCTAACTTAAGGTATTTTCTCTCATTGCCATTGCATTGCTTAGCCTTAATAGCTTCAGTCATGAGAGAGCAGCATCAGGAGACCTGGGCTGTCTTATTGAATTCTCCAGGGACCATTTTTTAGCACACTGATTCCCACAGATCTGAGGAAAGACAAGCTAAATCTGCACAGTACCATAGTTTCTTTTTTTCCCTAGTCACCAGGGGTAAAATAATGGTAAGAAGCTGGAGGACAAGCAGGGCTGAGCACAGAGAGCTGAGGACTGCTTCTGGCCAACTTTGCAACCTTCCAGGGAGAAGATTTGGCAAATTTAAGATCAAAGATGGCCTCATTCTCCAGCTAGCAAGGCTTTGAAAGGCACGCAAATAGCATGCTGCTTTCCTGTGGATGAGAACACTTTGTATTCTTGACAGAGCAAGTGAAATGCTAACGCAGAGAAGGCAATTATACTGATATGACTAGTCTGGAAAACAGCATTTAGATGCGCCAGATAATGGGGAGGAGCTCCAAGAACGTTCTCATTCCTCTTTCATAAGCAGAGAGATTATCACCATTTTTCTTCACAGTCCTGAACAGCAGGAAAGCAAATGCACTGAGCACTGTGCGTTTAAGAGTGGTATCAGAAAACTGAACCCTGCTCTGAAAAGAGGTTTTTAATTCTGTCCCACAAAAGACTATCCTATTGACTGTTACATTTAGGAAAACCAAAACAAAATAAACTCCTGACTGCTACCAGTAGTGCCTTTGTTCATGTAGATATCCCACCTATAATTTAGACCTATGCTAGCCAAAATACATTCACATGGGCTGTCCACCCCTCATTCACTCTGACCTGGCCTCATATTAATCACACCATTTCCATGAAATCCTGCCAGTTTCACAAGAAAAACATTTATTATTCTGTACCTTGTTCTGTTAGTCAAAAAGATAAAATTGGAGATCTCTGACAATAGAAAAAAAATACTAAGGGGTCATTAAGGGCAATTTTCCCTCATAGTCCCCAGGTGGCAAACTGCACAGCCATCTTCATCAGCTGAGCTCTGCTCCAAAGAGTACTGAACATGTACTTGATTGGATTTACACTTATTTATTTCAGAATAAATATAAAGCTTTGTCAGATGGTATCTGTGCATCCATCTTTCTCATGCCAATTGCCCTGAAGCTTGGTGCCCAGAGAGATAAAGGAGAGGGGGAAAATCTCTCTGGATTTAGGCAGAGTCTTACAATGAAGCTGGCAACGGGGTTTAATGTTATTCCTCCTTCCTCTCTGCAGTAGTCCCTGCTGCTCCCTGGCTGCAGCTTTCCCCTCGCTCTGAACGCCGACCTCTCTGGCAGAGGAGAGCTGGAAGAACAGCACCGCTGCAGCGAGCAGAGTCTTCTGTGATACACAGACACCTCTCTGTGCATAAGAATGCATTTTCTCAAGAGAAATCGATACGAGAGAGGAATATGCAACCTGCAGCATCACATTAACCCCAGAAGCAGCCTCTGCCAGACACTCAGTAAAAAGCAGCCAGGCCAGGCCAAATTGCCAATTGCAGGAAGGTTTCCCTGGGAGGGGGCTCTGGGGGCCGTGTCCTCTGCTGGCCACTTTTGCCCAAGGCCAGTGGTGCTGCCGCCGGCCGAGGTGCTGTGTTGGGCTTGTAGGGGGAGCAAATTACAGTGTCTTGACTACAGTTTTCTCGTATCGCATTTGCAGTGCAGAAACAGGGAGGGAATTTGTCAAGCCCCCATTGCTACAAAGTGGAGTAGCTTTTGAAACTGTACTTTGAACACAGTGAGGAAGAGAATTTGAAGAACTACTTTAATTTTTAATGATTTAGTAAATTAAATCCTCAAGTGAAGAGGACAATCGGCTTATTAGAAACTGTGAAGTGGAAAATGTAGGGGACAAAATCACAATGAATTCTTAAAAATTGAGCATTTCTGCTTGGCTTACTTTTCTGCTAGGAGGAAGTTCAAGAAGAGCAGTTTCTTTTTCTAAAGGCTAATGGGGGAAAAAAAGCTAGACAGAACCCATAACTATGATCACATTGAAAGGAAAGCTCATTTTCTGTTATTTGCTAGAGTTATTCCCATTTTCTAAGCTGATCAGCAGCAGTGTCTGACCTCTGGTGTCTAAAATCAGTATCAAACATTACAAGAAATCGAAGCTTCAACACATTTATCCAGGCTGACTGCTCTGCTCCCTGGGTTACTCTTATTTTTGCCGCACTGGAGATTTCAGGCCTGCTAAAGAAATTTTGGCCTGATGTCTTTAAACTGAACACCAACAGAGAACTCACAGGAAGCCATCACCTGCCTTTCAACAGCAGCAACAGAACAAGCTGCACCACAGATTTTATAAAGAAAAGTTTCACCTAATGTAAAAGAAATGAAAAAAGGAAAAAAAGATAATGGTGTGATATAACTATGCAGAGAGCTTGGCAAGACACTTAAAAATATCTCAGATTTACTGATTTTATTAGAGGAGGGTAGAATATCTTGTGTCGTGCTTTTAGCCAGAGAAGGTCTGGGAGCAGAGCTGTAAGGTTTCCAGATCTAAGTTCTGTTACGATTGCAATTATTCCACATGCTGACAGAGTGTTCAAATTAACTTTAGGGCAGAATCTTTTAGGTCCACTGAAATTAGGCCTACTGAATAATTCTTAGAATAATTCCTTAGAAAACTACAAAAGAATTGTCTGTTCTTTCTGAGGAATGAGGCATATGATTTGGCAGTGTGATTGCTCTTTTCCCATCTAACTTCCACAGCCAGGATGCTTAGACCTGGGACTTCTGTTTTGGCCTATGTTTAACTGCAACCCTTTACGTATTCCACTCTAAACCTGTACTGCCCTTAATAAAAAGTTGTGAAGCAGAACATGAAATCATTGGATTTTCTGGAAATGCGTTTCAGTTTAGTTTTCTGGACAAAAGATTTAATGAGTGGAACTAATGTGAGGCATCAGAAAACACCTGAAAAGGTTAGTCACACTGCCTTGGGGTGAATTATTGTTGAACTGCCAGGAGGATTAAAGATGAGAGATGAGCTTTTGCATAGCAGCCAAACATGGTCAGAGCCTATGTGTTTCGCAGATCCCAGGGGCTTGTCTGATCTCAGAAAGAGAGAGAGGAAAAGACCCACCAAGAACTAGAGAAGCAAACTAGGAAGAGGTGGGTTGAGGAAAAAAAAAATATTCTGGGCTTCCGATGTTTCAGAACTGTTGCAAACTGGAGACAGACCATAGGAGCTGGATGGGTGTGTGTATTAGGGGAAGGGAGCAATGGGCACCGTAACCCTTCAGGTAGGAAATACTATTATCAAGCAACAAGTTATCCATCACTCTCCCTGGCCAGCAGGGCAGAGAAAAGTACTCAACCTATTTTGCAGCAAAAGAGGTTGCATTATGGTGGATCCTTAACTGGTACAGGATGCTTGTTGCTTATTGTCCTCCTATATTGGACTGGCTGGCCAATTTGACACATAAAGCATCAGGCATCAACGTTGCTCAAAGGCATAGACCAGCAAGCACATTCTTGCTCTCCTCAGGGGTGCTCTGACATGAACTATATCTCCTTGAGACCAGCCTGTCCCTAAACTCTTGGAGCAGTGTGGAAAAATTCCCTTGTCTGCTGGTGGCTTAAGTCCCAGTTCCAAGGCTCTGGTGTGAGAGTCTTTGTGTTCAGAAAGTATTCAGTGAAAAGTTTCCATGCTAGGATCCGCTTGACAAAAAGCACTTGAAAATGCAGCAGGTGATCTTACAGTTCTCTTATTTTTTGAGCATATTTGGAGGTTCTAGCAGGGGAGTGCAGCTACCATATAACCTTGACCCATGAATGGCATGTCTCAATCAGGGGAAGTTGTCCTCTTCAACTGAGCACGCAGCTTCAGAAGAGATGCACATGGAGTGAGGGAGGACGGGACACCAGCCCAGCAAGCCAGACCAGTCAAATCAACCCTGGCAATCAATAGGGTGACAGATGTCGTAGCCAAACCGTCAACACTGTTTAATACCTTCTTAAGTGATCTGGATGATGGGATCAGGTGTACCCTGAAAAAGTTTGCTGATGACAACAAACTGAGTGGGGAAGTGGACATTTCAGAAGGGAGAGCCACCCTACAGGAAGACCTGGATAGGCTGGAAGAGTGGGTTAACAAGAACCTTATGAAGTTCAACAAGGACAAGGGTAAGGTCTTGCACCCAGAAAAATACAATCCAGGAGTGCAGCACAGGCTGGGGTCTACGCAGCTAGGGAGCAACTCTGTGGAAAGTGACCTGGATATCCTGGCGGACAACAAGCGCAATATGAGTGAACAGCGTGCTGCTGTGGCAAAGAAAGCCAACAGGATGCTGGGTTGCATCAACAAGGGCATCACCCGCAAACATACAGAAGTCATTATCCCACTCCACTCAGTGCTTGTCAGGCCACACCTGCAACATTGTGTTCAGTTTTGGCTGCTGCTACACAAAAAAAATGTGGACAGACTGGAAAGGCCACAAAGATAATCAAATGACTGGGACACCTGTCATATAAGGAAAGGCTGAGAGAACTGGTTTTGTTCAGCCTTGAGTAAAGAAGGCTTAGGGGAGACCTTATCACCATGTTCCAGTATTTAAAGGGGGGCTACAAAGAAAATGGAGATTCCCTTTCTACAAAGAGTCACATGGAAAAGATGAGAGCAATGGGTACAAATTGCTCTTGGGGAGATTCCAAGTAGACAAAAGAGGAAAATTTTTCACAAAGAGAACAACCAACCGTTGGAATAATATCCCCAGGGAAGTGGTGGATTCCCCATCATTGGACACTTTTAAGATTCAACTGGACAGGGTGCTGGACCATTTTGTCTAGACTGTGTTTTTGCCCAGAAAGGTTGGACCAGATAATCCTTGAGGACTCTTCCAACCTGATATTCTATGATTCTAAGATTATTTTTAGATTTTTCTTTGAAATATAAACATCTACCTCCAAGCACTGGGTGTCTCAAGAGCATCTGACGCAGGTGCTCCGAAGTAGTTCTTAAAGGACTTTAGAGTGGAATCAGAATGACCTAACATTCAGTGTTTAAGACACGCAAGTCTGCAGCTGAGCAAATTGTCCTTGACAGTATTAGACCTGGTGCAGTATTTTGAGACAGTTTTAAACAAAGCCATTATTGCAAGCTGATGCAGGATTTCAGTGATACCTACATCCAGCAAGTCCAGGAAGCAGACTTACATTAACCAACACTACTATATGCCTAAATTTCCTCATATTTCTCAGCTATAAGACATTAACGTACTTTTTTTTTGCTATTAAAATACTTTGATCATATTGATGTAAAGCACATGAAAATAGAACAAGGAACAAATAACTCATTTGATAAGGTAATAAAAATTTTTAGAAGTCCAATTTTCATTTATACTGCATCCCCTGGATACAAATACAGTTGGGGCCAGGTGACCACACAATATATGTAAATTTTAGAATGAGTCCCTTAATAATTTATTGGAAAAAATTAATAACATTTATCAAGTCATTTTTTTTTTAAAAAATACCCAAATATTCATCAGGTCAGTTAATCTACTGAATCCAATCTCTTGGCACTTTTTAAAATCTCATTACAAATAAAAAAATTGACAAATATATTCATATATTCATGGATGACCAGTAAACTGGATGAGAAACAAATAAAAATCCATTGACTAATTTCCTTGAAAAAACATTGCATAACTCACAGGAGAATTTACCAATCAAACATTATTCAATGTAATTTCATTGCTAGGACTCTGTGAATTTTTATTTCTGCCAAAAAACTCTTGATCTAGAATTTCAAAAGTGTTTAGGGATCTAAAGATGTATTTGAGCACCTCATGAGTTTTTCAAGGCAGGTTAGGGACAAAACTCCCTCTGAATTTGAAATTCTAGTCCTTGAAAAATAGATCAGTATGTGGCATCCTACTGAGGTAACCTGAAGAGATTTCCATAGTTGAAGTTACAGGACAGTGATTTTGAAATCTCATGCGTATGTGTCCATGTGTGATTAAACGTTTCCTTAACTTTCAGCTTCAGGACTTAAATTTTCCATGCTTTGGTCTATGAACAAAGGCAAGAGATTTTGTTCTTCATTTTGCTTTTGAGGGAAGAGGTGTTTGGAGGAAATTTGGTTTTATGCTGGAAATAATCTCCTTAGAAGCATATAAGTTACATAAGAATATCCCAGAATCATCTCTCCTCCTGTCCCCATTTTCAATCACTTTGAAATAATTAACTCGAAAACTCTCAAAATTCTGAAGCAAGATCCTGAGGTATTTGAAAACAAAAATAAAGACAAACTTGCTCAGATCACTAGTGTTATCTACAAACTTCTGGCTCACCTGTACCGGAGTCTTGGAAACACTCAAATTGTTTTCAAAGCTGCAGGCACACACTCCTCTCCATCTGCTCTTAACTCAAGACCTCCAGACACAACCCTCACTGTGCATGTTTGTGTACAGTATTTGCACTGTTTTAAAAACCTGAGACATATATGCATCTTGTTGAAGTAGGAATGGAAAATGTTTTAATCCTTACCATCTTCTTTAGTGCGGGTGAAAATTTGTTCACTTCTCACTCCATCTCCAGCTCGTGTAAAAGCCAACACCTGAATGCTGTAGTTGGTGTATTTTTCCAGGCCGTCAAGCTCTAGGGATGGCTGTGTAGTAGTGACATTCTTTATCTCTCCTAGCTCTACAGAATAAAAAAGAAATTGAGTTATTGCCAATTTCAGTCTTCTCCCAGCTATTGATGTCTTCCATGAAAATCTTGGGGATTAAAGAGTCTACCAGAGAAGTAATGCTTCATTATGATAAAAGAGCAATGAATTACAATAAATAAAAATAAATTCCTTTGTGTCCTGACTTCTTACCATGGAAATCAGACCCAGCTTTAATTTTCAAACTTTTTTTTGCAATTTTTTTAAATGCAGGGAAGAGAATTGAAAATTTCTACAATAACATTTTCCATAAAGAATAGATAAAAAGAAGAGATTCTTGCAAAACATTCCCTAAAGCAAAAATGAGGAAGTAATTTATCTTCATAAAGATTTTCTGGTTTTGAGACATTTTTGAGACATTTCTCATAAGTAAAAACAAGAAAAGGCCCCTTTGTTTTAAAATATGTAGCAAGTGCTGCTGCAAAGCACTTGATGGCAGTAATACCAGCTAACGATAGATTTAAACACAGTAAAACCAGATTTACTTGCAGAAAGATGATGCATCTTTTTTGCAGCAAGCTAAGAAGTACAACTCATACGTCACAAAAAGCTTTAAACATATTTAGGGCAGAAAATAAAGCTGAACAAATGAAAAAAATCCAGTTTTAAGCACTGCACTAACATCATCTTTTTTCATCACGGTGTAGGACATCACATAGGAGCTTAGATGTGTACTGATAATATTCACATAGGATCTGATCCAAAGACTACAAGCATCACTGAAAACATTTAATTTTATGTCAGTCACGTCTATGTTTTTATGTATGTTTCTCATACATTTTTTTAATCTTTATTTTTAAATGTACAAAGGAACTGGTGTCTTATTTCCAAATACTTTTGACTCTAACAGTACCAGCAGTAACAATGGGGCTTTGGGTTACATTTCTACTTCACAGTAACAGAGGCCAGGATTTGTAAGACAACTGCATGTTAGGGTGACCCATGATCCTGATGGATGAATGCAAAAGGAAGGAGACAGCTCATTGCCCTAGAGCTATGAAAATTCAGCAGGGCAGATAGGAATAAGAGCATGTGCATCTCAAATCTACAAGTATTTAAATTACATGAAAGGATTGTATATAGAATTATCGTCATGTGACAAATTGCAGATTAGCGAGATACCTCATTTCTCCTCTGATCATTTCTCTCATTTGCTCAGGTGTCTATTTCCCTAGGAATTATGCTAAAAGTACAAAACATAAGCACAACAGAAGAGGCTGGCATGAAAAATAACAAGCCTTTTCCAAATACGTTTCCTCCTTTTGCCTTCAGCTATGGAGATGACATGCACCCTGTCAAAAAATAAGCAATAACCCCTCAAGTAGGCAATTAGCTAAGCAAACAGGTAACCAATCAAACTAAAACAAAATACATGTTTTGGGCAGGTGTGTTCTAGGTAAATATCATAATTCTTTATAAAAGAAACCTGCTGGACTTTGTAAATGAGATGAAATTTGATGAAGTCATTTTGCATAATTTGGCAGGTCTAGGGAGTGTTACCAACCTACGGTGGAAGCCTCCCTTGAGTCAGCTGCGCCATGCCCACTACTCTGCTAACCCCATACAGAAAATGGCTGCCTTCACAAGTAGATGAAGCTTTCTTTAAAGAGAAAAGGAAGTGCCATGCCTTCACAGCAGAGAGTAAATGATATAATGGCCACATATGGCTTGTTACTTGGTAATAATTCGATTTCTCTCACCTCCATCCAAGAGATTGGCCCAGTAGATAACTCTGAATCCTTGCAGAATCCCATTCAGAGTTTCTTTTGCCAACGTTGACCAAGAAATAGAGATGGTTTCTGGTGATGTGGCGGTAGCTTGCACATTCCCTGGAGGGCAACTGGGCACTGGAATAAGATATTCACAATTTTAACTTGGTGAATACAACTCAGTATTTACCCTTCGGGTACTCTTTCATTGCTTTCATTTCTTTCTATCTAATTTCATTGCTATCCTTTCATTGTTAACCCACCATCCGTTATTTAATTAGCAGCTGCACATTGTTAACATTGCAAAACCTTTATTCTTGCTGCAATCCACATGTTTCTGCAAATGCAGCTGATTTCCCTGGAATGACTTTTGATGTACTGCTTCCCCACTTGCTGACTAGTCTTTTAATAGTTTTTTTGTCACTTCTTTTGAAAAAGAAATGTGTCCTAATACTGAAATATGCAGAATATTCTGTAAGCAATTTAAATACATATTTTTAAAGTTTGCAGCCAAATTGTCATCTTTCTGGAAAATTCTACTGTCCTTTTAAAAGTGTTGGTGGGGGAAAGCAGACACTTATTTAAAAAATATTGGAAAAAACATTCATAAAATATTTTCACTGACATTTAGAAAAATCAGAAAAAGTCAGCCAAATCTAAAGCATTTTCTGTTGGCCATTTAGTGTCAAAGCAATACCTCAGTATTAGTATTTGGCATTGCTTTAAAGCTCATGACATCTGTAATTCTGAAAAGGACCCAAAATTGAGTAAGGACCAAAAAAAACCCCACATTGCCAGGAAAAGTAAGCATGCTGGATTCTGAAGAAAACAAATTATTTATTAAAATACAAAGTATGTGCACGCATAAGTATACTGCCTTCTGAGGTCTTGCAGTAATAGAAGCAGTTAGAGTAAATGAAAAACACCAGCTTTCCAAGAAGCGTATGCCTAAAAATCTGTAGCTCTTGAGAGTTTTAGATATGTGCTGCTCCATTTCCCCTGTGTAAAAAGTCAGATTCCTAGCTGGCACTGACTTCAGTACACTGATGTCAATTTACAGTAGCTGAAAATCTGACCCATGCTATCCTTTAGGATTATTATTTTTTCTTATACTCCTCTAAAATATTTGGCCTCTTTTTGGATATAGAATCATTCTCTTTTTCCACTAGAGGACTCTCTTTCATTGTTAGAGAAGTATTTTTTATGCAGTTTGAAAAAAAAAAAAAGTAATCTAAATTGTTCCTTGGATTAGACAGGTTGAGTTTAGTCAGAAATAACAATGATTCTTCTCTCCTTAGTTTGGATATCCTTAGAAAAAACCCCCACATTTCTTTTTATGCTGATAGGATAAGGCATTGTGCAGTACAAGTGTTCTAGGTTTCACAGCAGATTCATTTGAAAACAAAAGAAAGACAACAAAATTAACAGTATCACTTCACCTTTCAGAGTTTTACTGCTTAGCATTTCAAAACTATGATGAGATCACTATGATGCTATGATGAGATCACAAAATTTGCAAATATGTAAACACCAGAGCAACAGGTTTCTTAATGGAAGCTAGAGTCTTAAATCAATATCATTCACAGCAGGATATATCTTATTAGTAGGGTTCACCTGGATGATTCTGCATCTGTTGCAATGAAAATTGTATGTGCTCATTGGCCAGTCTCTTCCCACCCAGCTGTCTACTGTATCTAACACCTGTAAAGTCTGGTATTCTATTATCCTCACCATATGATATATAATCACTATTCATAGAACAAATATAACAAGGTAAAAAGAAATAAAGAAGTAATAATATGTCCCAAGATAGCTGTTTGCCTAGGACTTACCATCCTCAAGAGTAGTGGTGATGATTTCCTGAGAAGAAGGTCCTATTCCAGCCCGATTACAAGCCTGGACTACCATGCCATACTGTGTGAATTTTTTCAGGTTATTCAGTGTATAAACTTCACTGTCCCCAGTGGTATCAATACTGATGATATTGAACTGGAAATTTCCCCCTGCACTGTACTCCCGATAACCTATCTGGTATCCACGAATAATTCCATTTTGTAGGTGCTTCTTTGGAGCCTAAACAGAAGATGAAAGATTACATATTAAGTACATGTCTCCAAAGTTAAGTTGTTGCCCTTAAAATTTTTGAAATATGCACGAAGTCAACATTTTTTCCTATCTAATGCAAGTCTATTTCTAGACAGTAATTCAAAAATATTCTCTGCACATGAAATAGTAACTTTTTACCATGATATGTAAATTTCAGGTGTACTGCGTTGTAACTTGTGTATTCCTGTGCTAAAACAAAGACCTTTAAATGTTTTATACAGAGAGAGATCTGATAAGGAGATATACTTGAGTTGTAATTTGAATTTATAATGTTTTATTATCTTATCAGGTGAATTAATCAAAGTTGAATTGATAAGGGTATATTTGCATTACAGGCCTACCACTGACTACTAATTGTGGTTTTGCCAGAAGCCCCTACCATTCACTTGCTAAATCCTTAGTAAGGCATTTATTGATCTGCTGAAGGCAGACGCATAAGTTTATTCAGCTAGATGCATTAGGAAAATTTTACGCTGTGCTTTGAAATATGCTTCTGTTCATTCAGTGTGTAGTGTGGAAAGATGATTAGATAATGAATGCTGAAGGCAATAATGGATTGGAAAGCAGGGATTTGCATACTGAATAGCTACTAAAACAAGGTGTACAATATCTGGCATTCAAGAATACAGACATGACAAAATTTTTGGCCATAATTATGTACCGTATTTCTCAGTCACAGTGCAAGATTCCCTGTATTTGACTAGGGGAAAACATTTCTTTACTCTGCAATATAAAATGCAGTCTAGAGTAAGATAAGGATTGGTAACTCAGGGGAAAACCTGTTATTGATAGAAATATCTATTAAAATTCCATTTAAATAGTATTGGACTAATTTCAGTATGTTATAATGTTCCTGTCTGATTTTCTATGTATATGAGGTATAATTACTATAAACATTTAAAGACACAGTTTATAACCCATGGACAAAAATCCCTTTCAAATCCTCCAAACCTCTTTCAGATTCCCACCAGATGCCCGTAAGTTCATCTGTTCCACTGACCCATTAAAAAGGTCTTTGTGACGCAGTTTATCGGCAGTAAGTTAAATCGGCAGAGACAGTACCCCATTAAATCTACCAAGGAACACATTCTCAATAAGAATACTCTTTTCTGCCACAGGACCTGTCTATTTCAGTGAGTTTATAGTCCACTGTACTGCAGTCTCACAGGAACTAATAAAACTAGGGTGAGATTTGCCTTTCATCCACTACCAACAAATCATTTCCCTGCAAAAGCCAGCACTCCTCCTGTATTTAAGATGTATCGCTAGACGGGTCCGGCTGATTGAATTATCTCTCGGATGCTTTCTTTTTTTCTCCCTCCTGCCTTCAGAAACGGAAACAAAATTTGAAGCAAGGATATAATTTCCACTGTACTTCTTCAGTTCCTCTGGCACCAACAAGTTTTCTACAGAAAGTACAGTGTGTTGCTGTCCATTCAGATGCAGATGACCAAATTAGGAGATTCAGGTCTTGAGCATCTTGTAAGGCCTGCTGCAAGGATTAGAACTGTGGTTTTGGAAATTTTGGAAATTGGAGTAAAAGTAACAATTGTTGCCTTTTTGAATATTTCTTTGTTTTGTTGCCAAAAAACCCCGCAACTTCTTTGGAAACCTGTAGGTCTTTTATTATCAAACACTTTGTTTGCAAGTGTGTTACCTATTCAGAGCAACTCCATGGCTTCATGATCTTTAAATGATTGCAGCAGGAGGTTTTTATAAGCTTGACTGTGGGGTGGAAACCAAGGTCAGACTTTTTTTGTGTGTTTGAGATTCATATATCTTTATAAGATATATGATATGATATCGTATGTTTCATTCATGTTTTGGTTGGACTAGATGATCTTAAAAGGTCCCTTCCAACCTAGGTGATTCTGTGACTCTGTGATTCTGTCTGAGAAGAAAATATCTTTATGGCATTTAAATAATTATGTATTTCAGGGTGAATTGTTTCACTAGTTGAAGGACTTCAAATTCTCTCCTAGTTAAAGGCTGCAACTGGAACGTTTCCATGAGTTACCATGGGTAGCTTTTGAACAGGAGTCTCTGTGACAAACACACGTTGTATATTGACATATGAAACAACGTGCATAAAACACATACACCACATAATGTAATGCATTTATTGTTTTGTGAATGGGATACACTGCCTACTTCCACATACAGCACACATTAAGATGCTGTACATGTGTACACGATGTATCATAAGGCATGCACTGTATACCAAGAAAAAGTGAGCCTTCACTTTGTACATAATAGATTAGAGAAGTGTACAGCACATATATTTGAATATGTATGTCATACTGTAAAACAGATGGAACATAAAGATAAAACTGATTCATACATATATCATGTATTGAACTATTCTCAGAGCAGGACTATAGTCAGAATAGCCTCTTCACTGGAAATTCTGCAATTATCTACTTTCTCCTTTGGAATTGGAATAAAATGGAAAATTTTGCACTTTTAATGAACATCTTTATAATTGGTTTAGGTCAAGGGATTTTTTTCTTTACATAATATATCAGCATTTTACTTTTTTTTTCACTTTGAAACACTAAACAATATAAAATAAGCTCAAAGTCACTTCTGAACAAAGCAATTGAAATGTTTTGTTCCATAAAACTTCAAATGTTCCTTGTTAGTACTATCTAAATGCTTCATTTTGGATTGACTTTTGCACAAATAAATCATATTTGATATATTCGCCTTCTTGTGTGTAGACACAATATTTTTTTTTGGTACAAAATTCAGTGAAGCAGCATTTGTCCAAGACTAAGTGTTCATGGGGAAAAATATTGTTAACTTTGCCAGTAGTCATAGAACATTAAGAAAAAGCAAGTTTCAGCCCATGATCTTACTACTTATCTCATAAAATTCAGTATTTGTAAAATAGGGTATCAATGACTTTTGTAAAGTATGATATTTTATAGTTGTGTGTGTGTGTACATGCATAAAGAGGAGAAGGAATATTTCCCATCCCTAAGCTTAATAGGTTAATTTACCTTGTAAAGTACTACAAGAAAAAATAATGAATATTTTTGTGCTCTTTTCTAAATGAGAATTTCTGTTTCATTCCCATTCTCTCTGCACCATTTTAAACCACCAAAGAATGCTGAGTATTATTTAAAAACTCTATCTGAAACCCAATGTTCTATGTGTACACATAGAAAGGAGATTAAATAGATCCCAGACCTATAAAACTTTGCTTAACTAGGATTTTCTAAAAGTGTACTTAGAGAAACTTTAAAGGAAGATTAATGACTGTAGCAAGCTGCAGAAATAGAACTTAAAACAGATGAAAGATAATTGATGTGTTATTCTCTGCTCCTTTTGCTGTTATTGACATTGTCTGTATTTAAATGAGGTTTGCCAACTTTAAATATAACTATGGTTCTCAACCCAATCCCTTTTGTATAATGTCATCAGAGATTTTCATGGCAAAAGCTCCACGTGACTCCAAAATAAAAATGACCAGGTTATTAGTGAGTTTATTGTCTTCCTTTTTTTTGCCTCCATGACA
This sequence comes from Limnodromus scolopaceus, assembly GCA_028565335.1. NCBI lineage: Eukaryota > Metazoa > Chordata > Aves > Charadriiformes > Scolopacidae > Limnodromus > Limnodromus scolopaceus. The sequence goes on from JAOXNO010000001.1 coordinate 116,068,059, forward strand.
ATACAGGATTGATCTCACAGGGTATGTATTTATTCTTAAGTACTTTGTATTGCGCAGTGCAATGAGTGCCTTTCGCACAGCAGTGTATTGTAAGGACCTACCCAAAAGTCAGGATGCAGCATGTCACTAAACTATAGTATGTATGTGGGACCACCTCAAAGTACTTTTTTTGAATAATGGACTAAAACTGCTTTGGCCAGGAGACAACTGCAATAATTCAAGGGAAGTAAATGGCTCACTCCTGGTTTGCGGCGTCCTAATTAGGGAGACTTCTTAACTAGCTGTTACAAATTGTCATTCAGAATATAATTTTTCTAGTAAAGGTAAGACTGTGCAAGCGCTAAGCTTTCAGGAGGGCAGCTCAGCGACTTCACCTTTGTCTACAAAGGAACTTTGAGGTCAAGGAAAACAATTAGGTTTCAGCTGCATCCAGCACCACAGAGAAACCTAGCACACATCAGATGAGCTAACCTACCAGCAGATAAAGCAATGACTGCAAATCAAGGCAAAGAGTTTTCAAGCTAAGCACACAAGGGCTTGGCAGCACGAAGATCACAATGAGCAGAATTTCAGTGAAGTGTCAGTGATTTTTAGCCCATTTCTGTGATTATTTTGTTCTATTAGATACTGATCATTACGCAATAAGTATTCACAAATCAAATCCCAAACATGATCTTGAGAATACAACTGCAGATGCTCATTTGATATGCTTCTACTCCTCAGGCAATACCTAGAGATCAGGACATTAAGTTGCTCTTGAAGTGTGCTGAAAGTACAAATTGAACCATATTTTGGACAATGTTACTGAAATGTAGGTGTGGGGATTTTGTTTGTCCTATAGCTGCCTGCACATATCTGCATCTATAAAATTTAATGGCATATCTTCAGAATCACAAATGGCAGCTATAAACTCCAGCAGTGAACCAATGGTGCCTATCTTCTCTTGTTGCTTTTGAAAATATCCCCCAAAGTGAACTTTAAAAAAGCAAGCAAAGCCTTTCAAGCTGCCTAGCCACACATCCATAAAAAAAAGTTCATGTGTAGAAACGTGAAGGTTATAGTTGACTAGGTCTGATGGTAGTCACACTTCTTGAGTGCTTTAAAAAGAAACAACCCATTAAGCATTTATTTCAGGTGTTGAGAATCACTGTACACTCTGCATTGCTTCAATAGCTACTTTCCTTGCTCTACTGACTGCGTGTTGCGTTTAAATCCATGCTCCGTGTATGGCTTTTATAAGTACACCGCTGTGTTTCACTTCAACCACCGGGTAAGCCTGTGGTTAGTGACCACATGCCTTTTGTTTTTGGAAACCATTTGATGAAAACCAACATTAATAAAAATTTAAGATGTGGACGAGATCCAAGAATCAGCAATGTATTTGTGACCTGCACATAAGAAGTCTGATAAAGACAATTGCTTTTGAAGCTTACTACTGAAATGTCTCATCAAAACAGAACTTTTAATGCACCATTTTTAAAACAGCATTGAACTAGTCCAAAAACTTTGACAGCTGAGGTCCTCTGTACTAGTTGGACAAATCAGTAGTTATATGTCCATCTGCATTGTATGGAGATTGTGCACTGTAGAAACCTGTCTTTTCAGGAATCAACTCAAAACTAACACAGGAACATTCTGTTTATTTATAGTACAAATAAATAATAAAAAAAATAAGCAGCCCATAGTTATTTACATGGTTAACAAGCAGCAGCTGTTGCTATCCTGACTCTCTGGATGGTCCATATAATGGGGCAAAATATACATTATCTGTATTTGCAGGAGTAATTAACATCACTACAGAAATTAATGACTATTATGCCACTATCCTACCCCAACACTCAATACTACATATTTCAGATTATTAAAAATATAGAATTATCAATACAATTTGGAAACTGCAATGCATATTGAGTGTATTTATATATCTTTATCCTGTCCACTACAACATACAAGCAGTATATAGCACAAAACCATTACCTCTGATATGATGTCAAAAGTATTTAAAACATTCTGTGGTTGTCAAAACACTGGGCAAAATCTAGAAAAAATGAATTGAGTCACAAGAGAGGCCAGATTTTTAAATCATATCAGTTGCCGATATTTTTTAATCAGTTGCTCTGATTCATCAGTTCTCATGGGCTATACTGAGACACTATGTTGCTCTCTCTGTGCAGACATGCCTCCACAAAGGCTCTGTTCCAAAGTCCATTGCAATGGGAAAAAAAAATCCCACTGGCTCTAATGGTTTGGAGAAATTTTGCCCAAAACCACAGGGAAATTCCGTTAGTGCTCATTTTCCAAGCACATAGACTTATCTCTGAAATCAGAAGGAAGTAGAAAATGTTGTTGTCATCAGTACAGGTAAGCAGCTGCCGCTATTACTGTACAATGGAAGGTTCTTTCTTTGCATAATGCATCAGTTTTAATGGCCAATATAACATTTGTCAGCAAAGGTATCTGTAAGGTCTTTCCCAAATAAAGTAGCTGTTCCACTGTTGTTATAATATTCCCATCTGTGGAACCTATTTGAATGCACAAAAATACTGTTAGTGTCTATATTCTTGGCTGCATGTATTTACCTTCCAGGTGACCCTAATGCTTTGTGAAGATATAGGCTCAAGCTGGACATCCTGAGGTGGACCATCAGGAGCTGGAAAGAGAGAAGAGAGATGGATCAAAACTGGCCCTCACAGCACACAGCATTCAGCGCTTCACATGGTGTGTGACCAATTTAACACACCAGCATCCCGAAGATACAGACAGAGTCAGTGTCATATGGAAAACTGAAGATACGACTTCATCAAACAAAAGCAGAGCCTAGCAACTTCGTTATTCAAATGTCATCTCTAGCCAACAGTGAAATACAACACATATCAAAATATAGCAACCTGGCAAATAAGATAGGAGTGAATAATAGTGACTTTTCTTGTTTAGTGATGTGCTCACAATGCTGTTTCTGTTTTGTAAAAAAGGCAAGACATATTTTCAGCAGTCAGAACCCTGTAGGTGATAGAAAGACAGCAGAACCCATTTGAAAGCAGGTGAGCAGGAACTCTTCAGCTGACCTTCACAATGTCACAAACTTTCCAGTGGTATCCCCTTTATTCACTAGAGACTGAGCACATTCAGTCAAATATTTTATACACAAAAACCTGCACACTTTACCATGTCCCCCTCCCCAGTGTAAGTATTCCAGCCTGGAAATCAGGCAAAAAATAAGTGCCAGATAGAAAATGTATGCTGCGGCTCCTGCCTGAGTCAGGAGGAGTTTCATTTACTATTGATATGCTGCCAAGGGTGTACACGATGCTTTAAAGGCAAATGAAAACAGAAGGCCCTGAGTGTATGGGATCCTACTTGTCAGCTGGGCAGCTACAAGGCAGATTAAGAATTAGCTGGGATTGAATGGAGAGGTGTGAAGTAAATTGCTTGCTCGGCAAGGTAAATCATTGTAAAAGAAAGACCTAAAGAAAGGAATGGAGTAATCTGAAACTGCTATAGAGGGTTCCCCCGATGCAGAATATGACCTCAGTAAAAGGTGTTAAATTAAGTTTAATTGCATGACAAAGGAAGTAAAGCAATAAAAAGGGTGAAATGGGGCTGTTAGGGGTGGAACAGCAGTAAATGACAGCTGCAGTGAAAGGAACCAGAACATTTTACTTTAACTGATAAAAGCAGAGAGATCCAGAATACAGCCTATAATATGTTTAAGTTATTAGATACGCCCTATTCTGGGCCATTCTTGACTGTCCTTCACATGCGAAATTTTAAAAGGTTGAAAGAACTTAATTTCCATTCCCCTTGCATTTATGTATAGGAAGGAGAAGAGGGAAAAGTCCACTGGCAAAAATGAAGTCACTATGAATTTTTTTAATCCTGTCCTTGATTCTGTCCCCCTGTTGATAAACATGAATGTCATTTGTCTGGGTACATTATAATGAAGTGAAATTTGAGCAAAACATTTGATCTTAAAAATGGGTTTTGAAATGTGGTCCTTAAAATCTTAACTTTTCCTTGAGAGACCTCAAAATTTTTTACAGACCGGAGTAGTTAACTGTTCCCAGCATACCATGGTGAAATGCTAAATAAGAAGTAATTTATTTTACATACTTAATGTCATACAGAGTTTCTGACAAAGACATAAAGACAACCCAGATATTCCAGCTTCCTCTTTTGATTTCAGTATTAAACTGCAGCCATAATGCTTTTTTTTTCCTAACAAGTGTTAGTGTAAGCATGTACTTGCAGTCTGTTTTCCAGTGCAGGACCTAACTGTGGTTGTATGGAGGGAAAGATATGGTCTGTAAGCTTTGAAATCATGCCATTCTTGACTATTCTTTTGCTACAGAGACCCTTTACAGTGTTCTTTCTAGTAGCTTCAGTAACTCAGGTCACTGTAATATGTGATACGCTACCTGTGCACCCTTGCCAATAGCATGGCTTTGAGTTGTTCAGTTTTTATATTGTCTTTCTTGGACCTTTATTTTGCTCCCTTCTCATTACCTTTTCTCTCATTCCCTGCACCCTTGCTGTTCTCCATTTCCTATTGCAAAAGCAGAGAACAGAAGTAAACAGTGATCAAAAAATGATGCTCTTCTACATTGCACACCACCTGAAATCAAACCCCAGGAGACAAACATCACACACTCGGCCTAAGCCTGACCTTCTCTCTTCCAATTGTTCCCTAGGTAGATCAGTGACTTTTGAATACAGTTCCACACTGCTGGTCTCTTTCTCCAAATAGATGGCTCATTAAAAGACAGCAACAAAAGGATCAATTATTCTGAAACCTGGTTAAAAAGAACTGAATAAAATGTGATGTTAAGGTTCCACCCTGTTCATGGGAAAGCTGATTTTTTATTTCAAGGCCAGCTGCTGATCCTGACAACTTAAATATCAGCCAGGAAAAAGTCAGCAAGTAAGAAATTTCCAAGGATGGGTGAATAAGAGAGAAAGAGAGAGTAGATACAAGAACCACCCCTCTGCTTTGAGGTATTTGGGGACACAAATGATGCTGACCAGAAGAATGGATAGTCTGTTTTCTTTAGGAATTTCACATTTTCACTGAACAAAGGTGGAGAAAACCCCTGATCAAATGATAAATACTTTGCAAACAAGCTATTTACCATGGATAAAGATGTTCACTGAAGGCTAATAAAAACATAAATACTCTTCACACCTTTCCTTCTACTAGGATGAAAAAGATACCTGATAAAAAAAAGAAATGCAGCTCAAGTCTCCTGCTTACTCTGCTTTGTGCTGTGAAGCCTTGAGTCCTGTTCTTATTCAAAAGTCCCTCAGAACCAAAAGCATCTTCTCCTGACAAGGGGTATATTTTCACTGTAGTAAATTCACCCACAGAGAAAATGAGTGGGAATTACACAGCTGTATTCAGATAAGCTGACCTGAAAATTTGTCACCGAGTGTATGAAGTCTAGACCAAGATGAATCTTGAAAAAAAAGTAGGGTTTTCACTGCCAGGACACTGTCACCCAGATACTTGCATTATGGTTTTCCTCTCAAAATACCCAAAGAATGAAGCATTGCTGGCTCAGCATAAGGTAGCAGGAAAAATAAAATTAGCAAGATAAAAAATGTGTTCTCAAATACAAATGAGCAAGCTCCTGTCTGGTCAAGACTTTTCAGAGTAACTCCACACAGCTTCAGTGGACTAAAGGTGTTGAAGCTGCTTGGGTTACTTTCTCTTCTGTACACCTTTGTACATTGTATATAATTGCAATGTATGCCGGCAGAAATACATGGCATGGCATGGCACGTCCTTACTCATATGCTGCTTCTGCTAGCCCTGAGAAATAAAAATAAGATGGCACTTGAATGCAGCAATTTGAGTGCACAAAAGAGTAGCTCCAGCCCTCAAAGTGAAAATGCCCACATAGCAGAAACCTCTAGTGCTATGGAACACATGGAAACAAAGAACAGGGGTAATGATAGCCAGTAGACTTGTACAGTAATCAGAAAACTAAATGGTGAGTGAGGTAGTAGGTAAAATACCAAAGAAAGGCATGATTCATGTAGATCAATGTTCTCAAATGGGGGTAGCTTAAATTAGTTAATTACAGTAATATCTGGGCATCTAAGGAAAGCCACAGGACCCATAGGGGAAGAAAGACCACTGAAAATAGGATGTTGTTGGTTTGAGTTGCCTAACTGTAGATATAGGTGTTGCATTTCCAGTACCTTGGGCTGAAAATTTGGAGGAAAATATCTTCTTTGACCACTAGATGCCACTGAACGGCTTTAATTACAGGCTTGCACAATGAAGTTGCAAAAGTCATAATGTTTTATGGGAACAATTCAGTACTTCTTTCGATGCAGCTGGAGCAACAAAAGCAGCATTTCAAGTACAGGTTCCTCACGCCAAAGAGCAATAAGTCCCATCACCATTTAGATACTACAAAACCAGAGCGTACCTGCTTCGTCAGTAGTGATGGTGAGCTCATTGCTGGCTTCACTCTTGCCGATGCGATTCTTGGCGTACATGCGAATGTTGTAAGTTGAGGAAGGGTGGAGGTCAATGATAGTGGCTTGGTTTAGCTGAGGGGAAACGTCTTTGGTTCTCTGAACAGAATCCCAAGAGTCTATTCAATAAGAGATTAAAATAAAACCGAAAAATAAAAGATGATGTTAATGTCACTAACACAAGCATGCAGTTACACCATCTCACAGCACAGGATACTGCCATTGCTGAATTAACCCAGAGAATGCCTCACTCCGAGAGAAGGTTGGTTGTGCTCCAAAAAGGAGAGAAAGGGAGTTAATAAACAGGAATGGAGGGCTCTTAGACTAGGAGAGATCAGGCAGAAAGTTTGATCCCAAACTCCAGGAGTTCAGGCCATAGGTGAACAGTGAGCACAAGCTTGGAGAACTTAGACACAGGACTCAGCATCCTCCAGGACTGAAGCTGTTGCCCTGACTCACATTAGGCTTCAGGAGCAGTTTAACACAAGAGGAATGTAGTACTCCCTTAGCTGTTTGCATGCATCTGTAAAAGGAGGTAATTGTTATTAATCATGCTTACTATTCATCTGTCTGTTATGTTTTTAATAAATTCTCCAGATATAAAATAGGAAAAAGGATGGAAATTGGCTAAACACAGTAACCCCTCCATTTCATCCAAGCATTCAATTGCTGCAAACAAAATAATGGAATCTATCCATTTAAAGCATCTTGATGTCTTCTATAAGTTGCCATCCTTCATTTCTTTCTTACTGCAGGCAATGTTCCTCCTTTAACCTCTGCAGAATCCCATGGGGGATGTCACTGAAGGCTCTACAGGAGTGTTTTACAGTATGGGTCACTGTAGGCAGCATCACGGAAAGCTCAGCAAATAAGAAAGACTAGTTTAAAAATAGAAAACTCCCTCAGATACAAAATATTTGCACATACTGTGCAAATTCTTTTATATGAGCTTGCTAAAGATGCAGAAATTGTCACAATGCCTTCTGCAGCTTGGTTGGGTACAGGGCCTGTTTGCTTGTCTACGTGGCTTCTTTTACCCAGAAAACATTTAGGAATCAGACATTTAAGTGCCAACCAAATTCTCTTGAATACATTTTTCCTTGGTAACTGAGTGTGTCACAGTTTACTCTGTAGGATGCCTTCAGAAGTTCTAAAGGAGCTACCTGCAGGCAGCACAGCTACAACTTACTTTGCTACAACTTCACAGAATTTCTTAAACTTTACAGGATTTTAACCAGAAGTTACACTCCATTGTGTTAAATGCTATACAAGCACAGAAGGAGACTCTGTCTGTTCCAGCATACCAGGCCAACAGGAATTTTAAAAAAATACCCACTTGGTATGGAGAATGTGTTGAATTTCACCTGCTGAGGGTAATAATTTCTTTTAATATAGTCCATATATTATAAAATTGCTTAAGCTTTTACTTGATTGTTTGAAATGCTGACCTCTGAGTGGTAGGACTCTGTAGTATGTATTAAATGCTGAAAAAAATAAACAAATTTGAAAAATTCCTGTGACTCTTAGTAGATTAAGTAATAACATACCATGGAGGAAGAGAGAGATGAAAACTCACAGTCTTCTGTATTTCTAAATATAGGTTTCCAGTGTTTATTATTATTGTTGCATGGATATCAGGAGTTTATTTTGATACAGGCTTCCCCTTTTTGAAAGGGAAAACAAACCGGCAAAAGCAATCACTCCAAACAAATTCAGTCCAGAGAGAAATTAATCAATTTCTCTCCAAAACTGTTTACAGTTTTGAAAAATTTAAGTCTTAATAAGAAAAAAATAAAAAAAATTAATTATGTTTTCTTCTGGCAAACGCTAAAATATCTGCTCGCATCCACGTGATAAGTAATTGAGTGAGGTATTAAGGTTGACTGTTGGCTCTTCTGGTTTTTATCATTCTTCCAGAAAGTTCTAAAATCTACTTACCTAGAAAGACTGAAAAAGCACAGAAAACAAGCAGCAATGGGCTACCGAAAAAAAAAAAAAAAAGCAGGTTAAAAGAAAGAGTGGAATTTTTAACATACTCGTTATTCCACTCATAAAACGTTACACCCAGGCACTTCTCGGTGTTAGGTAAAATGCACGCTGACACAATGGCCTATGAAAAGTTTATGATTTTATGAAACCCAGCAGCTTTCCACCCGTTCCTTAGATAAAGGCTGAAGCTTTGGGATCACTCCGCGGAAGGCAATTAAGGCTCATTTGCTCTTCAAGGCTGATTTCGGGGGAGCGGCTGCCGTTCCCGGGCCCGGGCCGGCGCTGCCACCCGGTGACCGCTGCCGGTACTGCACCCATCTGCCCAGCCCCGCTGGCCGCTCCCGTGGCAGGTTCTTGTGGACCCCCCCCCCCAATCTGGCAGGGCATCTGTGTCCTGAAGGATGCTTAGTTCACACGTGAGCACAAGAAAGGGCAAAGCACCATCCTCTCACTTCAGGTCAGGGCTTAAGCGGAACTGGTGTTCAGTTTGCCCTTCAGCTTTCCCTGATGATATCAAAAAGAAAAAGGGTAAGGAGAAAGGCACAAAGAAGGACCCACATACCTGCTCCTACCTTCAAACCTTTCCATACACCTTCGATGGAAAAGTCTGATGGCTGCACATCAGTGGTTTCAATGAAGGGCCGGGTCTGAGTGGTGCAGGTACATTTCTGTACAGACAGGCACTGTGTCCAAGTTCTGAAACAGCCTGAACTGCTGAGCTATTCATATTGCTCCTGCACGGCAACTGGACCCTACAGATGCCTCCTACCCACGTGACAGGCAACTCCATGCTCATTCAAGAGAGTCCATGCATGATATGTGGTCACCTGTACATTCTCTGAAATGGAAAAGTCCCGCAGTTTTCCTTCTTGAAAAGTCTAGATGATGCATCCTGCTGTAAGCCCATTTCGGAGTCTTCAGGGTAAGCAACATAGGTGGAAAATTCTCACTAAACAGAACTGTGCTGTTTACAGCTTTACTTTGGCATTGGCAGGCTGTTCTCTGAGTTTACCATCTGGATTGTGAATGTTTTACCTAAGTTTTCTTCTGTCCCTTTACTACCTGGAAACTGTATTTGAATTCTCTTCTCTTTGTCCTTACTTCCCCCAACCACCACAGGCAAGTTCTTCTGTAGCCATCTTTGGCATTTCATCTTCTCAATGATTTAATTAGTGACAAAAATTGTGTACAAGAATTCAAAAACCCAATCCTAGTTTCTCCAAACATTCAGCCTCAGATTCTAAAAAGTCACATTTCTGTTGTTTGCAGTGAGATGATAATAATCTGGTTTTTTTAGGACGTGACCTCCAGTATTTGTCTTCCTCCACAGGCAAAGAAATATTTTCTCCAACACCAATTCTGCCACCCACTATTTTTAATTTCTTTCAATTTTTTAACCTTTATCACTATGTTGCATCTTGATGTTTTCATCCAATCTGATGGTGCCTCATTTGTTGTCTTGCTGTTGATTTATCATGCCATATTACAGAGACATAATTTTGCAATGCATGTTCAGAGTGATTACCACTTAATCTTTGCCTGCATTCTGCACTATCACTTGAAAACACTGAACTAAATCTATCAAAGATGTTTTAGAGCTCTGAAGTCCCTTTCCACTGCTGCTTTAATCAAAGGAAAAGAGCTCAATCTTTCTTGATGGGGTTATGCAGAGTTACGTGATTGAGGAATACAAGTGATGTTTCAGGGTAAGAAAGGAGCCTATCAGGCAAGAATGACTTTCAAAACCTGTTCTGGAGCAGGTTGGAAAGAAAGGAAAAGAATTAAAAAAAAAAGCCCAGAAACTTTTAGTCATAGCTGACCCTTGAAGGCATCCTTGCCTAGTCGACATCTCCAAAGCTGTGGTTCCTGATCATAGCCTTAATGGGGAATTATTGCTTGTAATATTTCAGGTACCATACTCACCTGTACATTACCAATTTCATTTACAAAGCCAATGCAAAACAGTGACTGATGATCTAACACTTGAAAATATTTTATCTAGTAATAAAGCATCACACTATTTTTGCCTAAGTAAAGCACAAAGGATCTCCACAATGTAGACAAATGGAAAAGAATAAAGATAGGTAGATTTTTCAAAAAAAATGGGAAATTTTATAATTTTATGAATAAGTACATTTTTACATCGCAGAACTAAAGGGAGAAGACTACAAGAGTACTATAGTTGTTTTAATCAACAGAATGTTTCACTGATAAGCACACATAGACTATTCCTATTAGTGAACTATGTCGCCTTACAAATAGTGCAACAAACTCCAACATAAACCAGTACAATATAATTTCCCTGTGATTAAAAAGTGCCTCTTTAATCATACTTAAAAATATATAAACATCGTCTCATTGCAATTTCATATCTAGTCCCTTCTCAAAGCCCGACTCAGGGACAGTGCTTATGAGTGTGCCTAATTTTAAGTATGATCTCACATCACAAACATAGTTCCAATGGACCTTGAATGTTTTTAGATTTCAGTAGACAGTGAACAGTCAATAGGAGTATTTTCCTGACTTGGGACATTCTATTATTTTTTAACCATTTACCTCATTCATCTTATTAGATGTTCATTGATGTGACTATGGTGACCTAGGAGAAAGGTATCTGCTCCCATTGGCCTGCCAATATGTGCCACTGCTCTTATCCTTCGGAGTATTTCAAGTATGCTACTGAAAACTCTGTGTGGTGCTTCAGCAAACTACCACATAGCTTTCTACCCTTCCCGTGAAAATGCCATGTACTTGTATATCCACAGAAAATAACTTCCAAAAATCAGCACAACAGGAAAAGATAGTTTATAAAGGCAGGTATTTTTCTATAGGGGAAGACAGAAAATGAAAACAAAATCCAAATAGAGAAAAGACAAAAATAAGGACCGAGAATCAGCTAGCAAAACCATCATAGCAGCTGTCACCTAGAATGGCTCGTTTTACAATAAAATTTATCCCCCTTAAGTGTAGGTTTCTCTGGGTAAAGGGAAAAGCAGCAATTGCTAACCTTAATGACCTTACCCCCCACAAAGAAAAAGACAACAAATAAAGACAAATATTACTGTGGAATACTAAATAAACCATGGTAAAAATTTCCATCAGACAGTTTCAATTCATGAATTATCTTTTGCTATACAAATTCAGTGATGAACGACTAGCGATGGGGATTACCTCAGAGGAAGATTAGTTCTTACCTGACTTGTTCTTGCACTCAATATCGTAGCCGGTGATTGGGCTGTTTCCATCAAATCCCATGGTCCATCTGAGGGCAATACTGCGCGCTCTCACCTCTCGGATTTCTATTTCAGGAGGGTCGGGGGGTTCTGAATAAACATACACACAGAGTTTTAGTCAGAAAAAAGCCCATACTCCTAGCAAGGTAACATTAATGAGCGTGGCCCTGGCATAGCTTACTGGTGGTAAGCTCTCATGGCATTTTCTCCGGTCACTCATTAGTACCCTGAGCCAGTTAATCACCTGCTGAAGAATACTCAATAGAGGGAGGAGAAGTCACTTTTCAACTGGGAGTCACTGATGTAATCCTGAATACTGACTTCTGTTTAACCTTCTCATATGCAACAGAGAGTTGCATTTCCTTAAAAGCACTCCAGATTGAACTACTCATGCGAGAAAAGATTTTTGCCTTGAGCATCACATTTCAGTGCTACCTCTACAGTTTTTACATGAAAAGTGATAGTAGAAATATGAATACTAAACTTAAAAGTGCTAGATTAGGTGGGGAGGAAGTAAAATTTCTCTCTCTAAGAATGTTTCAAAGTCTTCATTTAATAAAAGAATAATTTGATAAGTTTAAAATCACAATAAAGACCCGACCCTTTCTGCTCTAGAGTTAAGGATGTAAATAAATAGCATTTATACCCATTCTAATGGCCCTTTAAATTGTCAAGGCAGTTTAAATAAGTGGTGGCGTAATTGAGAACCTGTCTTCAAACTCCACCCGAATTTTTCGACATGTCTGCTTTAGGCATTCGGTGACATCTGCAGTTACTTGGAATCAAGAGAGGGGAGAAAGAAATTTGCAAGTCCTATACATTTTTTGTGTGCGTGCTCAAAGGCATACAAGCACAGGAACAAGCACGGTACAGAAATAAGCAGTGGCCAGTGGCTGAGTCCTGCCTGTGCTCCGCATCTCAAATACTGTCACCTCAGCCACCCTAGGACTTGCTGCTGTCTGCCTGAGTGAAACCCTGCAGGAGGGGAACCCCAGCCCCAGGCAACATAGGTTCCTAGAGTTTGCAATGTGCAAACTGATTACAATTTATTTTGACTGATTAAACTTGAAATATTTTGTTTAAAGATCCACAGTAGGTTTAACATTTCTCTAAAGTCAGATTGCTTTTACTTTATTTCAGACTTGGGTTTTAAGCACGTTTGTTCTTTAAAAACAAATGCAACTCTCTACCACTTCCTCTGAAAAGTAACCAAGTAACCCCCTCATATCCACTGTCCCTACTGAAGATATTAGTTTTAAGTATCTTTAGTAGATTTTCAGCTAGTGTATTTAAGAAAAATGTCTCTTTATTAATTTGTACAAATCTAGAAAGACTCAAGCTTATCCTTTATTTTTATTTAATCTGTGATGCTGGAAAATGAGAGACTGAGTATCTTAATGCAGGTCCTCATTTCTTTGACAATGAGGAATAGATTTAATTAGGAATCAGAGCCTCCCTCCCCCAACAGATTTCTGAGGATGGCATACACTTACTGTACTACAATAGCTGTGTTTTTTTCCTTATGTTGTCCTCTTCCTACCTTGCACAGTGAGCTGAATTATTCCACGATCCTCCCCATAAGAGTTGATGGCATGGCAGGAAAAGAAGCCAGAATCTTCACGCACGGTTGGCAAAATCTATAGGTGGTTTGAAAAGAAGTGATTGATTGAACAGCATGCAGAGAAAATAAACCAACAGCTTTTCTGTATGGTGCAAGAAAAAATGTACAAACTGTTTTACTTGACAGTAATAAATAGATATCGTGTGTTATACACATACATACATATGCAAAGTAAAGCATCTAAAATACTGAGACTTATCAAGACTAGTAACACCTGTGTTGAGGAAGCAGGCTATCAGCTCTACATGTGTAGTCAGGAGTTGGAGCACCACCTATTCCTGTAGCGTCTCATTAGGAGTCTTGTTTCCAGTTACTCATGAGTGTGCCAAGTATTTAACAGTTGGCTGAAATTTTCCATACACAATGGTGCCTCCTGCTGCCTGCAAATTTTTTCCAGTTATTTCTGAAAATAACTCAAGTGGCTGCAGTCTGTGTGGAGGAAATAAAGGTTCAAATGCTGGTAGTGAACCCTGTAGTATTCAGCATGGTGCCTCATAGTGAAATTTTGGGTGGTCTTTCTCTTCAAAAGAAAGTTATACATAGTCTTTATGTACATGATCATAATAATATTTTTCTACAGGACCACTGCTTCATTCAATGTACAATAGGGAAAGGATTTTTTAAATGAGCACAGATTTCAAATACCATTTTCTTCTCATCCTTCAGTGTGCTGCTCCACACTTTATTTACTGCACACAGTTCAAACTGTGCCCTGAAGAGAGACATATTCATTTTCTCATAGCCTTTTCAGTGTCATTCACCTATGCAGTACCCATTTCAGAAACAGGAGTGAATTTATTTTCATAAACCCTGACATCATGACGTGTATTACCACCATTTCGTATGGGGAATTAAGGAACCAGACATATGATAATGTTTGTGGCTGCTTGACAAGTTGCCGCGTATTAGCTGAGCCATGGTAACACCATGTGCTCTTTATTCCTCAGCAAAGCCAAGGTAATATGAGCACAATTCTCATTCACCACTGGTTAAGACAAATGGATTAATTTCCCACTTGCTACAAGGATATTGGAGAGTTATCATCTGAGATGTGGTAACTTGTCAAGCTGTGTTAAGTTGCGCGTGTGGCTGAGCTTTAAGATAGGAAAATAAAATTTTTCAGAGCCCAATTTGATACATCTACGGCCTTCTTTCCCCCCCCTCAGAGTCCTTAGCAATAAATAGCATTTCATGTGTTCATAACAGCTTCCATTGAGTTAAGCTGCAGCTATGAGGGCTTAGTACTTCTGCAAATCAGACCCCAAGGGCTCAAGGCAAGTACCTAGAAAACAAAGAACACACAATTATTGGCCACCTGTGAAAAGTTTAGTTTCAATGATCAGCCTTGCATCACACAGTGTCTTTCATTACTCAACCCTAATTCAACTCCAGAGAAAATCCAAGTCATGCCTGACTGAGGCAGGGGTCCTGCAGAAAAAGTAAAATCTGAGTATACAACTAAACATTATATCATCATGCAGACATGCAAAAGCACTAAGTTAAAAGCTTCAGAAACAATCTGAATCCTGACATTTTCTATTTTGGGGACATTTTATCTCTCAGAAGTCAAAGATTTTGTATGTAACATACATATGGATATAGAACACCACTACCGTACACAACTGCTTCAGAAGAGAATTCTTCAAGCAGGTCTCCAGCCTTCCAAAAAGAAATATTGTTGTGCATCCAGGCATTATCTTATTAAAGTCAATAAGATGAATGAGGGCAGAGAGATATAGAGGTCTATCCTATAATTAAATATTATTCATAACACAAATATACTAATATGAACAAAGTCACACATAGAACTTATTCTTCTTCATAGAAATCAATGACAAACCTCCCTCACAGAGAGCAAAACCAGATTATTACTGGATATCATCCAACAGAATTTTTGGCTAGTAAAGCAAAAGATATACCTTAAGAGTTACACTAGAATATAGACAGTCACCAGAGAGCTAGAGAACTATTTCCTTGAGCCTGGTAAAAGTGTTTTTAAGAATGTGACTGAAAAATGGATAATCAATACTTTTGATTGAGAATCTATATGATTTTTTTTTAAAAGTCTTAGATTTCATAAAAGCACATGTAAAAATGCAAAGGAACAGCCCACACAACTTCATTGTGTTGGTAAATTTTAGATGTGAGTGGAAAAAGATGTATTCTGGTGTATTGAGGGCAACATCATAGGCCCACTTGCTGTACGTGACACCAGAACATCAAGAGTTTCCTTTGCTTCCATGGCATCTTGGGGAAATTTAGAGCCCCCAAAAAGTGGCATCACTCACATAGCCCCTCAATCTAACCCAGGTCAGCCACCTAGGAGTTAACAGAGTCCCACATACTGATTCGTCAGGCAAGGCAAGATGCATGGTTCCCATACCACCAGACAGCTGCCTGTCACGGAAGCAGAAGTGAAGATGCAGACTATGACCATTTGCTAGATGGCTTGGTGACTTTGGCTACTGTGTACAATAAGTGCCAAATACTACTGGCAGCAGTAGATACTACTCACGTATCTACACATGCCTTTTAATTCCATCTCTCTTTGAATCCAATGACTAACCTGGCTTTGTAGAAGTCCCCACAAAGTGAAAGGGGGTTAGAAAAAGCATTTTAAAGTGACAGCATTTTTATCTCCAAACAGCTTAATGATTTCGGTGAAGGTAAGCCTGGCACACATGAGAGCTAGGGGTCAGATATTCACTCAGCGCTTATCAGTAGTGTACTCAAAACTGAGTTGTACCACCCCAGGAAGGGCAGGGTAAGGCATGAGCCATGTTGCTCCTGAGACAGAAAGGATGGTGCTGCGAGCCAGTCTCTCTCTCTTGTTGTCTCTGCAGCAAGATGGAGACTAATTTTTCTGGAGGGTGGGATGCAGAGTTTTCCTCTACTTCCTCTTGCTGCCAGCTCCCCAGAGCTGCACCACAGGTGGAGTGA
>JAOXNO010000001.1:116084421-116120058 GCA_028565335.1 Limnodromus scolopaceus
CTGGAGGGTGGGATGCAGAGTTTTCCTCTACTTCCTCTTGCTGCCAGCTCCCCAGAGCTGCACCACAGGTGGAGTGAGTGGTGGGGTTCTGACCTTGTAGGGCAGAGGTCTCTGTGCATCCCTACCAAAACCAAATCAAGCAACTCTCTCACACATGTAGATCAGTCATGTGTCACTGTTTTCTTACCTGCAGAGTAGAGATCACTTCATCTCCAACTTCCTTGGTTGAAACAAGGTAACGGGACATTTCAGGGTTAATGATTCGGTCTTCTTTTTCCCATCGGACTATGATGGGTTTCTCTCCATGTGCCGTGCAGCTCATCTCCTTCTTTTGACCTTGTGTTGCCAAGGTGGTATTTGGATAGGAAGTTATCATAGCTGGAACTAAAAACAGAGAAAACAAACAAACAAAAAAGATTGTTCTTCAGTGAGCTGACTAGTCTGATGATACAGGGTTGGTCCTTCAGTCTGGGTCTCATTCAACTTGTCCATATTTGACCAGATGGCCAAAAATGTGAGAAATTACTTGACTTTCATTACTTTGTAAAAGAATCTTCTTAAGATAGAAGACAGGACTCAAAGGGAACTTAGCAGAGGGGAGCTGGGGTTGGACAGTGGGGCTGTAGAGGCAAGAAGATGTGAATCCAAAGGAAGCCTGACTCCATTTGTCTTGCTGCTCATAAGGCAACATAATTAAAATATTCACAGCACACAAATGTACTGTGAGTAATATGCTTTCAGATATGGGGTCAATAAAGATCTGATAAAAAATTCTTATTCCTTCTGATGAGCTATTGTTTTATTTGCTGACAGATATAGGTTCTCCCATTTTGTATGACAGTAATGACCTATTAAAATGAGAGCTCATTTAAACCAGAAGCTGTACAAAATTCAAAGAAGGTCTCTGCACCGAAGAGCTTACAGTCCATGTATGTGCTGAGTGCATAGTTAAACTGTACTGAACTGAAATTATAATTAAACTGACAATAAACCTAGCTTGATTTGTGTCTTTATTGCATTCAGAATGTATTTGCAGAACAGTTTGAACATAATTGTCAACTTCATTAACCATTCAGGATTCTAAATAATTTTAACTTTGAAAAAAGTACTCTTTTACTAGCAAGAATAGGCTTAAACTGCAAGCATTTTCACATTGTGGAATAAAAATTTTCTGGAAATAGGAAATAAAAATCCTTAGAGTTATTTACTGCAAACCGCTCAAAACATAGCTTTTTTGAAACAGGCTGGTTTCCTTGGTGTCCTCAGTAGCCTGTCCTTTTCCTTCCCACGTGATTTGCCCACCAATGAAGAGCATCTGGGCATTTGTAAGTAGGAAAAATCAAAGCTCACAAGTCTGTCTTTCAGTTCTGGCCCTTTCCCTGCTTGGGAGAGGCTGGAAGGCACCAGACAGCACACAGAACTGCTCTCTTCTGAATGAATCTGTCCACTCCTTTCGAAGCATAAGAGGTGGCAGTCAGCTCTTGCACTCCAGGGCTGCCTCCTGCAATAGCCCCTCTCTCCTTATTTTTATGCACGAACACTTGCCTCTTCTTATCAGAACAACTCGCTCATTCCATCTGAACTTCTCTGGGTCTCTATTTTAAGAAGAAAACATTAGCACGGGACCTGCTTTAAGGCCTTCCCGGTCTTTCCTCCTACATGGATTGCATCTATTGCTACCAGATAATAAAAAAATCCTTATTTAAATGAATTACTATAACTGCTATTCTGAAATGCTAATACTTGGTGGCATGACCTTTTCACATGCCAGAGCTGTTGATGCTTGGATATGACAATATGTCAGGATGCAGCCCTTTCTGTTCAATGGCTTCCCGAACCAAAACAAACATATTTGAAAACTAACAGGGCTTTGTAGCTGTGGGTTAGAGTTACAAACAGGATCTAATTATGGGAAGAACTCTGTAAGGTCTTGTGCGAGACATGAGGCTCTTCAGGCACTGATATGCATTAGTGATGAAGTGCGTCTTGTTTAGCTGTTTAGATATTAGGTACCGATTAGTTTTGTCAAAGAGAAGCATTCGAATAGAAGAAATTACGAATAATCAGAATAGAAAATTATGATGAGTCTGATTCTGTCTTCCAGAGAATGAAAATAGATTCAGTTTTGTCTGCCATCTGCCCACGCACTAGTACCCACAAGAAGGTTACTTTCAGAAAGTCACTTTTTGCGGCCATTCCTCATTGCATCCAAACACAGCAGCTAGCATACAAGGCATATACAGCTGCAGGCCTGTGGGCCCTGTATGTGCAGGTATGTGCACTTTAACATACCTCATCTGCAACACCTGCAATAGATCAATATATCCTTTTATGCACTTTATTCATCAACAAGAGACCCAGTTCAAATGAGTGGCAGGCTATTAAGGAGTCCACATTACTATCATTAGCTTGTGGCACTACCTTCCTTCCTTCTGTAATCTCCCAAGCCTCCCATGTGTCCCTTCTTTCCCCATTTGCTGTACCTCTCTGCAACTCCCTCTTTTTCCCTCAAAGCCACACACTCCAGTCCAGTTCACCTCTCCCTCTCCTCTTCCTGTTGCAACCTCCTCAGGTTCTCACACATTCCCTAACCCCTACAGCAACGTTTTCCTCCTCCAATCTCATTTCCCTTCCCTCTTTAAGTCTTACCAACTTACCAAATTACCTAAGTGGATATTCTTTACAGCTGCAGGCCTCCTTCCCATAAGTCTCTCCTACTTCGATTTCCCTGTCACTCTCTGGTGATGGTGGGAGCGCGCGCTTAGCTCACCTGGGAGCTGAGGGTTGGTGTGTG
Source organism: Limnodromus scolopaceus (assembly GCA_028565335.1). Lineage (NCBI taxonomy): Eukaryota > Metazoa > Chordata > Aves > Charadriiformes > Scolopacidae > Limnodromus > Limnodromus scolopaceus. Next base: position 116,087,216 of record JAOXNO010000001.1, read on the forward strand.
CCTCCCCTTGAGGTCCCCAAGCTCCCAGGGTGCCTGTGTTCCCCAGGCATGGTGCCCAGGCTTCAGCTCAGGTGGGCCTTGCACCGCCCCTCCTGCTTCTCGAGTAGGATCATATAGTGCGCACCAACAGAAATAGGGATGTTTGGATTTGGATTTAAATCCCACGCACCTTAAGGAGCCTGTCTTAGAGATTCCTTCCTCAATTTAATGTCTCCTAAACAGGTGCCTACCAGCAGTCCCCTGATGGGTGACAGTGACAAACCAAACACCACAACCATCTTGCTTGCTTTTTAAAAAACAGAAGTTAGCTTATGAAGCTCAATTCTTTTTCCAACAAACTTTCTTAATAAGAAAAGCATAAAAAAATGCAAAGAAAGATGACTTTATTCCTTAGATACAGCTTTATCCCTACTTATCCTTCCCTTCCTCTCGCATAATCTTCCACACTGATTCCTTATTGCCATAGCAATGCCTCACAGCTAAGTATTTCCCCTTCCTCCAAAGCTGATTTTTTACTCTTCACAATTTATCTCAAATGATCCTAAACCATAAGCTCTCCTTTTTATCTTCCTCTGTGTCAAAAGATTTCTGGTAACAAAGCCACATTCCCAAGGATATTTTAGGCAATGCATTTCCTCATCCTCCAACTATCTTTACTCAAATTACTGATGCAAATAACTGAGATAAATATGATCGCTCTTTACTGACAAAATAATATAGAAAACTGTAAATAAGCAAACTAAATCTGTACTATATATATGCATGAGAGATTCTCTTAGGATGCCTTAAAAAAAAAGCAAGGCATTTAGAAATAAATCAAGATGATTCAGACGCCATATTAAATGTTTGTATTCTGTAAATATCTTCAAATATACATTATATACACATACATATAATGATATGTATATTTATACAAGAGAATTTTGGAAGGGAAGGGCATATTACTGTGCATGTTCAAGGACTGCATAGTGTCACGTTCCAGGATTTTGGAGTAGACTTGCCCGTGGGACATACTCATATAAATCCCTCTCCTCTAGGGTTCTCCACTTCGTTCTCTGAAGTATGCCCTGTGGTGCTGGCCATTAAAGGTCTATTGGTCAAAATAGGAGAAAACAGAAGCTACAGTTTATGGCAATTTCCATTTTCAAGGTATGCATATCAATACCAGCAGCAATAATCCAGGGCACGTCTCTGGTTAAAGCTGGGCTTCCATTTGGAAACCTGATTTATTTATTCTGTTTCCTAATCAACCCATTATATTTTCCTTTCTTCATGGCAACTCTTAAGAATTATGGAACTGAATCAGACAAAGTAAGAACATTCTGTCCCACTCATGAAGAAAACTGAACCTGGACCTTTCCTGAGATTCAGTAAAAATTATTTAATCTTTCTTTTCTTGGCTACTGCTGAGCATTTCATCAGGAACTGAATGTAAATAAATATGAAAACATTTAATTCCTTTGACAAAGACTAGTCTCATTATCCAGAATAAGGCGGCTACAGTAAGTTGGGTGAAGCTTGAGCAAACTTACAGAAGCTTTTGAATCCTTTTAGAACAGACCTTCACAAATTACTAGAAAACTGAAATTCACATTCCTTTTAAAAATTACATAAGGAGCATGGAATATGTTAACACAAAAATAAGCATCTAATTTTTATGAATACAAGTTATTTTCACCAAAAAAAAGAGATATAATTAGTGACAAATATTTTCTACCAATATTCACTGATCTTGAAAATGAACTTCATGTTTGTGACCTATTCATGTTCATATGTCATGAACCTCCTCAGAGACCGTGTTCTTTTAGGAGAAATATTTTTAAAACTCAATTTCAAATATCTAAATATTTCATGAAAGTGAATTTAGAATGCAATATTTTACTATATGGCTTGGAATTAGTAATGCATTTGTTGTGTAAGCAGTGCAATTCTCAAGTAGAAATAATACTGGGTGATATATGTAACTAATCAATATGGCATGAATTTCAAAATCAAAAAGAAAGTGCTTTTAAATTAATTGCCACTGAGGTTCCAGACTACAGGAAATAATTTTAAACACTTAGACCTCAGAATTTTGAGAAGAAAAGCAAAAAATGGATGAATCAATATGACAGACTGAATTATTTACTCAGCTTCAGTTTCAGGAGTCTACAGTGTATATTAAATAAATACAGAAAATTTATTGATAAATATGTTCCTGAAAATATTTTTAAAATAAAACAAAACAACTAAAATGATCTTCTACCCTCAACCTGTCCTAAAAGGAGGGCTAGTAGCTTTTTATATGGTTCCATTAATAACTGTTGATAAATAGATTTCTGGACAATAGGCAAGAGCTTCATTAGCAGTTTTATTAGCAAAATAGTTCTCTAACAGAACAGTATGAAAAACTCTACTGCCATGGAAAAAGGGACTGTGCACAGTAGAAACTGCATCTTTATGTTTTGATTTAGTGAAGAGTTACATCCGTGAGAACTATGACATATAAATAACAGAAAGTATAACGCAGTTGTAATCAGTCCGTGTCCCAGCTACCTGTTTGCATTACGAATCCTGTATCAAAACAAAAGACTTGGTGTATGTAAAAACTGCATTATTAGGATTCTAGGACAGCCATACAAGGTAATCTTTGAAAAAAAGTTTTAAAAAAAACATCACTGTGTGGGAATGAATAAAGATTCTGTACACTCTAAAATACCATTATGGCTAGCTATTCCACTGATATAAATGAAGTTACTTTGATTATAAGTATTATTCAAACATGTGTTTTCAAGCTAGAACAGGCCTTGTTTGATGCTAAGCTTTAATAAGAATGACAATGATGTCTTGAGTACTTGGCAGCTTCACCAGTGCCTCATGATCTGATTGAATATGTCAGGGTAAAGGCTGTGAACATTTAGGGTTCATATCTTATTCACTCAGAAGTGGTTTCAGGTCACATTATAGGAAAAGAAGTTGATTTATTTTGCATGACAACTATGAATTTTAACCAAAAGACACATTAATAAAATAAAAAAGGTCTTTTCTCTCAAATCACAAAGGCAATTCTTTCCTCTTCCTCAGGTCTTTTCTTGCATTAATTTTATGTTTGTACAGTGCAAACTGCTGTCTTCAAATGATACACATGAGACCAGCAGCTGCTTATATTTCTCGGTCTTTCCTTTGACTTTGACATGGTTCTGAAATGAATGTGACTTTCTTTTGCTTTGCCATCTAGCTTCAATTCCCATTTTGTCTAACTCCACTTCCTAATAACCAAGAGAAAGAAAATGGGAAATGATAAGCTGACAGCTTTGTTCCCTGCAGTCAGTTATAGTAAAAGCCTCTGGAAATTTGTTACAAACTATGGTAACCCACAAGGCAGCGGAAAATCAGTTTCATCAAAGCTTGGCTAATTGTCAAAATGAAAATAAGTGATTGAAAATCTACAAAACATTAAATTAGCATGTATATAATTGTGATTTATGAAGACGTAGACAAAGAAAATCCTCCTTCACAAGAAATTAATGGACATGTTGTTGTTACCATCATTGCCCTTGTTGAAAAGTATGGATCCCTAAAAATTAGTATTAGAAACATGCATCCATTAAGTAGAAATTTCTTGGGATACTTTCTATTCCAAATCAATTATAATCTTTCATCACCCTGTACAAAAGTCAGGCTGGAAAGAGCAGGAATGTTAAATAGTTAAGACTAGCAATATAGAATTTTAGATAACTTCTCCAATGCTTTGATCTTAAATTGAATTTAGTCTGCCATCAAGATGGCATCAAGTTTTAATGTTAAATGAGAGGGTTACTGCTATCGTAATTGTAAAGTGCAGGGTTCTAATTTTTTGTGACTTACTGAATACAAATCAGTAAAAAACAGAGATTGTAGAGCCACTTGGGAGAGCACTCATTTTCTTACAAGTTGTTATGCTTTAAACTTTCCATTTATGCCCTTTCATTAAAAATACCCGAGCAGTCTACAAGTTTAAAGGAAAAAAAAAAAGGGCAGAAAGTCACTGAAAATACAAGCTTTGCTTTAATCAGGATATATTTTATGACCCAGCAGTTCCCATGGGTCTTTTAGATTTTGGAGGCTGTGAAGTGACATGTGTAAATGTCCCTCCCAGGGGAAGAGAAGCAAGCACTAATTGAGGTATTGACGGGTTTAAATGAAGCAGAAACACACTAAGAAACTCTGGCTACAACAAAAATGAGTATTGGTGAGCAGTGCATGCTGGGATGTTAATGGTTTTCATTCACTGCTCATTCATGCAAGTAAGTATACTTTTAAGCACAGTGACTTGGGTCTATAACAGCTCGGTTCTGAGCTAAAAAGCCATGAAATACTATCTGCTAGCGTATAAGAAGGAGAGCTCTGGTAGAACTAGTCTCGTCTAGCCTTTCAGAGCGAATTACATTTTTATTGTCTAGATAGATGCAGATAGACCAATAGCATCTGATATTCGGATGATGGGAACAGAACCCAGATGTATTAAAATCCGCAAATAGAACTCTCTCCATATTTATGTAGGCATTCTCTATACAAGTACATTAACATAAACAACAAAAATATATAAATTCTATATATTAATACTAACAGAAGAGTGTTATTGCATTGTATATATACACCAAAGCATTCAGCTGTGCATGGAGGTGAAGCATGTTCACAGAAAAAGTCAGTGGCATTCTTCTCAACCTAACTTCGGGTGGCTAAAAATTAGTGGTCTAGTCCTTCAGCTAGTCAAATGAGGACTTCTTCTACAGCAGTCCTTGGGGAGAAACAAGACCTTCCAAAGGGCCATTCATCTTGCCTTAAAGATGACGAATGGCTTCTTATTGATGCTAAAAAGGAGCTCAGGGTGAGCTGCTTAGACTTTTACAACCAACCTTTAGAAGTCTAGCTTAAAGTCAGATGAATCCAGTGCTAAGGATCTAATCTTAAATTCTGCGTTCTGAGGAGATTTAGGATGTCAATAAAAGCCACTATTTCTGGAAAGACAGGAAAGGAGATTCAACTGGGGAGAACAAAAATCTAATAAAAAACTCTGAAGACATTTATTTTAAAGGACATCAATCTGTTTTTTTTAGTCAAAATTCTAGTATTTTCCCCTTGTCACAGTGACCATCTGGGGATGGTTTGGGAATGCTCTGACCATCTATGGAGTATTAGCTCTGCTTGTTGATGAAAAACAACAAACTTGATTCCTGATCTATTCTATCTTTTATTTTTCACTGTGGAGTCTATTTTTACTTTTGCTGCTCAGCACGCCAGCAGCTTCTACAGGGAAAACAGATCTGTTAAGTTGGTCAGTAAATGAAAATCCCCCCACTTTCCAGAAGAGCGGGGAATCATCTTAAAGGCTGCGCAGTCTAGGAAAAGCTGATAGGTAACTTGAGTGCTAACATTTTTTTTAATACATGTCTTAAAGAAAGAGGGAATTACGAGTAAAGAGAAACAAAGACGGATTAGGTAAACACCATATTTCTAAAGTAAAGATGTCAGTATAATACTTCTGTGAGTTACACTTACCCATAAATAAGCAGCAGCTCTTACAGCAGAAAATCCGGAAGGAAAATTCTCTCTTATTTTGATTAAATCTAAAATTAGAATCCCCCTTAGGGACTTTTTGTGCTTTTTACATTCATTCCTATCCTGTCTTTGCAGTGTTATCGAAACTAAAGGCTCGGCCTTTCCACTGAGTATTTTGGGTCTATTACATTGAACAATTAATAAAGCTTCCAGACCAAAGCAACGGCTGACAATTTGGCTCCAGTACTCAAATACCTAAGGCCAGCAGAAGTGGACCCTAACTTGAAACAGGGTTATAGTTATTTTGGCTTAATCAGAGTGGTCAATATGCTCATCCAGCTATGAGCCAGAGAACAAGTGATAAGGAGTTGTAAAGCCAAATTTTATACTACTGGTCAATGTTGAAAGTGTCCTGCTGTATAACTCAGGTCCTCCTATATAACTGAGGTCAAGGTGTGTGTGTGTGTGTTTGTGCTTGTATGCTTGCATATGCGCCTGTGTGTGAGTGAGTATGAGAGGGAAAAGAATGGCATGGCATCAAATAAGGAGAATTATTTAATTACCTGGAAAAGGAGACAAAGCAACCCTCATCGCCTTCTTCCCTTGACCTTCAGCTGTCCTGTGGATTTCTCCTTTCAATAGACTCTTAAAAAAATGTTTCTATTTCTCTGGAGACCATTTTTACCCCTTGGCCAAGGAAAGACATCGTAAATACTAGTGTTTCAGGCAGGAGTAAATTATAGCCATCCATCTCGTGAACAAAGCACATGGCAGAGGGCTGCAGGTCACTTTCCTCCACAGTACCTCCCTGCAGCATGAACACTATAAGGAGTTCAAAGGACTCAGTTTATTTTTTTCCTTTAAATTGTGTTTCAAATTAATAGGAACTCCCATTCTCTCTTCCACATACAGAATGAACACCCAAAAGCAGAGGCCAAAATGGCAGTGGTGATAATGTAACCACCAGCAAAGTAAGAAGGAAGTCATGCTTCTAAGCATGATTTGACATCTTATATACAATGGATGTTAAATACGATAAACGAAGTAGCTAGTTCCAGGGGCAGCATGAAAATACCTGTTTGATTTTCTTTTTAACCAGGTTGTCAAATGTTTCTTTGTTAATCACATCCTTAAAACACACACACACACATACACACACAATCTGTACTTAGATCTAAACTTGCTACTTAAATTATCTTCATACAAAGAGTCTGGCTTTAGGAAATCCAGGAGTTTTAAGAGCTGATTTGGTGATTCTGTTTTTTTTTTTTTTTAATTTTGAAAATCATATTCCATTACAAAAGAAATAATCACTTATGGAATATTGTAAGTTTATGCACTATGTAACAACCTTATTAGTCACATACACAGCGAAGTCAGGTTTTATGTTCTGGTTTTATTGGAGTGGTCTTGCTCTTTCTATGAAGTATTTTAGAAGGAAGGTTCCTTCCTATTTAGTAGGAAGGTTTTCAGAACCATTCCTGTTGGGACTTTGGACCAATTTTTTTTGTTAGAGAAAGAATTTCTTTGCTCCGAAACGTTTTATGAGAATATGGTCTCTTTGACAAAAGGAATTGCTGAAAAGGGTTTATTAGCTCAGCATTCAATTACAGGTCAAAAGATGAGGAAAAGAGACTACAAACACTCAGAGTAAGCAATATAGTCAATGATGACTCCCTGTTTGAGGGCACATCCTTGCATCTAAATGCCTCAGCCTCTCCTTGCCAATTTTCTTCTTTTTTAGCATGACAAATGTTTAACTGTATATGCAGGCTTGGATAAAGTCAACAACACAAAATGTGTAACAAGGCAGACAAAAACTATTAGTTCATTATCTTCAATTAATAGTTGACTTTGTTGGCAAAATGAAATATATCCTATAACAAACAGACTGAGAAACACTCATCCCACTATAGTTTATAACTTGATTGTAAGGACATCAAGATGAAAGAACAGCCAAGCAAGGCTTTGAAATTAATTTCTCTGCATCTAACCAATGTTTCTTGGGATAGCCTCCCACTTTTTAGAACCACACAGAAAGAAAGGGTTTGTTGGTCCTTGGTTATAGCTCAGTGCTGCCCAGTAGACTGGATGTGTGGTTCAGGCTCAGACAGTAGCAATCAGGGCTTTCATGTTCCCCACTGTGAAAGTAGTATGCCCTACATTTCCTTCATCTGCAACAGGCAATCTGAAAATGGTGAAAACTTTGGCTGAAATGGGGGTTTCAGGATTTACCAGCCCCCTGTGATGAAGCTGAGGACCCTGAGTGTGCCTGTGGTTTGACACCATGGTTGGGAACAAGCTCTGACCTCCACAGCTCTTGATTCAGCTTTTACTACCATCTTCCTGAGACATCTGGGAGGATTTGTAGTCAGCCGTGGCTGTTCTGGGCCCTCAGAGCCTGATTCCTGGGCAACAATTTATGTATGAAATCTACCGGTGGGGAGCCAATGGATGGAACTTTTGGAGTATTTCTAAGCACTCATTTTCAACTGTAATCTGTGCAAAAATCTAACATTTCATTTTTCTGCCCACAAAAACATTGGAAATTATACAGCAAAATGAAATAATAATTTTCAGCAAGCCACCATTCATAATTATCAGTTTCCTATGACATGGAACTCTTCTGTTTACTTTACTCATAAACAAAGGCAAGAGCCATCAGCTGCTGTGCAAGCCTCCCTTCTTGCTAATCTCTCTCTGTTAGGAATCTAGACTCAGAGCACCAAGCACTTTTTAGACAGTAATGCTACTTCATTCACCATAAATCCAGACGGATTTCAAATGCTGTCTAAGAGTCAATGCTTTCCATTTAAGATGCTTTCCATTATCTGCTTCACAGGCTCTTCAGTTCCTTGCATGACCTGACCAAGGAGACACGTGGCCAATGGCTTAAACAACTTTGTTTTTTAAATTGTAGAAACCCTCTATTAAGCAACAGTTAGAGCTACTTATCTCATAAAGACTACGATATAAGCATAAAAATAATACGGTTTGTTTTAAAACTTGGTACTGTCGCTTCACCCACTCCAGGACCTTTCACCAAATGAGATCTCCTAGTTAAAACTGCTATAGTTTATATAACTGCACTGAAAGCAGGAGAAGAAAAGGTGTATATTACAACTCTGAATTTGTCCAAAAATCAGACCAACATATTAAAAAAATCTTCAAATTGCAAATTCTGACAGCAAAGGAAAAAATTTATGAAAATTCTCAAAACTGAATCATTTTTTCAGCCAAACAATACCAGAAAAATTGCTCAAATTCATGGAGCTAAAATCACTCTAAGGGACATGGATATCCTTGTGGTCACCTGGGAATACATTCCTGACTCTAATTCATTCCATGAGGAGCTGAAAGAATAGCTTTGCCAAGTAAAATACAACGCACAAGGTTATGGTATTATTGAATCAGAGGCAAAAAATCTCTTATTTACCATGAAGTAAAGTTATCACTGATTTCTATTTAGCTTCTAGTCAGCTTCTTGTTTAACCAGTTTCCCCATGGATGAAGTCTTCTAGGTTTCTTAGTAAAAACAGACTGCATGATTGATGGGCAGGACACAATCTAGTGTTGCTTACCCATGTTACTTCTCTTCTGCAAGTAAGTACAGAAACTCAGCTTTTTTTTTTTTTGGTAACTGTTTGTAATGAAAGATTTATCATATTACCTAGTGTCCTGTAAAAAACATCCTGAGATTTTCTCTTGAGAAGTTCTTTCACTTCTGCTCTCTGTTAATTGATGGAAAATATGTCTGATTTTTGAAATTTGGCACGAAAAATCTCTTGTTGTTAAAGAAGTGCTACACCTTTGTCCTGTAGTATTTCACTGAGAATTCACGGTTGAAAGATGCTAAAAAATGACATGACTTTTTCACTTTCCTTACCAGTAAGATAAATTAAAACAATAACGACATCAGCATGATGCCAAACTAATAACTGAATATGAATGTTCTGAAAAGGTAGGTGCTGTCACTGTCAAAGCAGCTGCAACCGCAACTCTAAACTGGGACAAATCCACCAGACGGGCATATCATCTCAACTACTTATGCAAGGAAAAGTGTGATAAAAGCAGATTGCTTCTCCACCCCAATTTATTTTCTTTTCTTTCTTTTCCCTGTAGTAAGTGGGTCATTGATCCCACTGGATACCTTCAGGTCCTCTTGTGGACAACAGTTTTTTCCCCTTAATTCCTAGGAAAGAAAATGGGGGACTATTCAATCAGGTTGCTTTTCTGCTTTGTCCATCCCCAGATCCAGCAGTTGGTTCAAAGAGTTTGTTCCATTTTCCGTTGGCATTGAATCCTGTAATTTGAATGACTGAAGTCTATTTTGAAGACTACGTATTCAGACTCTGTTGGTGGCAGACTTTAAATATATGTAAGAATTAAAGCATGTACAGAACTGTAAGATATCCTCTCTGGATTAACCCTATATGGATTAAGAAAGAAATTTATTTTAAACTGTAAATTTAAGCACTCAAAATTTCAAAAAATAAAATAACTTAAACTTCCAAACAGTCTCCTTTTTTGCAGTTATCATGTTTGATGATGCATTCTTTAATTACACAAACTTCATTTTCCCACATCATTAGTCCTCCTTTAGTACAGAACGTACACAGTGCTCAGGGTTACGCAGCTAGTGAATGACACTACTTCTCTTATTTCTGCCTTATTTTTGATCACTTGGTTAGAGAGCAGTGAATGAAATGAATCAAGGAGCAGACTAGTCTTTTGGCGAGGCTTGCTGAATGCCACATAGGATACTTTCATTTTATTCTATTTTCTGTGGCAAAATTAAGGTTTCCTAGATGGTTACTTCCCACCTTCTTTGGTAGATATTGTTATGTTCCTTCCTTTATTTCTAGGTGTTCAAGTTGCTTTGCAAAATTGCTGAACATCCCTGAATGCAGCTGAAGTCTTCCTAAAAATATGCCTTAATTATTTAGACAGTGAGCTATTTCTACAGATAATATATGGTATATAGTTGCTGTCTTTTGAGGTAATTACACAGCTAGAAAAGACCCAAACTCATATTTAACAAAGGTTTTCCAAGGATAACTTGGAAACTTCTTAAAATTGTGTGTTTCCTGAAATGTTTCTATATTTATGTTGTGTACTTGACTCAGTTGTTCTGTATGAGCAGCATCAACCGAGAGACAGAGCCCAAAACTAGTCTTACAATGAACAGCTCATTAGGAAGCAGAACTCTAGTGAACTGTGAAAAAGAAATGAATCCATATGAAATATGGATATGAATATCTGCAGCACTGAAGAAAAGAAAAGCCTTCTCAGCCCTGTGTCAGTTAAATACATTTTTAATACTGCTGCTAACAAATAATAATCCTTTGATTTTCTTTCCAAAAGCTTGCAAAGTTGCTGGCAGCTCCAGTAACTCTTCCAGTTTCTATTGTCAGCTCTGCCAGCCTCACATAAATCTCACTAGTCTCTCTCTCCCGAGCTCATGTTCCTTGCCTCAGATTTTGCCAGAATAAATCCCTATAATGTCACACAGCTTTTCTCCCCCACCTAAGTTTACCCTCCTATCTGAGTAGGCCCCTGTTGTGTTTTTTAATTAGATGGTGTCCTTTGCAGAGAACAGGACTTTAAGGCAAAGAGGTGAAAAAAGGGTCACTGGTAATTTATTGCATGTATCAGGGCTGAGCTAGCTGGTAACTGCAAGACTGTAAACCTGAATAATTAGTTTTGTAGGGAACATTGGAAGATTTGGTACTCCAGGTGAAAATAGAAAGGAAACAGAATCATTATCTTAATCCTATCGAAACCTCTCAGGAAGTGTAAAAACAGGTCATCTGTCAAGAGTACCCATGTCACTATTACTGGTAAGGAAAGACATAATTCAAGAACAGCCTCTGAGATGTTTTTCTACTTTTCTTTTGGAATCACCTAGAATCACAGAGTTAAAAAAATCTAAACTAAAATGTTGATTTAGAGACTAGTCTTTCAACTTCAAATTTTCTAAAATATTTGGATGTCAGCTATTTTTGACTGGCTTCAGCCAGGCTGGGTGGCTCATATGTATTTTTCATGTAAAGTAGCACTAGCATCAGGAGGCCACGCTCCTTGAAATCCAATGTTTAGGGAAAGACGATGGTGGAGCAAAGTTTGGGTAGCATCCTTCGTCTACATTGTTACTGACAGCCCATTACTGCATAACTAATAAAGCATTATTGTTATCATCAGAGCATCTAAAGAGACAGTCAGTGGATTAAAAAAACCCACAGCTCTGGAAGATCATGATATCGACAGCTCTTCTATGGAGCTGTTTGCCAGCAGGTCCCACATAACCCTACAGAGGAGGCAGCATTAGAGGAGGAAAGCTCCTGGCAGCACTGTAACAAGCAGCCTTTGCAGCTCGGGGAGAACCATTCAACCTTTCTGTGCTTGGCGAACCCATGGCTCTTGGCAAATTTGCGCAGCTTACTTCCAGAAGAAGAATAATCACATTTCTCAGTTCAGTAAAAGAGAAACAGGAAAACCAAAAATACATAGCTTAAATAATTGCCACTTTCATAGTTCAGAAGGAAAATTTTAAAACTGCCAAAGAGTAACACGGCCAAAATCCACAGATAACAAAAAGAAGGAGTTCAGTTTTTCTTATTGAAGTGGGCTGTGCAGAGGCAAAGCTCAGAAGGGTTTAGTAGTTACGTGCTGTGGGACACGTGCTGGCCCTGCCGCCTCAGATAACGGGAGCAGCCCTGTTCTTGCAACTGTCAACAGCAAAACCCACCTGCCAGCCATGGGCTTGAAATTGTTGCTGTATCACAGCAGGGATGTAAGTGAGATTGCTCACACTTCCAGAGCTTGATAGGCCACATGGATGAAATTCTGGTCCTGAAGAAGTCCAGAGGAGCTTTGTCACTGACTTTTGCCTGACCAGGATTTCATTTGCTAAAATAAAGCACTGGCAACTCTCCTACAATCTTACTATCCAGTCCTCATACAAGCTAGAAGGGAGGTGCTAAAAGAGAACTAAACTGTAGAACATTAAATTATTTAATTCCTTTCTGTTTACGTTTAATAAAAACAAGGAAAAAAATCGCCTAAGGTCCTTAATATTGCCTATTACTATGCATATCCTCAATTCATGACCAATGCATTTTAATTCAGTCACAGCGTATGCTTTAAACAATTCAGTGCTGCATTATGTGCTGCAGTTGAGATGTTGAAGATCTTAATTGTTTGTTCTCTTCAGTATCCCTCACCCAAGAAGCTAATGAAAAATTCAGTCATGATGGTACTGTTTATGACATACATAGCTGTGACACATGATAATTTCACAATCATTTCAAGACACCATGTGGTTTCTTTTGACATTTTGTGACAGGCTGTGTTATCAAGCACAATTGTTTGCACAGGAAACAACTGTAACACGTGGTCCTGGGGACATTATGTTATCTCCTGATAATGATGTCATTAACATGTGTATACTATAATTAATGACTACAAGAGTGATTCATTTGAGTAAGGCTTATGAATCCATTTCATCTAAAAAGGGAAAGAAAACCTATAATCATTCGGGCTCAGATCCTGAAAGCTACTTACTTGCAACCTGCTGCAGCTACACTGGGTGACCCATTAATTGAGGCATATTAACCAAGAAGCATTTATTTCTCAGTTATATTACAGAAGCTTGGATTAGAATCATTATCATAATGATTGTTCTCATAGAGATCAATGAGAGAAACAGGAACCTAGCAGTGCTCCAAACCCTTTTGTCATTCTATCTCCTACCAACAGTAGCCAGAAAACAATTACAGTTCATCAGTCTGCATAGCTAACATAATGACGCTGAAGACATGGCAAAGTAGATGGCAAACCCACTGTGGTTAATGCCATCCCCTCATTCTCCTGTAAGCTGTAAGACAGAAAAATACACTTCTTTCATCATTGTCTGCATGTCACATGGGAGGAAAACTGTCTTAAAGGCAATTCAGACGTGCAGCTTTCTTATATAAGCTTAATAGTTTCTATCCCTCGCTGTTATAATGGGCATCCTCTTGACGAGGTAAAATATAAACCATTTTTGTATTCATATTTTTCCCAATATATTTGATGGCTTGATGTCCTGATGTTAGTCATACCATGGTCTTAGCATAATGTCTGTTGTGCTTTCACCACAAACTCATATCTCTTTTTCACTGCCTATAGCTTCCTAAAAAAATAGATATATTTAGACCTGCAAAATTTGTTTTCAAGCCTGATAATCCACTCTTATCCTTTAAGGCTAACAAAATCCCACAGAGACTTTTTGGTTTATTTGGATTTTCAGAAGGCCGTGTTTGGGCACACAAAATATTTTCATGAGGATATTTGCATACAGAAACAACCACACAAAAATAGCTGGGAGTCAATGAAATTTCCAACCTGCCACAGATACAGTCCTCAGGAAAACTGCCTACGATGTGTCTAAAGAGATTACCATGACACTTGGATCCCTGTGAAGATGTTTGAAAATAGACTGCTTGCAGAAGCTATAGCCAATGAAGGCTGGAAGATGCTGAATCCTTCAGATAGATTAAAACAGGACAGGAGGGAGCCAGGAATCTGTGAGAAGACTTGCTCCTCCCAGCAGCCCCCAAAGCACAAATTTTGAATGCAGTTCAAAGATGCATGAAGAACTAGCTAGGCTTTTGCAGAATAGGGGCAGTGGGCTATGTTCCTGAAAAACAAAATCAACAAACTGGTTGGTGGTTTTTTTGACACTGATGACACTGGTGGAGAGCAGTCTGGGAGACTCAAGCACACCTTTCCTGTCCAACTGTTTCATAGACATACAAGGTCAATATCTGACTCTTCTGTTGCCTCTTACATACTGTTTCTACAGAGTGAGCATACGGATTGTATAAATATATTGCATAGATAATAATTTATATGCATCATTAACTTTGTTCTGAGGCTTGAAACACTTAATATATATGCACATAGTAGCCCTTCTTACTCTGTAACTCCAGAATAATCATCACTGTAAGTATTTCAGGGTGCACTATACTTTTTTAGGCAAAGTGAATAACAATATGTCTTTTCACGATGTATACTACAAAATATTTAAAAAGTTAAGAAATGAAAAATCAGAATTTCTGGAACAGTAAATTAAAGCACTATTAAATCAGCTGATGTGACAGACACAGAAAAGGAGTTCAGATTCAGAAGGCATTCTGTCTACCTCATAGAGATGTTATATCTATATTTGTACATGTATGCTCCATACCTGTACCATTGTCCTTCAAAAATGTTGTTGTAATTATGTTATAAACAAGCAAAGTATGATTGTTCCTCCTAAAAAAAGCTCCTTGTTCAGAAACAAGTATACTTTTTGTTCCATGCAAATCATATGAATTAGAAAGTTCTCAGTCTTGCTCTATGGGAATCTTTTATGAGTCAAAGTCTACAATTCACATATTATTCTTTTAACTTTTTAATTGAAGTATTTTTTGTAATTATTGATTATACCATCCTTAAAAACAACGAATTTGAAGAAAACGCTACCAGAAGGACAAATAAAATCTATATACCCATACAAAAATACTGGAACTGTAGAAGAAATAAGGAAATATATATTAAGTATTTCTATTCCAAGTAGATCACAGGCTTAACTCTAGAAAGGAAAAACAAATGCAATTTTTTCACATAGGCAAAACAGGGATGTCAGAGTCTACTGTAAATTTAGAATCCTGACCTGACTCAACAGTTTGAAGCAAACATGCTGATAAAAGATTACTCCCAGCAGATAACATCTATACATTTTAAATGCTATGCAGATTGGCTTACCATTTAATACTGCACAAAATTTAGCTGGAAAAAATATTTTTTCCCAAAAATAGTCAATGGAAACAATATGTCAAGGGTTGCTATGAAGTTACTTTTGCATTAAAAAAAAAAAAAAAGGAAAAAAAAAAGGATCTTAGGACCTTTAAAGGAGTTAAGTAAGTGCCAAATAAATCAGATTTAAAGCAAACAGGCAGTTTTTGCTGAGAAAACATTGCATGGTACACACAGAGCACGCCAGACTTAAAACCCATTACATAACTTGCACAAAGGCTCTGAAAACTCCTCACGTACTATCTTGTTCAAACATACAATGATGTAAATTAAATGGATACAGATCTTTGGAGTACAAGAATTAAAGAACCAACCCCGTCCAAACCGTTATCTTGACACAGACAAATATGTCTGAGTGGGTATCCAATAGTTCTTGGGGAAACTACCCCACTAGCTTTACGGGGAGAGACCAAAAAGAGCACAGATCCCCCCTGACTTAAACCAGTTGAGATGCTTTATAACACTTTATATAACACGATTCTCCCTTTTCCTTTTTCTGGGCTTGAAAGCATGAAAGTTACTCTGATGTAAGAGTGTAACTCCCCTCAAGGTCACTCACATTTCAGCATGGATGTAAAGTTCCCTGGGTTAGCTTATAATCACACTGCATGAAAAACAAGCTAACGCACTGAGAAGTCAAGCTGTCTTCGTATAAGCAAGTTGGAAGTACATGATACATCCCTTAAAAGTACTCTAACTCCTTTGTCTTCCAGGCAACAGTATCCCTGGATGGCCCCAAATTAAACCCCCGGTGCTTTCAACCTCCTACATTTCACACATACAGCTTGCTCCTTCAAATGCAGGACCTGAAGCAAAATTTGTTTCAGTTTTACGCTTTGGGTTTCATCTGTCTGTTCATGTGTCCCGTGCTTTTGAAAGCAATTTTAACTAAGCTGCAAGAAGTCAACTCTTGCTCCAGAAGAAGTGTCCACATGAGAAGTTTATAAGTAATACAGCTAAGTAGTGTTACTATTAGAATATGTTGGAATAATCAGCAAAACAGCAAGAATCTTGAATATGGGCAAGGCCTAAGGAATTTACTCGGGACCTGCAGAAGACAGCATGCACGTATATTGGTATATGCATATAAGCACATAAATATACAGTTTAATTGTAGCAGCCGAAGAACTTACTGCTTATTATCAAAGCCGTGGTAACTGCCCAGGTTCACATGCCTACCCCACAGCAAGTGGGAGGAAATTCAGCCTCTTTAATTGTTGAGTAATTACTTCACATATCCCCTGTGCTAGGCAGACATGTAGACACCTACCACAGCTCAGCAGATGCCAAGCCACCAGCTCATCCTTGCTCACTAGACTGTACATTTGAACCCCCTCTTCCAGAAGGGAGGCTGATTTATTCTGCTACTGTAACTTAACAACTGAAATAACTAGACAACAATGATTAAATAGACAGCCAAAGAATCCCTAGTCATCCTGGCCAAGCTAAATATCGGGTAGTGACAGACTTGGTCCTTCTGACCACTTTAACCTCTCCTTTCTCAGTTTTGAATACCCCTTCAAGTGTTTTGGGAGGTCTATCAGTTTCATACTGAAAGGTTTAAGACCAAGAAGGGAGAGTGCACAAGAATAACTCTGTGCAATGAGTTATTCTGGTGGGAATGCTGAAACTAAATAAATCCAGAAAGACAAGTTTCACTGTAAGCTTTCCAAACTCAGAAGACCTCATTCACATCCTGTCTCTCCACTGCTGACTTCCCTGATACACATCTGGGAACAGACACAGATGCTGACACAGAACCACCAGAATTCCTGAGGATACCCATTACACATTCCTGTAATGGTCTTCCTCACCATTTAGGTGCATGCCCATTTTCCCTTAAAAGCTAGGAACTTCACTTAACTATTATTTAAATCTTAGAGATGGGCATTTAGCAAACAGTAATTGGATTTTCAACAACAATATGCAACCACTTATGAAAAGTCTGCTCTTCCTTATTTCAGCTTGGCAAGTCACCACTTAAAAATCTGATAGCGGGAGATTTTCCTTGCTGAAAGTATGGGTTTATGGCTCTAAATGCATGGCAAAGAGCCAACTTGTACCAGTTGTAAATGCAACAGTTATTCTGCATTGCAAAGTAAGACAAAAATAGCAGAGCACTGCTTTCTTATGGAGCACTTACAGTAATAGGCACTTATTTTAAAAGCCAGTTTTGAGATAAGACCACAGAAGTCAAATCCTGCTGCACTATTGTGCATGTACATGTGTGCAATTACCAAAATCAATGACTAGTAATTAAAAGTCAGGAAAAAATAACCCTCTAACAGATGCTCTTTCTACTGCTCTGAAGATTTGCAACAAAATGTACTTATGTAATAGCTCTGTTTAGGTATTCTTTTTTCTATCTCTTTCACAATTTGTGGTCACAAGATTGTAATATCTAACTTTCAGAAAAGACACTGTATCCTTTGAAAACCTTTGTCCCTTCTGAGATGGAAGTAAGAAGAGAATAGGATTGTTTCTCAGGTACTTACCTCTCAATATGACATGTCAATTAGTAGAAAAATGTTCTTGTTAGGTCACTGATGATATGATTTAGGAGTTTATTTTAACTAATTCAAGAAAAGTTCAAAATGAGGAAATGGAACTGAGAGAAATTACAGTGCTGACTGAAAGCCAGACTACTGACATCAATTGCTGCTTTTCTATTAATTTCCAAAGACTTACAACATTTGCTGGAGCTTGATTACATATACTTACAGAGCATGGCATACAATATATATGCACAGACTTTTTCTTAAGTTTAAGCCAAAATTAAAACAACAACAAAGACCCAAACCAACTTGTAGTGCCATTTATTTAAATTCCTAAATAGCCACCGCTTTGCTAAGCATCCTTCAGCACGTTACTGATTATGTGAAAGAAACTGTATACACACTATTTTTATAAATCAGGGTGCTGCTTTAGGAATGAAGAAATGGGTTTAGGAACATAATATTTAGGAAGCAGGTTTTCGAGAATGTATTTTTAGGGATCAAATTTAAGGCAAAAAAATTAACAGACAAGAAGAATTGTTTTTAATGAAGGTAGGATTTCCATCATAGGTCTATTTTTTTTTCTGCTTGAAAAATAGATGTGTAATTGGTTTTGGTTGCAAAGATTTGAAATCATTCACCTCCATCTGATCAGCTAAATATCAATCATTTTGTGTGTCTCTCTGAAAGCTGCATTACAGCATAAAAAATACATTCAGGAAAACTTTCTATCATCTGACCATATCTGGATGGGTTTTGTTCCTTTTTGCATTCTTTCTTTTGGGTGAGCATCAAACAACATATTTATGGGAGTCCCCACATGTTCATGCACGTGGACGCATGGAGATATGGGTAACTGAGGCCATTAACTTACACAGATAAAGTAGAAAAAGAGCTCTTGCTGGACTTTTACAGCATAATGGCATCACGTGATATTTTGCAAAATGAAGTATAGAAACTTTCAGCAGCAGCAGTTTCAATCATAAAAGCAGGGAGTTTAAACAACATCTTTGCCAATATGTGCCCACACTGGGCGGCTTCCATGACCTCCCGAGAGCACATCAGCTTGCATGAGGGAATATGCCAGGGTGCAGACTCACAGCTACCACAGCTAAAACAATTTCACAATAGCAGTCACATGGACCTACTTGCACCTGTGCAGACGGCTCTGTTCTATAGGTTTGGTAAATGTGCACAATGGGCAACTTTCGGAAACATCTAAATTCTGAATGGAAACTGTTATTCACTCTTTTGCAGAGCCAGCAGGAGGGTATGCACATTTCTAAACAATATAACAATTTTAATGGAAAATACTGTTTCACAAGTCAAGAACTGCAGTTGGAATTCCCTCCCTGAAGAATAATTTCTTTTTTCTTAATTTGGTCATTTGTTCATGTGGTCAGTTACATGATACTGCTTTCCCAGGGACTACCAGGAATTTGCCAGGTGGAAGCTAAGCACTGAATAAATGATGACAGAGAAGGTAAAATTAATGTTATAAAGATGTACATACTGCTCAGACAACACAATTCTTACACAATCAAATTTTCTAACTCATTATGGGGAAAAAAAAAAGTGAATATAAGACTAATTATTCTGTGGCCTGATGGAGACAGTTAAAAAAAATAATGATTGGGTTAGATTAATCATAAGTAATTAGGCCAACAGTAAGAGCTCATTCTTTCATTATCTCCTGGTTTGACAGACCAAATCAATTCATTCCTTAACCCTGCAGGATTCTAAAAAGATTTATCTAAAAATGGAGCCGTGTTTCTTTAGTTATATATAGCGTGAAGACACTCAGAAATCAATTGCTGTGGCCATAAGTGGACACTTCCTTTCCCCCCCCAAGAAACGTAGAAGATTAAGATATATTCAAACATCACATACCAAACAAACCTCTGAACGAACATGGATGGGAGCTCACACGCTGATGCAGAGGTTGAATCTTAATGGTTAGGAACGCAATGCAGGGCGAAGGCAACCTGTTTCCCACACAGCAAATACATCCAGGCCAGTAAAAGAAAAACTGCATTTGCAAATCCTTCCTTCTGATTACACCTGACATGCACAGCAGGAAGAGGTATAGGAAGCAATGCCTTAAATTCTTTTGTATACAGCTTCTTCAGCTTGTAGTCAGCCCTTCTTCCTACCTTGCATTTTGTGTTCCTTTTTTATGCCTCCCAGATGGAAATTTAAATTTTTGTTTTTATGTTGATTATTACAGAATCTATACACAGTATTTATACTGAGTACTATCGTAGGATTTGCACAGAGGGTTATGAAAAAAGCAACCAAGTAATTCTTGAAAAACTATTTTGAAGAGAAAAAGAAAGTACTACAAAACATGACATTCTCTTTATGTTTGAAGGCAAAATTGGTTGCTTTAAAAAAAGCTGAAATTGCACTGATAGAAGCAGTTGTAAAAGATTGTCTTTGGCTAATAGCAACATTTTGCATTATATTTAAAAAGAAATAACTTTCTTATCCGAAGCATAATATATTTGCATATAAACTACCTTTTTTACATTTTCCTTTTACTAGGGGGGGAATTATACAGAAAAATGTATGTAACTGATTTGGTGTCTGTGTCACTTGGTACTCAAATGTATTTATATCCTACACATTTTTTAAGATATTGTAAAATATGTTTTGGTTTTTTTTTTATTTCTATGGTTCTTTCCTTTTTCATGCAAAAGTTAGTTTTGTACATCAAATTAAAGGTAGAGATAAACAATGAGGCATAATAAATAAATAAATAAATAAGTATAAAGAATCATAATGCAGGTCCTATGACAGCATTCAATAATAAACAACAGTGAATAAGATTTTGAAACATAGGTCTTGTGCTGAAAAAGACTGTGCTGAAAAGATTCAAAGCGCAGAAGAACCCTTGGTATCTAAGAAGAAATATTGTCATTTAAGACTCTGTTCACTGTTTTTGCTGCTCAGATAGTATTCTGAAAATCCTAAACTCATATGAAAATAATAATGGATAGATAGAAGAATGAATATAGGGCAGAAAATGATTTTTTTTTGATGGTAGAGATGTGAGGTTTGCAGAATGATGACAGCAAGGAAAAGGAAGAAGCACCAGTGGGTGTGTAGGGAAAATGATGTGAGACACGAGAATACCATGTCTCCTCTTTGAGCCGAGGCTTTGTCCTTCTGAACGTGGTTACTTTGTAAATGAGATGTCCCTTAAAGCTGGCATAATTAGACACAGAGAAAAAAGATGAGAGGAAAGGAAACGGGAAAGGAAAAGTGATAGGAAAAAAACATGGTACTGTAACAGCTTACTTTTCTGAAATGGAAATAGTCATGTGTACCACACAAATCCGCTAATTTAATTTTCATCCCACTATTGCTTTAAAATGCTCTCTTGATTTAAGTTTACTTAATCTTTGTTAGCGAGATGTAGGCTCAACTCTTGATGACATTGCAAAAATAAAAAGGAGCAACAATAGATCATGCACGCGCTTCCTCCACAAGAAGCCAACATTAAACCCAGGAAACACTCCTCTTACAGGCCCCAACCCAAAAATGCAACCAATATATTCACAGCAGCATCTGTATTTTCAAATGTTACTCAGAAAAATTATTTGTCTTAACAAAATAGAAACATGAAAATCCAGGGATTTATATACACTATAAGCATGAAATACCCCTTAAGGTAAGTATTGAAGAAAAAATGAGATTGTGTACATACATGCTGCATTTGAAATCAATTTGATCCAAGATAAAGCAGTAAACATCACTACCGAATTATGGGCATTGTTAGTGTTTAGTCATTAGTCCTCTACCACATGGATTAAAGGAAAAAAAGATATAACCTATCACAACACCATCCTAACAGTACTTGTATTAAGACACACTTTTGTATAGCTGACTTTGAGATTTAGAACCACTCCATAATTTTAAGGAAACATCAGGGAAAAAAAAAGTTAAAATAATTCTTTTCCAAGTGATGCGTTCTGATAAGAATTTCTGAAATAAATATTAAAATTTAATTACCGTGTCTACTCATTTCTCCCCCCATCTTCCAGTTCCAGATTCATACGATATATGTTTCCACAGTCTCTAAATGCCATCACATCCAGCTCTAGTCACTTAGCGCTCCACTGCTGTGCCTCTGAACATGACGCTCTGGGTGCACCTGGCAAAGGTGTTCCACCCAGAGGAGCCGGCTGGGCTGCTGCGGGTCGAGCAGTGACCTGAACCCTTGGATGGTCTCTGCCCGCTCTCCCGAAGGAGGCTTAGGGGCGGCACAGAGCCCAGGAGGGGCACAGTGGCAGAGCTGAGAGCAGCAGGCTCAACCTCTTTGCAGCCAGAGACAGCAATGAACCTCGGAGTTTTGAGTATGTTCCATCGGTCCTATCAAACTAGGAGGAGGAGTAACATTTACTAAACTAAACCTGGTAGAGGAGTAATGAGTAACTCAAAACTGACTAATCCTGAAATTCTGGCTGTCAATTATCCTGTGCTTACTGGCACGTATTTTCCTTAAAAAGTTACTGAGACATATCTTGTTCCTTTGTTAAACTGGTTGTTTTTCGGGAAAGCCTTAATATTCTGTATCCACTGTGAAAATTTCCACAGAAAGAAGACTTCTGAAAATGAACCCCACCCGTGCTTCCTTTTGAATTTTGTTATGTGGGCAACATAAAGCCGTGAGAGACACTATCCTGAAAAAAACAATAAACATGATACTATTGATATAAATGGAAAAAATACAGCAGGGCCTATGTGCACTTTCTAGGTAGCTAGCTAGTTGGAGAGAAATCTGTTTCACCTTCCTGCTGGAAACATTGCTTGAAGCCTTGAAGAAAATAAAAAAGGCTGCTCTAATATTTTTCTCCTTGCACCAAATTAGAAAAATATTTTTTTAAAAAAGAGTGAGGTTCTTACCTTCCCTCTTTTCCTTAAAGGAGAGTATTACAAAGATTTGCATACAAAAGCACTTGAGTATTTGTGCTGCAGTACATCTGACAATTATCTCACAAGAGAAAGCATTCGTTTTAGCCAATTGCCACAGGCTTGGCATAACTGAGAGAAGTAGAAAGCATTTAAATGTACAGAAGAAAAGGGATATTCCAGCTTTCTACCAGCTACCTCGAACATACTTCACGTTTAATTTCACCCTGTTGCCACAGGCACTGTGTTGTTATGACAGCTGATCTGCCATTGAATAGCTGTAAAGGAAAATCAACAAAGGATCGCTTCAGCGATTTTCAGTGCAATTTATTGGAGCTTGTATCTTGCGGCTGCTGCCGCCTGTTGGGGTAATGACACATGATGGGTGATTAAAGTGCAAGTCCCTAAATCAAAGCTGTGCCAGTGGTTGGAAGAGGCAGAAAACAGCATTCAGACCCCGTTCATTTCTCATAGTGGGAGGACCTCATTAGGAAAAAAATGGTCTGTTTTACTAACAAGAGAAAGTACTTCTGTCTAGGGAGAATTTTCATGTTTCCAAGATTTACCGTAGCTTTCTTACAGCATCTTTTAGACTTTGCATTTAATGAAAATAAATAAGTAATTAAAACAGACAGATAGCATTACAATCCATCATCACTGACTTGGACTTTAAACTGAGCTGTACTGTAGTTCATTCACATACTCCTATTTAATACAGTTTTTGCCTTTTTTATGCCAAGAAATAGGTGGTGAGGGTAAGGGCAAACATAGGCAAGGGCAGCTTGCCAGCTCATGAGTAAGAATACTTTGGAATACATGAGTAGTTTCAGTTCACGGAAATTATTTATGATTTTATTTCCTTTTATCTTTTATGCAAGTAATCCAGCTAGAGTATTTTACCAATTTTGGCCAAATTTGTCCATTGGACAAAAGTGCACTCTACCTGAGATAACCGCAAAATAAGTGTGAAGAAGTAAATAAATTAAAAAGCTCCTTGTTTAAAGATGGCAGAATGTCAGCAGAAGAAAACAGTGAAACAGAGTACACAATCAGATCAGGGGACTTTGTTTTGTTTTACCACAGAAAATACTATTTACAGACCATGGGACTGTGAAAAATGGAGCAAGGACAAAATAAGAAATATCAAAATACCTGTGCTCAGGTGAACTTGACATAGTATGACTGCTGTTTTTCCTATAAGTATTTTTTAAGATGTTAGATATGATGATTTTTATCTTAGAATGAATCAAAGAATGGTTAGAGTTAGAAGGGATCTTGAGGATCATCGAGTTCCAACCCTCCTGCCATGGGCAGGGACACCTCCCACTAGACCAGGTTGCTCAAAGCCCCATCAAACCTGGCCTTGAACACCTCTGGGGATGAGGCATCCACAACTTCTCTGGGCAACCTGTTCCCGTGTCTCACCACCCTCACAGTAAAGAATTTCTTCCTAATAGATAAATCTACCCTATTTCAGTTTAAAACCATTACCCCTTGTCCTGTCACTACACTCCCTGATGTCCCTTTGCAACATATCATGGAAAATCTATCTTTGCAAAAGCAGAACAGGCAATACCACCCTTACTGATATCTTGTGGGATATATGGATTTTTAATGCTATTCTTTTCACATGCAAGGAAAAGTAGCAATTGGACAGATTTTGACATTCCTATATTCTCAACAAGGAATTACATCGCTAAAGACTAAAATGAGCATTTAGAGCCACCCTGGTGAGAAGAGCACAGTGAGTTCTCCATCACAGTTTGCTGGCTTTACTTCAGATGTTGCAGCAAAGCAAACCCATTTGACTGGCCACATGGGGAGCCTGCCTTTGTCCTGCCCAAATAAAGTTTCACAGAGGGAGCCAGGCATAGACTTTTATCCATTTTAATAAACAAATGCTGCAGTGCTTCCTCCGTATGGTGGAACAACTATTAGCTAGCAGTGGAGGAAATAGCTTTGCTAGATTCAGAATCTCCCTTCATAAGCATCTTTTGGGCTTGTTATTGTTTATAACTACTATTATCTTTTATTTCTTTTGCAGTATTAGCTAGTTATGTGATCGGCACCTCTTTGCTCCATGACTTGTCTGAAGATGGACAAAAATAAATCTTGCCAGGAAGAGGTCATGGTCTATGTGGACAAGAGGCACTAAAGGAGGCAGGGGCAGCAGAGGCACAGAGTGGTGAAATACCACAGCCAAGACCCAAAGTAGCTGCAGGAACGGGGCACTAGACTCACTTTTACACCTTGACGAGGGTCTCTTTCCCAAACAGCCCCTTCTGGTATTACACCAGCTCTTGTCATAGATAACCATTTTAAAAGTTTGGTGGTGACTTTTTTTTTTTGTTTTGTTTGGGTTTTGGTTTTTTTTTTTTTAAGTGGTGAAATTTAGCATTAGAAGTATTAGCTGAGATTAGGATGTTCCTGCTGGAAGGAGGTGTGGGTCTGACTGACGGCTTTAGGTTTATGTACTAAACACATATAATGCAAATAGTTAAGAAACATTTTTGAGAGGAAAGTGAAAGAAGCAATTCTGTTTTCTTGACAGACAGGATTTGTTGAAAACGTTTTGGTGATCAGATTAAACCTCCGTACTGACATGAAAATAAGTGACAGATTTAGGAAGGGGCAGGGCTAACCTGAATGCCTCCAACAGATTATTTACATAGGAACATACCTACCTTAATGAAAGCTTACTTTTCAAGAAGGAAATTTTTCACAATACTGTTCTGTTATATATAGCCCCTAAAGTGGAATTAGGAAGTGTGACGTTTATTCAGATGAAGGCAGGCAGGCAGTCCATTTTAAGCAGACATCTCTTCCCTTGTGACTCCCAGGCAACCTTTAAATAATTTTAGTTCTTCCCTTCATGTTAAAGGCTCATTATCCTTTATAGAAATTCTTTAGAAGTCTTCTCATCCCAAGCACCAGGAGTCATTTCTCAAGACAGCACTAGATTCCTTATTCCAGATCTCTCTCATAATTTTCTAATATTGTGTGTCTTGGTGAATAAGGAATTTGAGAACTACTTATCCTTAGTTCAGAAGAAGACAAAAAAATCACTGATCATGATTTTTATGTACATTTTTTGAAAAGAAAGGGAGAAGGATAATAGCTCTTAGATGAAGTTTCTCGGCTTTTCACGGTTGCCATTCTAGCCCTGTGGTTCCTGATTGAGCATCATCTCTGGCAGCTCATTCTTTTCACATTTCTTTTAGTATTCCTGAAGCCTTTTTCTTTTCCTCTCATCTTTTAATTTTGCACTCCCTCCTCAACACGCCACCTTCAACCAAGAATTTGGACCAGTTTCTCTGACATTAAGAGGTCACACAACAAACAGTGAGGCACTAAATAAATGTGTGTCTGGAATGACTTATCATTAAGAGTCTCATTAAGCGAGCCAAGACAGTTTGTAGCTTGAGTTGGCTTTTCACTAAGAAAAAGTCAGTCAATTTTAAATGTAGCAAGTCATGGAAGTATATTAGGTCAATGTTTATTCTGTCCACTCCTGAATTACCAAAATAAAAAATTGTCTACCCTCTTGACATCAAAGGTCAATAGCTTTTCTGTTTACATTCAGGCAACACCGGAAATTCTGGAAGAGTAAAGTGTTAAATCTCATTTGAGAGATTTGTCACAGGATCTATAAAAGAGAAAAATTTATCCAGCAATGTTACTAACGGAGTAGGTGGAAACTTTTATGAAACATGGAGGAGAAGAATCACCTGTGCAGAAGGGTTGGGGCGGGGAGGGAGGCAGTAAATTTTACAAAGAGGCTGTCAGTAGTTAGCATCTATATACATGAGGTATCAGTGGTACACAGGACAGTTAAGAAGTAAGAGATGTGGCTGTAAGGGGACTGCTGCCACGTTTTCCTTTCTGAGGCAATCTATTTTCACAAACAGTGATTAAATCCACCTAAGCCACTTACTTTTTTATCAGCTGATTTGAGCTACTGCTCATGGACAACCCACATATAGACTGAAAGAAGGTGGGAAGCCAATTTGTCATGAGGAAGTCACACCAAAATGTATTGGTGCTAATCTTTGTTTATGTTTCGGAAGGTGGTTTCTTACTTACCAACTTTGTTACCCAGAAACAATTGCCTCATCCAGGTCTCATCACATTCTACCTCTGAGTAAAGGTGGCATTTAGAGTGACCTTGTGGATCCGGATCAATTAATTAATGTAATTAATTACACTGTAAATTTCATGAAGGAAGCCTGAGGTTTTTATCTAGTAGTAGGTCTGTCCCTGAGGACTAGGGTCCAGAAAGAGGCTTGTGGGTGAGAGGGAGAAGGAGCCAGAATAACCATAGGGAAAAATAAAGCAACAAATACAAGATACAGTACCAAAAAGAATAAAGGCTGGTCCAGGCCCTCACTTTGGAGTCGCTTCACCTGACCAAGTGCAAGTATTATGTGCCATAATCACGCCACCAGAACAGGGGATCCAGCTATACCTGAAGCGAAGCCCATCACAGAACACTTCCACTCAAGTCACTCCCCAAAGCAGCTTGTCCTTAATGTGTGCTTAATTACAGCTAAAGCTCTGCCTCTTCTACGCACACACCAACACGCTAACAGCGTTCGCTCTCACAGCCATGCTGGGAGCAGTACGCGTGCTAGTGTGGATGTGTGAGGGTGTGCAGACGTGCCTGCTTGCTATCTCAGAGCTGGAGGGGTTTTCATTAGATTCAAACAGCATCTGAGTCTCCGGGGAAGCTCCTGCTCCTATTTGATAAGGGATGCTCTTTTATCACACATGAAACTGCATGCAGTGATCAGACAGGCAGTGTGCGTAGCTGCCAACCAGAGGAAAGCTGTTTTTTCCTGTAGCATATTACAGAAATGCATTGCTCCTACAGTCGAAGACTGGCCCCAAAATGGCCAGTTATGGAAAACAAGCTGGAACTTCTACTGATCCACAGAAAATGTATGCAATTAATATACATGCTTGAGAGCTTGGGATATCATGTTATTTTTCAGAAGACAAAGCCACTATGGTAAGTCAGAGTGGAGAGGACATCTGAGGGACTGGGGCTTGCAAATCTGACTAAGCTAGCACTCTTTCTTTCAAAGAACTTTGTTATTCTTTCTCTGACATTACAACAAACAAACAACATCCCTAAAACTAAACAGTAGTGGTCTAAAGTATAGCTCTCCAATGGAGAATAAGTTGGATTTTCCTTCCTTTCAGGAAAAAAAAATCTTTTTACTTTCAAGGGCAAACCTTTTTCAAGTTAATTGACAACTCAGAACTTCAAAGCACTCAGTCAGTCTTCAAAATTCCTACAAACATGAAAGTGCATGGCTTGGTGACTTCCTTCAATACTGATCTAATAGGTCATCCAGGAACATTTGGCATGGTGAAGTGTCAATAGTGTCTTTTTTTCTCTAGCGAGAAACTATATTAGCTCTACAGATTTTTTTTTTTTTGTCATAATACTTCCTGTGTATTCTCAGCTGTGCTCATGTTTGAAGGAATTATAGTTAACATGCACCTAAACACTAGATTCCTTTTGTCTCCTGTGCCTAGAAAGTACAGATACATTGAGGTCATTGTGCACACACTCCGGATTCAACAGAAATACATGCATTTTCTGAAAGCCATCTGCTAGTGGCTAAGTCAAAATAACTACTGTGGCTGTATCTATAATATCTTACAGTATCTTACAGCATCTTGTGGTATCTACTACATTGTACCTATAGTATCTATCTATGGTATCTTGGGAATTGATGATGGGACTTTTTAATCCATATTTTCTTCAACTTCTGAGATTTGTAACAGTGGCTGTGCCTATTTCTCTTTTGTTATTGGTTTTTTTACCCTTGACCAAAGAATTTTCTTACTTTCACTTCATTACGCAGCTGTACTTCATAGATATGATGCAAATTTTTGAAATAAGATGTTAATCCTTTTCATCTTTAAGTCCCCTTTTCTCCCACTACTAAATAATGGTTTTTATTAACCATACTAACTTCCAGGTGCTACCACATGCAGCTGAATGCCACCATGAAATTAAAACCAAGAAAACACCCCCTTCCCTCCCTCCCTCCCTCCAAACTAGTGATGCAATAGACAAGCCTTTTTCACTCAATGGTAATATCTGGATCACAGAGAAGTGTTTTAGTTCTTACTTTTAACAGTGAGGTACATGGACTTGCTGACGTCTGCTCCCACATCATTGCTGACCTTGCAGAGGTAGTATCCACTGTCTTCTTCCAGCACATGTTTAATCAGCAAGGAGCCATTTGTGAGAAGCTGGATACGACCGTTCAATGCAATTGGCTGGAACTGAGGAACCCCAGCACCTAAAGCAGAACCCCCGTGGAAACAGGTTAGTTGGGAAGGAAAGTACATCAGTATTTTTCAAAAATAAGACAAAACTATAGCTTAGATGCTTAGAGCTTCTTAGATGCTCAATTCAATTAAAATATGAATGGCTTCTGGCAGAACCAGAAAGGGGGAGAGAGAAAATGAAGGAGATTTTCAGACCGCTCATGGATAAAAAGGCACATTTGTTGTACATTTAGAGGCTGATAAATTATTGACAATTACAGATGAACAGTCATACAAATATGCATCCTTAATGCATACACCAAATGAATTTCTTATGACTAAGAGGGATGTCTGCTGTAGTAAACACAGCATACTCAAGAGAACTCTAGGACCTTGTTTATAAAACTCTGGGTAACGTGGAAAACCACGTCAGTGATTGTGTTGCATGTTTCCTCCTACAGCTGACTGACTGATGACACATAAAAACTCTGTTCTGCCATGTTTGTAGCCAATATTTATTTGAACTGAAAAAAAAAAGAAACAGAACAAAGAAAGACACAAACAAAAAGCTCAGACTGTTGATCAGTCATGAGGTACCATGTCTGGCAGTAATACAAAAATGCAGGGTCCTTAAAACGACAGGAAGCCTAAGATTTCTGTAACAACTTTGGTTTTGAGAAAGAACCTACTTTTCCTTTGAAATAAGATATTGGGTGATTTAGGGAATAGATCAGGATACTGCCATATTGTCACCATGCTGTACTGTCCAGAGGCTCACCACAAGTTCAGGTTCTACAGCATTAGGGACTCTGTAAGTATATATTAAGATAAGGTTCTTGTAACAAAGGGTTTTACAACCTACTTTGGCAGGAGACAAGATTTTTCAGAGGTAGTCTTCTTCAATGGAATTCGGTTATACCACTTTCTGTACACGAAGTTAATATCTGTCAGCATTAATTACTATACGCAGTTGGCTGAGTCAGCCCAAGAGGAAATACGATGAATAAATACTATGGGGAATGATTTGGTATAAAATAGCAAGCTATAACAACCTAGGACTACAACATCTACAATATTGAAAAAGACCAGACATGCATACTAAAAATCCTTCTAGTACTAGAAGAGATTGCTTCAGGGACTTAAAGTTACCCTGAAGGTCTGGTGGCTGATACTGTGAACTTAGAAATGTTAAAGGGATAATGTTTTCACAAAAATCAGTTGTCAGTGTTGATTTTTCAACTTGTTTAGTCACATGCATATCCCACTATTTTTTTTTCTTTAATAAGCCATTTTTTCTGCCATTTATTCAGAAGGTGCATTTTCGCTTCACTGACTCTACCTGTCTGCAATTGATTGCCCAAGTAGATAGAAGCAAGCACCCACTTCCTGCATTTCTTCACATGAAAAATTCTGGGGACAATTCGGTGTTCACAGAAGGGAAAGGGCTGACACTCCTGAGGATTGCTACAGCTGGGCAAAATTTTGCATAACAGTTTGCAAAGGCTTCTTACTCTTCACACAGACTGTTACTGCTATTACATCCAAAGTCTTCCTGAGAAGCGATAGCAACTTATTACACAAACGCATGGATGAATCTGCAAGAGCACTACATGCTCATGAATCACAGACTGATTGAAGTTGGAAGGGACCTCTGAAGGTCATGTAGTCTAACCCTTCCACTTAAGCAGGGCCACCTAAATCTGGTTGTCCAGGACCATGTCCAGATGGCTTTTGAAATACCTCCGAGAATGAGACTACACAACCTCTCTGGGCAACTAGTGCTAGTGCTCAGTCACCCCCACAGTAAAAAAGTGCTTCCTTATACCCAGACAGAGCCTCCTGTGTTTCAGTGTGTGCTTGTTGCCTCTTTAAGTCTGAAGGACTTAAAACAACAGATTCTTGCTGATTATGGGGTGTCTGTACTGATCACTGTCATTATTCTTTAGAGACAGCAAGTCCATTTCCATTAACTGTCCATGCCAATGTACAAAAAAAAAAAAAAAATGAACCTCCTTCTTCCATTTTTCACTGACATGAAAAGCCAATCATGCTAACTTACCTGCAGGTGTACAGATGCTCTTTCTACTTTGTTGTGATACCTACAGATGAGCTATGATCTGATTGTTTTACTCCTGCTGGCCTCATCTCAGTAATTATTTCAGAATTTGATACAAACCTTGCTCACAAACCAATTATATAATGTATCTCTTCAAAGCAAGACGTAGAACATATCCTATAGACCTGTACAGCACCTTGGTTAGACTAGGTATTGAAATTGCCATCATCCATTAGCAAAATACAGGCTTTTGTAAAAATACTGACCTTATCACCCAGAGTTATTTTGGCCAAAATAACAAAACTGCAGTTTGACGGCTTTGCCTACATCTCATATCTACTGAAGCTGTCTCTGACTTGAAAACTTCAGAGCTGTTAATGGAAACCCTTAAAAACAGTCACTTGATAGTAGAATACCACTAAAATCAAACCATTATCCTTTTCTGCTTTATTAAGATGGCCTGCTTATCTCTTCGCAGTCAATTACAACACAGCTAGCTTGGCTTGGCCTCCTTCAGCACACAAACACAACGAAACAGAATTACTTCTTTTTGACCTATGTTCATAATTAATAACACATACACCGTTGAGATTAATGGCAATTGAAACTCTGCACTCTTCTTGCCACAAATCAGAATTTATTAATAAAAACAGAAATAGATTTTAACATGAACATTTCTTTTCCCTCACCCTTTTTCTTAAAATATCATTTGGACTTAGATCCTAAGGAAACCAAAAGTGATATGACATAAGGATTTCTTCTCAACAGCACCTAGTTTGGCTTTTTAAAGAGTTAACTCATTTAGATTGCATACAGAGTTTGGAGAGTTTGTTTTCTTGCTAAAACCTACCAGAAAACAACTGACCAGAAGACACAATCTAGCAGGCAGTACATTTTAATTAAAAAGCTGTCAATTTCCTATGGTTACTGAGGGTCAAGTGGAGCCGGTTTTAATGCTCTGTTACATGAAAAGAAAATGTTAAAGCATTATGTAAAGCGCATACTGAATTACTGCTTATGCTAATGCTACCTGACCTTTCTTCTTTGCTGAAAAGATATGATTGGCCATGTTACTGTGGACTGTGAAAGTGGTGGGGGGGAGGGAAATCAGCCAAATACTGCCTGTGAACCTTGTTCTGAGGTTGTTTAAATTACAGTAGCATCTCTTTTCTCTCAGCCGTCCATTTCGTAACTCGCCCACTAAGGCCACAGCTAACACAGACACACGTTCACAGCTCCAGGACATCTCCAGGACATCTAGACCAAAAGTTCACTTAGCTCAGCCTTGTGTCTCTGACAATGGCCATCACTACACACTTCGGGAAATGACAGAAGAACAGTATAAACATGATTCATACCTCCCTTATTGCACCCTGTCAGCTTCTGACAATATGAAGATTAAACCAATAACTTACAAGTGAGCAGCTGTTACTAACCCAGAATTCATCTGTCCCCAGTGATGACCAGAGGAATCCTACCTTTTGAGTACTTCCAGACAATGGTAGGAACGGGATAACCCTCTGCAGAGCAGTTGAGAATCACAGCTTTTCCATAGATCCCATCCTGGTCGCTGGGCTGGACCACAAACCTAGGGGGCACTGTGGAAGGAAGCAAAAGGATCCATGAGAATTCGTGCAACTAATGTAAGTTACAGACGATAGGACAAGGGGTAATGGCTTCAAGTTGCGCCAGGGGAAGTTCAGGTTGGATATTAGGAAACATTTCTTTACTGA
>JAOXNO010000001.1:116120158-116192014 GCA_028565335.1 Limnodromus scolopaceus
GTTTGTGGTGGGGTGCTGTGTGGGTGGGTTTTGGTTTGGTTGTTGTTGTTGTGTGTTTAGGTGGTGGGTGGTGTTTTTTTTGGGGTTTTTTTGGTTTTTTTTGATTTTTTTTGTTTGTTTTTTTTTTTGTTGGTTGGACTCGATGATCTCTGAAGTCCCTTCCAACCACTACGATTCTGTGATTCTGTAATCAGGTAGCTCAAAATGGCAGACCAGTCAAATAAGGAGACATAACATTTTGTAGTGGAAAGCCAAAATTAAAACCATCTTTTTGATGATCCAGTGACACAGTAAAGTTGGTTTTACATTTACTTTCTGTGCTCAATCTCAATGTATTTCTTGCCAGGCACAACAAAAGCACTGGTCTTGATAGTATACAAAAATAAGCTTACAAAAATAATCTAACAAAAATCACTCCGTAGGAGAGGTCATAAAATGGAGTAACAGATAAATAAAACTGTCATGGTAACAGAAATTCTTTCTAACAAAGGGAGAGGTTTGGCAGGTATCTAAGAACAACTGATGTTTTCTGTGTTTGTGTTTTATAACAATGAACTAGCAAGTTTTAGAAAAAGAAGATTTAAATTATGTAGCATAAATAACCTTAAAGAGTAACAGCTTTCAATAGCAATCAAATAACTTCATATTAAAATGACAGTGTTTGAACTATAAATTCTGCTAGGACTTTTCTTTCCAAAATCCATAGAAAGGTTCAACACAATTTGCTTGCATTAAGTTGAAGAGGATAAGTCTTGCTGGAAATAGATGTATATGCATCGATATATATCTATTATTAGACTACGTATTATTCTAAGACAGCATAAAACCACTGCAGTGAGTCTTCCAGACAGAAGCACGTACTTATATATTTATACATAAATAAAATAAGAGCAGCTCATTTCAAGGAAAAGCTCTATATGTTCCAAATACAAATAATCAGAGAAGAAAACTTGTGACAATGCTAGACCTATAGATTACCATGAGGACCTGATACTAAATGTCGAGGTCTCAATAAAACCTGCTGATTTATCAGGAGTTTGATAGAAAAGCTAAAAACTCTGAAGAATGTTGAAAGACCCACAAAAGTTATTGAATATTAAAGATGCTTAATAGTTGTATTAAAGTCAGTTAAGGTGACAGATATTGATTGACCTGTTCGTCGGCTCAGTACATGAAGAAGTAAATACCAGAGAAAAGTAAATTATTCGTGTCTTTTTGTCATTTCTTACAGTACAACAGAGAAAGTGCAGGAAGGTGATTGAGTCTGTGACAGGTTTTTTTTTCCTCTCAAATCGAGTACAGCAACACACTGAGATCTAATGCAGTAAAGGAGAAATCTTAATAATTCCTTGCTTTCCTCGCCCCACCGCAGCGTACGCACATGGGGACACACACATGCAACCTCATGAGTTTGCAGCTCCACAGGTCCAGCCAGTGCTGACTTTGTCTGAAAGCTGGCAG
The DNA here is from genome assembly GCA_028565335.1 of Limnodromus scolopaceus. Taxonomy (NCBI): domain Eukaryota; kingdom Metazoa; phylum Chordata; class Aves; order Charadriiformes; family Scolopacidae; genus Limnodromus; species Limnodromus scolopaceus. The sequence goes on from JAOXNO010000001.1 coordinate 116,121,620, forward strand.
TAACAGAACAAAGGGTCCAACCACCCATCCTTGCTCTGACCCAAACTCCCATCAGACCCCACAACCTGCCTCTCCAGAAGTGCCAGAAATTAAGAAAGGAGGTATGGGAGAGGTCTGTAGCATGAGGAATGTTAGGAAGCATAGAACGGCATCATCAGTACAGTGACTATTTGCCCTGGGGCCTGAAACAGCTCTTAATGGCCATGAATATAACCTAATTATACATCAGAAAAACTGTGCGGCAGAGGCACAGCAGTAGGACCAGTGCTATAATACATGACTTTAAAGTTTTTTCAGTATAAACACTCCCATAGTTTATGCAAATAGCACCTCCCATTATAGCACTCTGGTGGTCCCACGTTTTCCTTAAGGAGAGACTTGAGCTGTCAATATTGGTATGGACAGGACTGCTAAAAGTTGGAGGCATCTAGACATACTCTCTCCAGGTTCAGAGAACCCTCTTTGCAATGGCTCAAGCCTTTCTCCATGTGCTTCCACAATTCAGACTCCCCTCCAAATATTTCTTTCTACCTTTGTAGATACAACTGGTTTTTAAAAGAACAGAACAATCTTCTGGAGAGCAAACAATCCATTTAACTAGACTTTTTGCTCACTGAATCCTATAGCTATAAGGCAAAGTTGTTTGCTGCCTAATTACATACAATGAAGTTCCACTACTCTTTGGAACATGGCTAGAGGAAATGGAAGGAACTAACTGTGATAGAGGCAAGAGACACATTTATACTAGGAGATATATCTACTGCTGCCAAACATTTCAGCTTTCCAAATAGCTGCCACACTGACAAATATATATCTTATGTTAATACATGAAAGGTAAGCATCAAACATGAAATCCTGGCTACAGCAGCTTTGGGCAATCACCCACTCTATTCTAACTATCTACTCAGAGAAGACATTTTCTTCTGTAGCTCTTTTCTCACTGTTCTGTGTTCATTTTATCACCAAACACAAAAGGAGTCCCAAGTACTTCTTTACCAAAGCAGATGAAAAGTACAATTAGTTGCACAACAGGTTTGATTTTATATGACTCGGCACAGCAGCATGGGCTTGTTTCACCTCAGCAACTCTAAGTAAATTTGTATTCACAACTTCTGAAAAATTAATTACAAGCTGCCTATCCATAAAGCGGGTAGACCAAACACACCCCATCCCCCTTCCCCCCCAAAACCACCTCAGTTCTATCAGTCTTACTGGTGAATGATTACAAATGATGCAATGAAGTGACTGATAATTACTGGCCACATCTACCACTGAAAAGTGTGAGGAGTATAATGTCTTTTAAATTCTCTCTTGCAATACAAAACTTTTGTAACTTCTTTGATTTATTTCCCTTCTCTTTGAAAAACATTTTCTTTGTATTCTTCATTTGCTATGGATGATACTGGCAAGAAGTGTTAATTTTTCAGGAAGTAATTTATTATATTAAATGGGTAGGATACGCAGAAAGTTCTGGAAAAGTTAAGCTAGATTGCCTTGTATGGAATAAAGGCAAACAGCCTTTAAAAAACTACTTGCATTAAATTTATCTGTTAAAATAACATTTTTATCTAATCCCTTTGGGCATATATAGAGAAAAACAGACAGATGTCAAGTATAAATACTGTTTGAGGATTTCTATGGAAATACTTCCTTCTGTACATCTTTAATGGGTTCATGTAGATATTCTTGATGTCCTGTGCCTTTAATGTCGACAAACTCTGAACAGGGCTTTTTATCATATTGAATTCACTGTATTTTGGGTATATATAAAACATAAGACTTTGCTTAGCTCTTCCTGGTATTCTCATTTTTAATCATTACTTTCAATACGGAATGATACCTGTGGAGATTAAATTTTGCCATATAAGCTCCAGAACTAGGTGTATGTTTAGCAATCACACAGTTACCTTGTACTGCTCCATAAACAAAGTGTATTTCAAACTTGCTTGGCAAAAATTCTGCCCATATCCAGTAATAGAGGTAACTTTGATATTCAGTAAAGCTTTGGCCTTCCTTTAGGACTACTTATAAAAGTGCCAACTGCTGCTCTGCTTTTGAAGACATGAATCCTTGACACTTAGTCTTAAGATTGCCAATAGAAATCAGAAAAGATGCTACAGCAAAACAACATTACTTATTCAATGACCTTTCAATTGTTTCTGTATTGCTGTCTAGGTAAAACCACAGGATTTTTCTTCTTATAGAAATGAATAAAAAGTAAACAGAGGAGTTCTTTACATTTTTCTTCCTCATTGATAGTTTGCTTGTCAATTTTATTTCAAATTAAAAACTTGTTCAGTGCTATGTGCTATCACACTTTGGAAGACAATGCATTTAACTACCTGATCTAGATTTTGACACTTAGCTTCAGATTATAAAGCTACATTCACTTTTTTTTTTGTTATCTTTCAGAAATTCACTAGCCCTTAAAGAAAATTTGCTTTGCAAGAATTCAACAAAGTTGATTTTTCTGACATGCTTAAGCAGAGTTAATGGAGAAAAGAAAGCAATTATTTCTCCTTCTCTCTCTTTAATTGTAAAGGTGTGGGCCTCCTCTGCCCCTTTAGAAGTGAAACACTCTGAAATAGCTCACGAATATGACTGAACAGTTCTACTTTTATTATCACCCTTGTTTCAGCAGCACAGTCCCTTGAGCCCATAAAGGAGGGCATTTGAAATTGCTTTAACAGTGAATTTCTGTTAGGTGCTCTCATTTAATGCAGCCCACGGATCTGTGATGAGAAATGAGCTGTTGAATTGTTTAGTGTAAGAGCAATAAGTTGTCAGATGCAAACTATTTAATGGCTGAACGCAAAGGACCTAAAAAAGGTGTTTTTAGTCAATATTATGACTAGCAGTCTCAGGCTCTCACAAAGGAAAAACAATGACGAGAGCAATCAGAACAACATGTTGAAGATAACATGAATGTCATAGAGGCATTTTATGGGAAGAAAAATGCTTTTATTATCTCCTTGTGTGAAATAATCCTGATAAAATGTTAAAATATGAGTTGATACCCTAAGATGATACTGCTTACCAGCATCATTGCTGCTTGCAGTTATGGACTTTACAAGCCACTAACTAAAATCTTTTTATGAGTATGTGCTAACATTTTCCAATTTAATTTTGCTTTATGTAAATCCAAGAATACTTTCTGACTGTTTTATGCCAGGGACCAGATGACAAACTCACACAATCTTCCCTGGACTTCAAATCTACACAAGTGCTTCTGGCTCCCAAGTGCAGTGATTAGTACATCACACCGGAGAGCAATTTTGAAAGCTCCTAACACGAGCTCCTCCGGTGGGCTACTGGAGTGAGTTAAGAAATAATCTATGACATTGGCCCAGAATACAATGTTTCATTTTTACATGGAATATTTGTACTTTACATTTAGATCATACTGTCAAAATGATGGAAGAAATTTAATCAGCCAAAGCAACCACTGATGTATTAATGAATGAGATCATTAAACACTGTACTTTAGCAAAGATGAACAGTTATTAAATTTGGTCATTGGACCTAAGGGGTCGATTTAGCTGGTTTAGTGAAACCATTTGCTATGCAGTTCAAGAAAAAAGATGTACTTTTGCAAAATGAGACAGTGCCTAGTGGTTTGTGTTGATCAGGTTTGTCTAATGAGACCATTAAACAGGAAGTGAATCATTCAAGAATAATCTTCAAAGCCGCAGTGTAAACACCAGCAAAGAAACTAAATTAGTTTTGACATCAGCTGCAACCATAAATCTTTTCCTCCTGCTTTTCTATCACAAACTGTGTTTGCTGCATCACACCAGCACCACCACCAAACAGCAGAAAACAGACAGATACCCACTTCCTATCTGGAAAATTCAAGGCTCAGGGACTCCTCATTGGGTGCCTAACTATCTAATGATATTCAACATTCCTGGAAAGCACAAAATGAAAACACATTTACACTTAATGCATTAAATGTATTAAGGGGGGTTATTAGGTATTTAAAGACCTTATCTCAATTTTAACGTATGATGTGTTCACTAGCAGGAAGTTTAAAATCATGATTTATGCACCCACTCCTATCTTTGAATTCTCCTTTCTGGCAGTATCTGAAAAATTTTGAGCTCATAATACATTTATCAGCTTTTTCTTTTTGGTTACCAATTAAAATCTTTTTCACTGCTTTCTATTTCATATTTACTTCATTCCCATTTTAGGAAACCCTACAGAAGTGAGTAACACATGATAAAGTGTATGTAGATTTTTAATCACTCTTTAGAAGACAGCCCTAATGAGTAAAACCCTTAATTAATTCTGCATGATGATATAAGTAGTTGACAGAGAAGATATTTTCCTAATTTCTATGGATGGCTTTCATGACAGGATCCTATTCTTTCCTTTTTCTTAATAGCATGCCTAGCAAACCAGGAGTGTGACAAGAAATAAAATAACCAAAATAATAATGATTTAGGAGTTTTTGAGAAACCCTTCTCTCTTGCAAATTTTTGATGCACTTCCAAAAGAACTGCAGGCCAGGATCTGGAGGAGCACAAGATTTTGAGAAGGAAAGCCCTGTTTTCACTCAGCTGGACTGCCTACCTGCAGTGCCTAGATGCAGTGAAGATGGTGGGCTTCCCCCAGTGGCTAATTAATGAGCCTTTAAAAGATATCCTGTAAACATTAGGACTAACCCAGCCTGCTTTTCTGTGGCTTTATATCTCGTAGTTGAGTACAGGCTCCAGTTGGAGAATTTCTTGCGTTTGTATAGGTCTCACCTGATTAGAGTCTCTGGTGTCTAGTATTACATTCAGTAAAGGCGTTTCTAATAATCCTCTCTTTTTATTAAGTTTTTAGGCTTTCAGCTTCACTGGAGGAATTTTCCCCTCTTCCAATTTGTTTGAAATTGGCCAATAAATTGCAGAGAGAAGTACGGACAGGTCTATGTCTAGAGCATGTAACTATGTTTCACTTGCAGGTCCTCACCAAGAAACCCATGGCAGAGAGAACTGAGATTGCCCCTAGATCTTACCCAGGGTTGCAAGGCTGCTCAAGAGCTTTCTCCTCTCACTTTCCTTCTCTCAGCAGGTGTCTTCCATCTCCTATGTGATGTGCTGAGAGGAAGCTCTGTGGAAGCTGGTCATCTTACTCTGATACTTAAGGTAGGGAAAATCCAGCTTTGCTAGCCAGGTACTTTTAGGGCTCCTTACTGCCACTTGGTTGCTTTTATAGACCACAAAATAACAGGAAGATTTACCACAAGGTGCCCACAAATTTTAAGAGACCAGTGCTTGTTTTTCTTTTGCTATTTGATACTCCTGGCAAAATGACAGTACAGCGTAGATAAGAAAAATAATATTTGTAGGAATAATATAGGAAATCTGTTAAGCAGACTTAAAAGATAACAGAAAAATGTGAATGTTAAAAAATAGCAGATACATGTGATCTGACAGAGAAAATATTAAGGAAAAAAATCTCAAATCATAAAACCAAATAATTTATGTGGCTGTATGAATTCTGCAGAATTTTGTGTACTCACCTGTAGTTAAAATGTAGCAGCAAGCAGTTGGCCTGTATTTGTTTGTCTTAGGAATGGACTGGATTTAGATTCTACTTCTAAGTCTGCCCATGTACTGTAAAATCACATGGACTCGTACTTATTTTGGAAACAATGATAGCCTTCATCGTTTTTAAGTCTACTTTTAAAACGAACACAAAGACAGCATAGATAAGGGACAAGGAACTTTGTGGGGAACAGTCATATTTCCTTTTACTTTCCTCTCCCATTCACTGCCTGCTCTCATATCAAAACGCACACACTTCACATAAATAAGATATTCCCAGAACACATCCCCTGACATTTAGAAAAGCCAACATTTAAGTTTAAAACACACTGCTGAGAAACCATCACACAATGTGGATTAGAAACAAGAGGAGTTTAAGCACCATTTCTTCTCCCTTTATTTGGAGAAAAACTACTTAGTTGATTTCGAAAAATACATGTTTCAGTTATACAGCACCTATGAATAAAAAGATGAGAGGAGGGATCAGAAAGCCTGAAGAAGAAACAGCAGGAAATCAAGTCTTTACTTAAATGTGTATAGGCCAGGTTGGATGCAGATGAGCAGTGATCAAGAGCAACCCTCCGATGGCTGTCTGTCTTCTGACCTATGTGGAATGAGACAGCTGAAGCAGTTCGGTATGAGGGAAAGAGGTCAGTCCAGGGTTTCGGCAGAAAATTCAGGTCAGACATCATATTATATTTTCCCCTTTCCTTCTGAGTGAGAGCTATTATCCCAGGTGCATACGCAAAACTGATTAAGACATTACCATTTAAATTGACAGAGAGGAGAGAGGCTTAAAGGAGGCTGCTGCAGAGCACTAGCTGGGCAGAAAGATAAGCAAGAGGGGGAGAATGAAGTAGCCCTCATAACCTCCTGAAAAGTTGCAAGACTAGGACTCCAGAGGCTCCAGGCCTCTGAGTAAAACAGCATGGAAAGCTACCCTCTGTCATGCCCATGAGTTTATAAGGATGCCCTTCAGGTATATGCAGCCAACAGCAGTCATCTCACTGCTGGGGCAGAGCCCTCATCAGGAGGTGCAATTAGAGCAGCAACACACAAGGGGAAAATGGAGGTGTCGGTGTCAGCAGCATGACAGGAGTATAAGAGCAAACTCCCCAGAACTCCTCTCCTGGACAAGGAGGGAAAATGAATTAATGTCAAACAAGGCAGCAAGAGGCAGGTGTGTTCAGGGAGCAGAGGTCAGGCCAGCAAAGGGCTTGCCAGAAGAGAAATTGTCCTCCGACAGCAGGAGGCAGGGATGCTGAAGTCCAGGCAAGGCAGGGAGAGCAGGGACACCATTTTGGGAAGGCAGGGCTTGCCCCAGTCAGTGGGGCGCAGAGCAGAAATCACTATATGTGGGTTCACTTGAGCTGTTATAGCTTCATGGATCTCAGTGCTGAAAAAAGGATAGACAGCGTTTGCAGAGAGCTAGTTTTCGGTGGTACTATGTCAATTTTCTTTTTTTCTTCTTTTTTTTTTTTTTTTTCCTGGAGATCATCCTACCATCCCTGTTTTGATGAAATGCCTATAGGAACCCATACAGAGTTGCTAAAGTGATTCATTCCCATCACTTAGAGCACTGAGTATGACTGCAGAACAGGTACAATCTCAGCTGTTATTAGATGTACCATTTCTGCGTAGGGCAGACATAGACAGTGGACTGTCTGTTTTGATGGGAAATTGTCAACTTTCCCTTCTCCAGAAAAAGAGAAGGTGAGGAAAACCTTGTACTGTGAGAATGATGACAGAACAGCTTAGGAAAAGAATAATTAAATGCATGTAGTTAATCAAACCACTTAATTTAAGAATTACTGGATAGATGGAGAAAGTAATAGACATCTGTACTGAATAATGCAAAATTAAAAGCAGTGATTTTTTTCCGAATCATTAATGTAATATTCATATCAAAACTGGTGAAAAAACAATGGACCTCTTTGCCACTGATTTTTGATAATACCAGCATTAAAAAAAAAAAAAAAAGCATACACATTCTTTAAGTGGAAAACTAGGGAATAAGCCATTTAGGGTAGTCCTAGGACAATGGAAAGATTTGACTTAAAAGGAAGACCTCTTCAGTAAGTTTTATTTCAAATGATTTTTTGAGGGAGAAAAAAAAAGCCTGGAAAAGATGGCAAAAACCACCGAGTAGTTTTAGGATTTGTGTTGAAAGGGTGTATAAGATGTAGTGATCTGCAGCAGGCAGAAATAATCAGGGTCACTTGCAGTAGTACAGTATGTGCCCTCTTTCTCCAAGAAGTCTAACGGCTTGACAGCAACAGGGAGATGGCGGAGAGGGAAGAGTATAACTGCCTTATTTAAAAAAAAAAATGAAAATTTGAAACACTTCGAAAAACTTTCAGAAAGAAAAGGAAGTTTTGTTGAAGTTTTGCACAGTAAGTTTGAAAATGCACCACAAGGAATAATCCCTAGGGAACTTGGCTACAGTAACTTGAAAGGCAAAAGCTATTGAAGCCAAGGTATTTCTCTAAAAGGACTTTTCCACATAAAATGTTTCCTTACTAGGACTGTATTCACCTCTATTTCAAAGGAAAATGTGAAGACAGCATGAGCAAGTGAATAATGGCAATTGCGTAATAAACACAAATAAGAAAAAGAACAACAACGTGGTAGCAGGGGAGGGTCTTTTCCCCATGAAGTCAACATAAATGCTTTGCTTTTCTACTGACATATGTTATATGAGGGGCTGATCTAAATAAAAAATGGGGATAATAAGACTTAAACAATAACAGAGAGGAATTTGATACCATTTCAAAGCTTTATCCCAAGGAATGGGCTGTTGCCTCACAAATTTTCCAGGAAGTCAGTCCTGTGGCTCCCCCATCCACCCTGCATGCTCCAGTGTTGTTGATTAGTTTCAAGACTTTTAGATATAAAAAGTCATATTAGTTTCTGCTCTTCATTGCTCTGTGTGCTCTCTGTTATGAAGAGAGGGATTACCATATTTTTCTCTTTTTTTATACTTCCCATGAAACAGATGTCATTACAAAATACTGATGAATTCTACTTAATTGGTGCCCTTCAAACTAATTACATCTACTTACCTCTCACAATTAATTGGCTTTGGTGCTCCACAGCTGCTGCATCATTTCTAGCTATACAGGTATAATTCCCATTGTGCATCAGCGAAAGATTAGAAATCCTTAAGGAGCTGGTGAAGTCAATGTTGTCAATCGTCACCCCGAGGCTGGCTGGGATCGGCCTGCCATCCTTCTGCCAGGTGATTGTGATGGGCAAATCCCCGGAGACCACCACGCAGGGAATGAAGACCCGCTGCCCGATGGAGAACCGCGGGAACTCAAAAGGCTGAATAAAAGGCGGAACTGAAACAAAAGAGGAAAGAGGAGCTATTGCAGTTACAGCATCCTTTCTGAAAAATAACATACTGGAACAGATGTGCAGTGCTCAATATGTAAAATCAACACCTTTGGCAGCCATAGACTATTGTTCAGCTGAAAAAAAATCACATCTTTTGCAAATACCTTTTTTTTTCCTCAACTACCCAATGCATAAACAGAGATCAGAAACAGTGAAATCCCTGGCTCCTAGAGACACCACACACCACTGCCAGATTCCTGCAAGAGTATTGAGCACCTCTTCAAGAAATCACACTGCCATCTCATGACTCACCAGGACTTTCAGCAGCAGGATTATCTGGACAGTCAAGGAAAACCTCAGGAGCTTTCAAGGTCTGGCGCGAGGGCCTTGCTTAGGGTCATGGAATAAACATGAATGAGGCTCCAGCTTTGCCTCTGGGGCGTGATGAAAGGGAGTGCAAGCTTCTCTAACTGCTTCTGGCGTTTATTTCTTAGTATTTCGTCAAAATTCTCAATAAGATTGGGTAGAGTTATGAAGCAAAAGGTATATACAGCACTTGTAAGACAGCAAATTAAGTTAAAACTGTTTTCTAAACAGAGGGCCGATATGAGACATAAACTCTCAAGCTGGCATTTAATTCCTGCTAAGCATATTTTGCTTGTCAAATCTTTATTTTGTTCTCTTTTTTTTACTTATAATTCTGTGGCTGAACCAAAAAAAATAAATTAAATGCTCCTACTTTCTATCATAGGGGAAAAATCCACTTCTTAGAAAACATTTTGTTTTCAGGTATTTTTAAGAAAAACAAAAGAAAGAGTGAATTGGATTTTATAAACAAAGCAAGAATTAATAGGGGTGCCTCATTTTCTCCAGGTTGTGGTTGGGACATTTACTAACAATTTGGTAAATTGAGAATCAAATATGTACCCAGACCAAGGAACTGAAATCTTCTCCCCTTCTCAGGAGAGCACTCCAACAACCAGGACATTGATCTAGGAGAGGTTTCTATCAATCACTCCTGAAAGACTGTAAAACCAACTTTGCAAGCAGTACTCAAATACTCATTTATCAAAAGAGAAGGTTCCTAGAGGTTATGTGCCTTAGATATAGGAGTGGATTTTCCTACTCTTGGCTGAGAGATTACTTACATATACTCTGTAGTACATTTGAACATCTTTAACAAGAAAGATTGAAGGATACCCACAGCACAACATTTATACTGCTATATATTAGCTATCTACAGAAGAAAATGGAGTTGGTGGCTTTATCTAATTGTATTTCTTTTGTCCTTTCTCCCTTTAGCAAATCTAAGGCTGTCTTTTGCCCAGAACTGAAGCAGAAAAGAAGCAGAAAAATTCTTCAAAGTGGCTGCGATGTAGGCTAGCCCATTGACTTCCCCGGCAGCATTTTTGCCAGTGTCCTATTTTTGGGATGCAGGGATAAGTAATTGTGACTATGGTAGTTCAATGATTTCTTTGAATCACTGCATATCTTGGCTGCTCTTCCATCAGGATTAAGAAAGTTTATCGTTAAGGAAGCGATACCAAACCCCCCAAAGGGCAAAAGCATTGTTCAAAGGCATGGTCAAATGCTTGTGCACATGCACATCACGGTGCACAGATCAGGTATTAACTCCACTGCTTCTGTCATAGCTGTGATGTCGTTTGATGAGGAGAAGTTATGACCATGCGCAGCTGCCACAGAGAGGTAACACCAGGCGCAGGGTACCACAGCTCATCCTTACAGGCTTTCCCTGGCTTCTTCCGAGAGCGGCTCACTGTCTGTGGCTGTGAGAAGTGCCGCTGCAATCAATTTTTCTCACACACTGTAATGCCTTTTCCTGACTGCCGTCTCCCAAATTGCTAAAACCTGTCCTGTTGCGTTTTGAAAATCTGGTAGATCAGGCATACAGAAAAAAGAAACTTGGTATAAAGTACTGTGGGTTTTTTTGAACTTTGAGCACTGGAAATTAACTGCCTTTTCAGTTGGGAGCCTAGTGTCACAAAGTGAGGCAAAATGTCTGCCTGCCTCTTCTAATTACCTTAGCGCAGCTAACGCATTCACACGAGATATTTCAGATTCTTTGCGCATCAGCAGAAAAAGGCCAAATTTCTCTTAGCTTTTATCGACAAGCAGTTTAATGTAAGTGGGAATGAGAAATTTTTAAAATGAGACTGTCAAAAGGTTTTGACATAACCTTTCCCCTTGATGAGTGCATATATCTGCCAAATGCCAAGTGCCCCTCTCCTCCCCTGCTTATTGTGTTGGCTAGCACATTTCTGCCCAAATCTTTCTCTTAGTCTTGGGCATCATTACTGAAAGATATGCTAAAATTCACAACAGGGTGGCAAATTGCTTCGGTATTTTCTGCTGAGCATGTAACAAATTTGAACCAATCCTTCACGAATGAAATGATATCAAAAGTCAGACAACATATTGCTCAAGGATTATTACGTGCATCCTCACTCTCCATCTCCCTGATGCAGAAAACAGGGAGCAAGATCGTTAGGTCGCACTGAAGTATTTTTCAGAAAATATTGATTTGCAAGGCTGCATTTACCAACTGTAAAATTTAAGTAGCAGCCTGCAGAGCATTTCAGAGATTGGCTAAAATATTTATAGACAGCACATTTTCCCTCTACTGAGGTCTTTAAGATACAGAGGAAACCAACATTTACTTCTGCTTCATAAAATATAATGTATACTCAACCTGCAGCAGCTTGCAGTCCTGACAAGGAGCTTATTTTAAAAATCAGTGTGTAATTTAAATTCAGTACTTAAAAAAAATAAATAGTCTAGCAATAACTTTGAAATATTGAAAAATGTTTTTCAGCTACAGTATTTACCAGTTTGGGCTGACCTAACATAGGAGGTAAATTATAGTCTTTATGGTTTGAAGAAGGGAAAAATCACAAAAAATCAGTTATTAAAAGCATAGACTAAAACACACCTGAAGTTGAGCAAATATTTTCTGAATTACAAAGGTTGCGCTATATATCTGCATTTATCTCTAAAGTAAAAAGTTGACATATACCTCTGACAGAAGAAAATATCAAGCTTGATTAACTAGCATGTGGGTTGGTTTTTTTGCAAATTAAAGCTGTATCATTGCCAAACAGCACTAGGGAGGGATGTATACTACTATAACTCTGAGAGAGTTACAGTAGGACAGATGTATTTAAAATGTGCTTAAAATACTTCAAGGTGCGTTGAAACGTTTTCCTTCACTATACACAGCTTTAGTTTGACCACAGAGCTTGTATTTGATTTTTTTTAGTTAAATTATGCTATTTTATATATGAGGTACTACATCTTAACTATATATAGAGAGGGGGGTGTGTGTGCTTGTGTACATGGAAGTGATGTGTCTTCCTCTGCTGCAATGGGCAAAAGAGTGAAAAGCTCTGCTTCACACAATGAAGTGGAATGTCTTGGGAACGCTTTATTGACGAGTGCTTGAATTAAGTGTCTATTTAAGAAGAGGAGCATGGGCCAGCCTCATTAGTGCTAATGCAGGAAGATTTAAATTATGTTTTTGTGCCCCAGCAAGGTCTTCTTTACCTCTGGGAGATTACTGTAAAGGAGGGCAAGAAGGGCTTCCACGCTGCTCTCCATTAACAGAGGAACACCCTTAATTTCTTGCCCTCCGTTGCATGGGAGTTATTTTGGAAGAAACTACTGAGATGTTTCACTAAAACTGAGTGCCCTGCAGATAGCCTGCCTCCTGCAGCAGCCTTGTAAACATAGTGTTCCTTTCTTGTGGCTCTGCATAGTAAAATGAAAGTCATCCTCTGCTTTATCATTAGAAATGGTTCCCTAATAGGTTTTCTTGCAACAACACTGTTGCAGGAACTGTGCCCATGATATAAAATACATTTGGCAATGAATACTCACAACAGAGGTCCATTGGCTGATGCAAAGCAATAACCACCAAACTACACAGCCTCTTAAGGCAGCCATGTGACCCTAGCTTTCATGTGTTGGGAGTGCAAAAGCCAAAACTTTTTTGTCTCTGCACAAACCCCTGCCACCCTCTAGTCATTTGTCAGTTTTCTCAGCCATCAACTGTTTCTCCTAAACAGCTCCATCCCTTGTTGGTTATGGTCTGAGCAACTGCACACGCTCACTCAAGCGCTGGATTTTTCTGCTTCTTCCTGGTATGTATTGAGTCTTATCAGTAGGGCATGTCATTCATCCACCTAACGTACTAATGTGTCCCGTCTTGAAAAGAGGGAATACCGTTATATTCTTTGTACCTTTCTAAGTGTCTGCGCTTAGAACCTAACTAATCCATGTAACACCTCTGCTGTTGCGCAACATTTCCCTCTACTTGTAGGTTCATTAGTTACCAAATTAACTCTGCTTTCAAACATCTTCAAAATCTCACCACAAGAAGATGTGGTGTTTTATCAGGAGCAGTTGCTGAGTGTTGCAGAGCAAATGCTCTGGTGCGTATTTCCCAGGGGAGCTCATGAGAGAGACTTCACCCTTCGCCTTAGTCCACACTCCCCTTTCCTGCAGTGCAACACTGGTAGCTCACAGGATCCCTGATGCTGTTCTGGGAGCTCCTCCAAAATAAGAGAGGATTTAAAATGTTGTGAAGAAACCAAGAGTGCTTTTATGTCATGTCTCATCCATCTATTGAATTGCCTCCTTTCAGCCTCCATTGTGAGGGGAAAAGTGCATGCCCTTATCACGTGAAACACCCTGCAAACCTAGGATGGTGGGAAGCTCAGCTGGTTACCCAAGGGGATGCATTTGCTATTTATTTTTTAAAAGATAAAGCCTTCTTGATTTGAAGATAAGATAGCAGATGTGAGAGTATATTAACACAACAAGCAGTTACCTTCATTGCCACCTGACAAAAAGCCTCACTTGTAGGCTATATCCAGAAGCACTTACCAGTTATTTTTACTATGCTTTTGGAACTCAGTCCAGAGCTATTGCCCTTGTTTAGCCCCTACAGAACCAAAAGTGATCTGTATCCTCAGGTAACACTGTGAAAAGTTGAAACCAACTAAATCACCAGAGCCCGAACTACCAGATTTAGGTGAAAGAGGACTTTAACAGAATGATTTCTGGCTCTGAAAATCATTCCCATGAGCATTTTGACTGGTTTCACGCTATCTTCCCTTTCACCTTGATCTCAGGACTGATTTTATACCACTCTTCTGTTTCCACAGGGCTGATACTACTTTTTTTTTGCATGCTATGTATTATACACATTGATTTGAAATTAGGCCAGCATACTTCATACCTGCACTATCACGTGCAAGCAGAGTCTTGCTTTCTATATGTACTTTCTACATATACTGACACACACACTGCTAATAGCTCCCACTAACTTGATGCAGTAAAGTGCTTCAAATTTTAAAAGCAATTTTAACAAATATATAATAAAGTATTTCAAATATAATTGACAAAATGCATACAAAAAAGAGCAAGAACATGCCGCCTTCTAAAACCAAATAAAGCTGCATTGTAAGAGAGAAGAGGGCTAGCTTTTGATAAACCCAAGCATAATATAGATACTATTGAGCTTCTTAGCTGAGGCTCTTATTCAAATATTAAGGTTCATTTCATATTGTTCATATAATTCATAAATAAACACATCCATACACCAACTTAAATTCTGTTTGAAAGGTGTAAGACTGTGGAAAAAACCAGTGAGTTTCATTTTAGATTTAAGTGAAAAGTTTTATATTTGTATATACTAATCCCTCATCATGAAGACTAGGATAGTAATGAAACAACTTTAACATACATTTCTGGGTGACCATTTTCTGCAGCGTCAGAGCTGAAGTCATCAGGAGTATAGTATGTTAGAAGTGTACTGCTACAAAATAAGACACTTAACTGCAGCATTCACATGACACGAGATTTTAAAGAATGTAAATCAGCTATTTTAATCCAAGATCTAACTTTGAGTTGCTGTATGTTGAATGGCAAAGAATTTACACAGACCTGTCAAGTCTCACATATTGAATACCAGACTCTTTTATTCTTTTCTTCAGGTACTTCTATGGGTAAGATGCTGGGGTTCTCACATGGGATATATCACTGTCAAAGTGCAAGTTCCCTTAAATCAGACTGCTGATGCTGCTTGCTCCCTGTAACAAGTCCACATGACCATTATGTGACCTGAGAATGACTGTTAAGTGGATTTTTTCAGGATCTTTTGCATGACTGGACATTCTCATCCATTCTCAACGCGTGGCCCTTGCATGACTCCTGCATATGACAACTACAGTCACTTTGAGAGATCTGAATATTTCTTCCCAAAGAAGTTGCAAGAAGCTTGGAGGGATCCAAAAAGACATTGCATGGGAGAGTGAAAGGCAGAAAGTGACATAATGAAACAAGTATCTGAAGGATGTCAAGGCCAGAAGTTTTTTCTGACTTAAATTATTGGCAAGGTTCAGTCACTAGGACAGGTAAGAAGTTACATCTCAGATACATGCATGAAGCTGAATCCACACTTGCCATAATCCATGTCATAGACTGAAGCTAGACAGATTAGCAGAATGTTTGATGAAAGAATACGTCATGGTCCCAAGAACCCTTGAAAGATTTCACCTGATGTTTTTTCCCTTTTGTGCCTGCATACTTTTCACTATCTAAATCATGTTCCCTGAACTGATCTGCAATGCAAATCCACCAATAATAACATTTTATGTATTAGAAAAAGCTAGATACTCCCCAGAAAAGATGAAAAGAACCTATTCAGGTAGTTGCAACATGGAAGTTATTTAGAATTATCTCCTCTTTGGTTTGCTTGTTTTCTAAAAAGAAACAGGCTGGTACAATTCTTTTATGCAGTTCACAACAGGTGAAGTGCTATCAGTTTGGCATAAGGTGAGAAGCCTTCTAAATCAATGAGATATATAAGCTCTACAAGATCAGAAACCGTCCTTTTGAACACTGCATTTTTTATTTTAATGATGCTGCACCCTTCCCTCTCAGGGGCTTCTTTTTCAATTAATTTCTGTCAGAGAAGTGTGAATAGCAGCAGGCTGTTTACATGAGAAGATGAGAAGTGTGTCCCATGGGACTGATGAAAAGAAAATCATCCCTTACTACTGATGGCTTTTACTGTAGCTGAGAAAACTATTACTATAAATTACATAATAAAAAAATGGAGATAATGACTCACTCCTGTTTTTAAAATGCTTCAAGATCTACTAAAATGCTGTAGAGGAGAGGCTGCTATTGTCATTTTACCATCTTGCCACTTGAAGGGTTGCTTTTCAAGAGAAATACAAAATTTACAGATGGGGTGTGTAACATAACCTCTTTCTTTCTTTGCCAACACTTCTCATTACAAGGCTATTTTTGTTTGCTCACAGTTTGACTTCTGTTTGGATAGTATTTTTCCAGGCCAGGTGTCCGCTTCAGGCTGAGTCACTTCAGCTGGAAAGTTTCAGCTACAACTGTTTGGCCATTTCCAAGAATAAAGCTGGAGGGTGGGAAAATAGGAATGCAGTATATATTGATAGTACCAGAAAAGCGGGAAAAAAAAAAAAAAAAAAAGGTATTGTAAGAATCTGAGAAGTCCCACCTGCTCCATGGTTGACAGCATGGATTTCATGTTCAGCAGGTGATGATACTAGCATCACACATTCTTGCTGTCCCTATGAAAAGTCATCACAAGGGTGCCCAAATTTTGCCATCTCAGCAAAGCCAAATAAACAAATAGACAAAAGCCTCACAGTTATCACACGCTGAGAAGAGATTTTCCAGTGACTAAGAGCTAAGAGCTCCTAGGTTTTGAGCAGCACTGAACACATTCTAGCACTGCCTTCTGTGGCTGAGTCAGTTCCAGCCATGTGGGGCAGGTGCAGTCCAGCCTGGTGAGATGTCAGAAATTAAAGTAGATAGATTTGTCTCTCCAGGGCTTGTACAGCTGCCCTTGCTGGGTCCAGGAAGCATTTTCAATGCAGAGAGAAAGAAAGGAGATGTGGGGGCCCAGGGATCAGAGTAAGGAACCAGCCTATATTCCTGGGCATGCAGACAGCAGCAGCAAGTGATGGAGCAGAAGCTCAAAGCACTGTCCAGGATAACAAAAGGGAATTACAGAACAGCATTTAAGGGCAGGGGAGGGAAGTCAGAAGCTGGCAGCAGGCTTTTGGTGGGATTGCAGAGGTGATGGGTCTGATAAAGTGGAGTTAGGAAACTGACTGGGGATGCAAAACTGGGACAAGGAAGCTATGGGGTGAGGTACAGCACCAACAGTGAATGAAGACCCACATGAAGGGGAGGCAGACTTTGAAACCCAGTGGAGATGGAGAAAGTGAAGACTGGCAGAAAGGGAGGGCTATAATTGGAGGCTAGGAAGAAGGTTGCAACCTCTGAAAGACTAGTTTTGAGTCATGAGAACAAGGTGCTGAGGAAATGAGGACTGAGATGGGAAAGGTATGGAGGACAGGCTAGTTTTGGAACCCAGAGCAGAAGAGCCAGGACTTGGGCAAGAATGAACTGGAGAAGACTGAGAAGGACAGGTCATACCTAGGAGGAAAGAATATAGGATATTCTTATCCTTAGGATATCTGACTTCGATCAGCAGATGTATATGAACCCCACTGGCAAACCACTAGAGCTGGGCCAAATGCAGAGTAAGAAACTAGTGCTGAGAATAATTCTGTTCTTGGCAAGGACCTATGCAGTATCCTTAGCAAGGCTAATCTCGATAACTTCTGAGGATGTCAGTGACTACTGTTTCCACTTTACAGGAGGAGGAGAAAAAAGGGTTTAGTTTACTTTAGAAAAAAAGCTAAAAAGAAAATTGCGTTGAACACAGACCAAAGCAAAACATGTTGAAAGGGTATTATTACAGCTGCAAAGGCAAATGGTCGACAGGTACAAAATACAAGAAATTAAGTATGTAAGTACAGTTGTAGTCTCTCCCTGTTAGGTATGCATTACAGGGTGGGTAGTTTTCATGGCTTTCTGTCAGTATTCAGAACTGGCCAATTCATTTGTCTAAATATAAAAAAATAATGCCAAGATGGCTTGATTTCCAAAAAGCTCTGTTAGGACGCAGGCACAGTTCCAACAGAGCTATGTCTGCCAAGCAGAAACCTGCATGTTTTCCTGCCAGCTTATCCACTCAGCTCTCAGCAGCCAGTTTACAGGATTGCTAGCTTCCAAGATCCAGATTTTGGGACAGAGACAAGGGACAGGCAAGGGATTGTGGGGAGTGGCATGCCACATCTCTTTGGGACAGTTATTTGGAGCCTGCAGACCTCTAGGGTAAGTGGCTATGGACACAAGGGTACCAACTATTCCTAAAAAATGGGAAAACTGATTTTCTGTGGTGTCTAATTGATTCTTCTGATCAGCAATGCAAAGAAGTAGCTGGCCTAAGGTTGAATAGCACATAAGTGCCCAGCTTCCAGTCTTTTGGCTTCCTGACAGCGTGCCAGGTGGAAGGCTGCACAGCAAGGCCCTACAAGTCCCACTCTTGGGTACTCTGGCAGCAAGGATTTAATTTTGAGGTTATTGTCAAGAAACTTTCTGTTCTCCTATCTGAGATATATTACAGCGATTTCCAAAGAATGTCCTCAAAACTTTCTCTTTCATTTGGACGTTTGTAAATCTCAGAATACTCTACAGAAAGGGCAGCCCTCTTGTATTTGATTACATGCTCATGCTGTTGCATATAGTTATTTGGCTGCTGGTTTTAGCAAGTTTTCACTCAAGACAGAACAAGAATGCTTCATGTACTGAAGAGCTTGGTAAATTCAGTAGAGGACTGCAGACAAGAAAGGCCAGTTGTTTGCATAATGCAGATAAATGCTGCCTTGTAGAGCCAAATTCTGTATTCACCCTTGTCACAGATCTCTCAGATGATACTAATTAAATCTGTCTCTCCCAGGGGGCTGCTAAGCTGGGTGACGTGACTGATCTGAAGAAGGAAAAAGAACTCTCAGAAGCAACTTCATTTCAATGGGAGCAGAGCTTTGGATATATAAATGCTATGTAACAGCAGGTAAACTGGAAATATCAAGATGTAGGCTTCTGAAGTCGAACACACGAAATTTTGGGGGTACTTTTAAGTTCTGTCTGTGCTTCAGTTGCCATTTGCCAAAATGGTCCTGATCACTCAGGTGGGTTTTGAGTTTCTGAAACACTTTGATGCCACAGAGATTATAGTCCCAGAAATATTAATGAGGAAATTGATAATTATACCTTCAGAACAGAAAATGGAGGAAACAAAACATCCAGTAACAGTTCATTAATATCATCTATTCCAAATCACCCTTCAGGTGACTGGTTTGAGGAAGCTTGTAGCAGAAGCAGGAAGCTTGTAGCAGAAGCAGGAAGCTTGTAGCAGAAATGAGAACAAACCAAAGAACACATGATGTTGAAGATGTGCAATAATTCTCCATCTCTTTCTCTGGAGAAGAAATAAGTATACTGATGGTATGCAAAGCTGAACTATCAATAAAGATATTTGGGCACTGATATTAACTCCCCTTATAATGTCATATTTCAGAGTATTTTTAACTTCCAGTGTGCAAACTGGACCATATCTTGTATTTCTCAAATTTAAGTGCCTGAAAACTCATCACATTAACCTTGAAATCTATAAAATGAAAAGGTAGCACAAACATTACTAATATTTTAAAGCATCAGGCCCCTTTAGACTCTCCACTAATATATTAGATAAAATTACTACATAGTTACAGAAGAAAAAAGTGCATAGCCATGTAAAAAACCACTCTGGCAATGCTGACCTCCAGCTACAATATCAAAAATCTTGAGAATTGGTCAGATCTGACATACAAAGCTCACCTTTGACATTTTGGGCTTAGCATACGAGGACAGGCTATTAACCTTTTTTTAAATAACAGTGTCTTGTCAAGGCTGGGGCATGATGAAATAGCCAGGGCACTTTGCAGCCAACTTTGGCAACTCCAGATCAATAGATATGAGCCACACTGACAGGTTTGCTTTGCATGTGCCATGGATTGCTTTTCATGCTGCAATCTGCACTGCTCCAATGCAACTGCCTTATGAAGTATATGCAGGATGAGGCTGTATCACAGCTGCAGTGGCACCTCAGCCCACCAGCACTCTTCAAACGTGCCACACGTTTATGCAAGTTATTCAGAGTATATTCAGTCACTCTGAGATTTCTGGCCAGCCAAAGGCTCTGGCAGCTGAATATCCAGAAATACAGTAGAACATCTTCAAGGAAGTCAAATCATTGACAAAAGCTACAGCTCAATCAAAATTGATAGTGCTGGCAATCTGCTTTCTGGAGCAGAAATTCTCAAGTTTGAAATTGTAACCTAATAGAAGAAAAAGCAGTATTGCACCTGAGGTACCAGATAGCATTCTCAGTGACTAGTAATGTTCTGATTTAAATGCCTGACCTGTAAGGATAGACTGCTGGAGTCTATTTTTCTGTCTGGCTACATTAATTTTGATAGTCATTTGAAGAATAGTATTTAACAGGCAGCGTTCCCCACCAGATTTACCATGGTGAACTGTTAGTGCAGTAGCAACACAATTACTAATTTAGCATTCAGTTCCTAAACTGTATCAACAGATCTGCAATATTATTGTAATATCAAGCAAGGTTTTATTGCAATATCAAGCAAATACATGAAAAGAAATGGTGACATTAGCTTTTTATGCCACAGTGTGTGACCAGTGCCCTTGATGGTCTCAGGTGTGTGAGATGTCATGCCTTTCAGAGTTCAAATTGCTAGTGGCTTAAAGCTAATCCCCTAACCTCTTGAAATAATTAGCAATTACATCACTCCAGAATGAAAACAAGAAAGGACTAGACAAACAGAACAGAAAGAAGTTAAAATAACAGATGTCTGTAATAAAGTAATTTTACCTATAGTATTCTCTTCTGTATCTTTCCTGAGAATGGATAAAGAAATCAACCTTCCTTCCTTTCTCTCCTCCCCACCTCCCCCCCCCAAAAAAAAAAGGCACAGGAAAAATTTTTTAAGAACTTCAAGGACAGTGAAATTACACCTCAATTCTTCCTACAGGTTCACATGAAGTGCACTATTTGATCGCCCCATTGCTCAAAACTAGATGCTACTGCAATCACGTTTTCTGTCTTTTGTGTCCTGCTGAATAGGTCTGAACATTACCTATATCAGAATAGTCAGAACACAATGCTAAAAAATTCCTATTCTCATCAGTTGCTGAACTCTTTCAGGCCCAAATGAACATCCTTGTTTGGGACTATTTGAATGGATTTTAAGCATCCTATTAGAATTTCAAGTCTCCTTTATTTACAGTGCTACCTTTCTAAGCATCAAGAACACTCAGAAAAGCACACCTAATAAGAGTAAAGCAAGGTTAATGCTTATCATTCCTGTCTCTGTTGACTGGCAGAAACACATCCATTAAAATTCTCCTCTTATTTTTTAAAAGCCAGAAAGTCACTGGCTAATGAAAATGTGAACCTTCTCATCCAGCAGAGAAACGGTCACAAGTGAAACTCAGGTGACAAAACATTAACCTACTGACTTAGTTGTTGTTGTGAAAACTGCTCATGCAAAGCTTGCTTCTGCAGGGCTTCCACTTGGAAAGCAATACTTTGCCAGCTGTATGAAGTCAAGAGAGAACAAGACACAGTGACTGACTAGCATCTATGTCATCATTAAAAATAAACACAAATCTGGATTAACCTTCTTAAGTGCTCATTATCTAACTGCCAGGACAATCCTATGTGAGCAATTTGCATTTCCGTAAACAACACAGCCATTAGCTTGGCTCTAGTTTTCTGAGTTGACCTCACCTTTTACTGTCACATGCACACTCTGGCTGGTGGAGAGCTGGGGTTGCACAAGGACATTGCATGTGTATTCACCCTCATCTACTTCCTTTTGCACATCTGAAAGCTTCAGTGTCCCATTGTTCTCAAACGCTACTTGGCGATGGTTAAATGGCAGCAGGTTAGAGTTCTTGTACCACTTGATGGAGTAATACGGGTAGCCGATCACACGGCAGTGGATGTAGGTGTCCCGTCCAGCTATTGCTGTGATGTTCTTCATTGGTCGAATGCTTGCTGGCCCTAAAATGGTAAAAATAAACTCTTGAAAACAATTTAAAGGCATGTTTGCTTGAGGAAACATGCATATAGTTTTTCTGTATATACAAATATTAACGACATGTACAGATGTGGCTCGCACAACACTTCTTAGCATTTGACAGTTTTTGCTTTTAAAAACTACTTATGCAGTTTCTCTAATCTTTATATGCTCTAGTTTTTCTTCACCCTGCAGCATACATACTAATTATGTGGGGGTATGTATTTGCATTATCCAACATTCCTGATAAAATCTTTGCTGCATTACAAATTAAAAGGTTAAGGATGATTTAATTAATGTGAAATATTAAAACTGATATAAAGCTAGAATCCTGTTACACAATAGAATACTGACAAAGTTAACTTTTTTTTTTTGACGTATATAAAGTATAATACCATGAGGATGGGTATTATGCCATGTAGAGCTAGAAATGCAAGCTAAAGTACTGTATACATGAATAATTACAATGAATGTTGGACAAGTAAAGGAGGAAAGGAAAAGGAAAAAACCCCATGCACAGCAGGACTAAAGTAAAGAAATTGTGACCTAATAGAGATGAGTATAGGAAAAATAGACTACAGAACACAATCCAAAGGGTTCTTCCAACATTTAACCATACCATACATTATATAGGTGGGGCTGGAGAGGCAGGGTGGGAAAAGAGAGCAGGAAAGAAAAGGAGAGGAAAACCAGTAAGTTGGTTTTGGCGTTCCAAGACTCATTTCATCACATGCAACAATCTTCTTCTCCGCTACAATGAGTTATGTGTGTTTTTTTGAGGAGCTGATTTGACAAGCACCTCTTACGTTTATTCGAGCCTGGTACAGGACGACTCCAGCAGAGTTGTTGGCAGTACAGCGATAAACTCCACCATCTCGGACCTGAGTGTTAGAGATATTCAGGTAACTGACCACGTTGCCTTCGGAAGTGATAATCTGGCTGATACGATGACTGCCATCCTTCACAATGGGATCTTCATCCAGTGTCCAAGTGATTGTAGGCAGAGGAGTCCCCTTCACATTGCACATAAGGGAGACTGGCTCTCCTGGGCTCACCACTTTCTCACTGAAGGCAGAAATGATTTTGGGAGTTCCATCTGCCAAGGGAAAGAAAAGCAGGAGAATAGTACTTACAGGGTGTAAAGCTTGTTCTTTCTATCCTGGAGCCTATCACACGAGCTAAGATCTTTTTCAGAACTGATGCAAACAATTGTATTCCAAGATGTAACCCAAATTATTGAGTAGAACAAATTTTTGTTAAAGTACTTAAATGTTCCTTTGCTTACTGCAGGCTTCTTTTTCATCTTCTGATGAACCTGGTACTGACTCTGCTGAAGGATAGACTAATAGATGGACCAGGGCTCTGCACAGCTATATAAACTGCCAGGTTCTTGTGGGAAAGAGTTAAAGCCATACACAGTTCATCACAAAAGACATACAGCAAAATCCCAACACATTTGGAATTTTAATTCTCCTGGTAGATTTCAGCTCCTTGGAAAACTAAGGATGAATCCTGTTGGCAAGAGCTGGACATAACTTGCATAGGCTGATTTCACACAGCAGTACCAATGCAGTTTAGTCCTGACCCACAATACCCCATTTAGAAAAATATTAAATTAAGCTTTTCTGAATACTGATTGCCAGCAATAGCAGTGATGCCAGTTTCTTTCTGTGGTCATTTTGTGCTACAGATAAATATTCCTCTGAAATGAAAGAATTTAAATGCTTTCACTTATGATCTATGTCATAATTTGCTCAGCCTCTACCAGGCAATTGAATATAGAGAATGGATTGAGACATAAACTTCAAGATTGTAAGGAGGTAGCAGGAGTAAATAACCACCTATCTGGAGAGTTCAGCGGGGTAACATCTGGGAGTGCCAACACTCTGCTATTACTTAAGAAGTTCTCTCTGAGATCATGCGATGCATGTTTGTTCTCCCTTGAAAATCATACTTTCAAAGCTGTATCTAGGAGGAATTTCAGTGTAATTGGGAGCAAAAGGCCGCACAACAAGAGCAGTATGCAGAACACGGGAAGCAATCCAGTCTGAAGCTTGGAGAAGGACAACAGTGCTGTAGGCTACTGTCTGGTTTTAAGGAGCTGGGTTGCGAGTAAGCTGACTTCAGTGTTCTTACAGTATTAGTGCCTGCAAGAAGCAGAAGGACAAGGTGCCTCATTACCTAGAGGGAGACCGGAGACACTTGAAAACTCACCTTGTACTCAAAGCCCTTTAAGGACAACTCCTTTCAGTTTTGCACAGGACAGAGGATGTCAGGACAGGACTGAAAAGTTTCATGCTCTCTGTGATGCACTATTTGTTTCTGCACACTATGTACTGTCTCTTTGCACACACTCTGCTGTGGATCACCTATATGTTTGGAGGCTTGAACCACAGTGACTCTCCCCTGGAAATTCTTA
Source organism: Limnodromus scolopaceus (assembly GCA_028565335.1). Classification (NCBI taxonomy): domain Eukaryota; kingdom Metazoa; phylum Chordata; class Aves; order Charadriiformes; family Scolopacidae; genus Limnodromus; species Limnodromus scolopaceus. The sequence goes on from JAOXNO010000001.1 coordinate 116,145,973, forward strand.
CATTACAATTTCAGTGCAACAACACCCAGGAAACTGAGGGAACTGGGATGATATATGCACGACTCCCCACAAAACATGCTGAATCATAGCAGAATTAAAAACAGGGCTGCAAAATTGCCTTGCTTGACACACAGTAAAAAACATAAGGCACTGCTGCTCTTAGGTTGCTGAAAGACTTTAGCATCCCTGGAGGAGCATTTGATTTTATTTTATTTCATAATTTTTTCCTTTGCTCCTCTCTCCCTTCCATTTCTGTCCCACTGGATACATAATAGAGTTCTAATTTATTTATTTATTTTCATCTCTGACTTTCTTCCTTTCCTTTGCTGTGTATTAGATACTGCCATCCCTCAGAAAACAAAACAATAGTAACAACAAAAAAATATCTTTTTATCCTAAAATAAAGCTGACACAGGACCAATAAATCTGTAAGTGTGCACACTATGTACCTCTGCCACCCCTCCTCTTCTTTTTTTTTTTTAATTCAAGTGACAGGCTTTTTTTGGAGATGAAAGCAGACATTATTTTCCCAGTGAGACCTGAGTGTCTTTGAAATCTTTCCTGCTGTTGCTCTCTGATAACCTGCACTCTCTCGACATCATGATAGATTATCAATATGCTCTTTAGGCTTTCTTAGTCACGGGAGATGGTTGCCGAGGTAACTCGGTCCAGGCAGGTAATCTCTTCTTTTTCTATAAAGACTCTAAAAATAGTGTCCATGCAATGACTGCACTACAGCCTCATTAGTGAACTGGCTTTGTACAAATGGATAACTTTCCTCACTTGATTATCATGTAGAGCATTGTGTCAGTTAGTGAAGATGATGTTCAAGTCTTCAGTCAATACACCCAACCAAAAAAGCCAAGCTGAGAAGATGCTGGGACTTGAACAGAGACCTATTCTCTCATATACTACTGAAAAGCTAATGTAAAAAAATCACCTCCCCCACCATCCACATCCACAGTAAAACCAACCAACCAACCAAAAACATGACTGGAAGGACTTCTTGGGAGGGATTTTTGTTTTCAAATCAATTTTTTCATTCCATTAGATTTTGCTCAGAGTGGGACACAATGAAACCCACTGACAGTTCATGAGCACCCCCTTCTCTTGTTTAGGGTCCACTATACCTCACTATACAGTGATGGCACCAAAGATGATGTATTCATTATTACGAAGACCAGAATCGCTAAACAGGTAGTGACTGACCTTCTAGTACCACCTGAACATAGTCTTGAGCGGACATCTTGTCCTTGCGCACAAAGCACTGGTAAGCTCCCCCATCGCTCTTGGCCATGCCATCCATAATAAGGTTCTCCCGATTGATGCCAGTGATGCGGACATTGTTACCAGGGTTGATGATTTCACCATTACGATACCAGGAGAGGTCCTGGTCCTCAGTTCCCGTCACACTACAGGACAAGGACACTTGACTACCAACACTGCTTTTTACTTTCCGTGGGCTGATCGTGGCTTTTAGTGGTTCTGAAGATTTAAATCAAAATAAGAGAAAGAGAAAGGGAAATAGAAAACATTAAGTATACATGCACATTTATATGTAAGTAACAAATCACATCTCAATTAAGGAGAACAACAAAAATCACCTTCATACACTTTTGACAACCACTCCCCCCAAAAAAGACCCCAAACCCAAAACAGATGACTGTGCTAAATAAGCATTTTTTGCCACCAACAGCCATGACACAAAACACATCTCTGTAGGGGTAACCTATTCGACACGTGATACAATCCCCTGCCTAAAAGAATGGTAGATCTACTGAGTAACACCATTGGTGCTGAGGGCCTAACAATGGCACTCTACAGGCCTTGGGAGGGTAGGATGTTACTTCACAGTAGTTCAGTGTGAACCTTTGAAATGATGCATTAGGTGCATTCCTTAAGGTTATCTTCCGGTTTAATTTCCTGCAAAAGGAACCCAAGTTAGATGTTCCAAAACCACTCCCTGATGTGAACAAATGCAGTAAAGGGTGGAAGATCCACGCTAAAATTTTAACATAAGTACACCCATGGATATCCATCACATCTGTCCCCATGGAATTGTCTTTGATTTTCTGTTTCAGCATGACAAGACTACAATATTTTCAAGTCAGCCTTAAGAAACAGTAGGACATAGATAATGCAAGTTTTATAGTGTAATAAGAAGAGGATGAACAATGTCGAAGAAAAGTCATAAATGTAAATGCAAAGAAAACAATCTTTATCTCACCACCTAACATTTGTTAGCATTACTGGATGCAGATCTCATCTCATGCTTTGTATATATTGGCTTGATTTCCTTATAAAGATAAGGGACTACTATCACCACTGATATAATCTCTGATACTAAAGACATCCTATTTATTTTTTTACCAGCTTGAATACACATGCACACACACGTATACGCACACTTACACATGAAAATTTCTTCATCTAACTTAATTCACTTTACGGAAAATTTTATAACACACAGGCTGGAATAAACCCTTTAGTGGTCTATTGGGAACAGAGCCCTGGAAAAAACTACAGAGGTCAGTGGCCTCAGCCATTCTGGGTCACAGACACGTATGTAACAGGTCTCTCCTCTACAGTGGTCCAGAGCAACAGTTAATCTGTGCACAAATACATGCTACAAGTCACTGAATATCAAGTTTCCTATCCAAAAGACCACAAAGGCTCAAAATTCAATGACCCATTAAACAAAACAGACACACTCAAGTGTGTTATCAACCTCTCAGAGCCCTGATGGTGCAAGAAAGTGAACCACATCCTCCATTGCAGAGGAGAGTAAAACTCCTTTACCCATCTGTTGCTTCCTGCCAACCAGATCCAGAAGGTATCTACTGGCTGTTTGACCACTGAGTCAGTAAGCAAAACATATCACTGGGCACTGGGGATACTTTTGGTATCACTAGCAATTCATTTACATCATGCTTCTGGAAGTTTGGACTTTGTATCATACAAGGCAGACTGAATTCAACTAATTTTTATGAATACATTTAGAAGCAAAGCTCCCCTGTTATAATTCATGAATTATAGAACTTTGATCTAGGTTTTATTTTGCCCAAATACATTATGTGTAATTATTTGTGAAGACATTTTTATGGCCTGAACCTCTCCCTTTTCAGTTTGCCAGTCATGCTGTATAGGTGGAAACATTAGTTCACGAAGCATTATTTCTATTCCAGGAAATAATTTTTTTTTAACAATAGAAGAATAACACTTTTCCAGTGCAGTGCTTCTGAGTAATAATTATCTTTGTAGAATTTGTGAAACATTCAGAATATTCACACATGAATACTCAACGGAGGGGAGGTATGAGTATTCAATATTACCGAACAGCATGACTCATGGCAATGAGAGTTTGGCAGCTTTATTCATGAGAACATTTGCAATTTCTTTTTAAGCATCCAATTCAAGCTTCTAAATTACATATCCTCCATGTGATAAATTATATAGCTACATTAGAAATTGCATCTATTTGCACTTCTGATCGCTCAATTGTCCAATGAACTCATCACCACAGAGCCTACTTTCTGTTGTTCCACAACTTTGAGAAATTTAAGCACTGCCAAGATAAAGTAACAGAACAGGAGGTACAGAAAGACATGGCAGCATCTTCTCTGACACAAACACCCAGGCAAGAAGACTGATCTTCACACAGTCCAGGACTTACGTTTTACATACAGTCGCCCTATCATCTCGGCAGTCCCATAGTTGTTCCACACCTCACAGACATAGTTGCCTGTGTCTGAAGGACGCGTGTTCTCAATCAGCAGACCTGTAACTGTCTGCCGAAACCTGCTGTCGGGCTCCCAGGGAACGTTGTCCTTCAGCCAACGATACTTTGGTGCGGGGTGCCCTGACGCTTTGCAAGGCAGCTCCACTCGCTGTCCTGCCATGGCTTTACGATGGTCAAACCCATCTAGAATAGATGGAGCTGAATTCGCTGGATCTGAAAGAACAGCAGTTTTCAATAGGAGCATTAAAATTCTTTCATTCACTAAGCAATATGCCTGCATTTTTTGACTTACTAGCCCAGTGTTTTATGTACTACAGTTTGCTATTGTGACCCAGCCATCAGTCCGTAATATCTCAGTAGTGATGGCTGGGATCCAGCAGCATGTACTACTGAAGCATCTCATGACTACTTGGAAATCCTCTCACTGGATTCTTTCCAGGTGGCAACCATTTCTCTGGTCATACTTTATGTCTCCTATCAGAGGAATGGAGAGCCAAAAATGTGTTGCCTTAACAATTATTGCTGTTATCCCTGCCCTACTCTACTAGAATGAAGCCAACATATTCTCCATGCTTCTCAGTGGTCTGAAGGCTTTGAATTGAAGGAGTGATTTATTCTCTTGTCAGGAGAGAAATGGACAGAGACAGAGGAATTTCTATCTGCAGTCTAACTGACAGATGAGTGTTTTTTTCTTCTCTGGAAAAATAACTTAACATGACACGACCAACTTACAGCTTAATGCTCCAACTTTCTGTGCCCAATTTACTGAGAAAAGCAGCTCTCAGACAAACACACTTGTGTAGCACCTGGCATATATTTATGTATCTCACAGAAGTCTGGCAGAGTGCCTTCACCAAAGATGCACATACCCCACCAGAAATAGTATTCTGTGATTCTGGCTTTTTAAGTTTAAAAACGTTTGGAGGAAGAGGCTAATGTGATTTACAGTTTTGTGCATCATGCAGCGTGATGGAAGCCTATTCTGAAGCTATTGCAACATAAGTACTGAACAATAAATCAACAAATGTTTGTCTGAGTATTTTCTCATCACATGCACCCACTTTGCTAAAACTTCAGTGTCACAAAGAAACTCCACATGCTGATCAACTCCTTTTACTCCTATCTGACACAGCAATCTCTTTTTGGATATAGCTACGTCATAGTTGCCTGGATGTAGGTGTGATTGGAACCATTTTGACATTTTCAAGTGGTCTTTGACTTAGCTAGCTCAGGTACTGCTCACAGGGCAGCTGCAGCAGGTTCCTGTTAGGAGCTGAAGAGATTAGAGGAGCAGTTCATGTTGAATTCAAACTACTCAAGCAACAGTGTAATCAATACCTCATCTAGTTAGCTTACAACTAGCTTAGATATATCTTCATGAACTGCAGCCACACCAGGGAGGGTAGACTTGAGAACAAACAGCTAGAGTCACTATGCAAGTTATACTATCAATCCAGAAACAAAAATTGTGACGGTAAACAAATGGGCTAAGTAAATTTTGTGTAAATATCTAGATAAAACTCTAAATGCCAAGTTCAATGAAAGATGACCACAAAGGGTTTTCTGCTCTCTAGGTGCCAGCAAAAAGTTGAGTGACTGAAGGCAAAACCACATTCAGTTTACAGCAACTCACTGTCTGTCTCATTAGAAATGTGTCAGCCGGTAGTTAAACAAATGATTTTGCATGCATCAGTAGCCTCAAGGTCCATATTTGGCATCAAGATGGGTTATATTTTTGAGTTTACCATGCTGTTTATGTCTGGCTTAGCAAAGCACAATCTGCCAGGATGCTACTGGGAAGGCCAATGTCAATTTCACTAATTGATTAGCTAGCTCCTTTCATGCCTTTTGGGTCATCAGGCATCTATGTTATCAGCTCATATTTGTGCAGCCTGAGGAATTAACTCAGTAAAAATTTAAGCATGCAAGAAATTACATCTCTAGCTCTTAGGAAGTTTACATCTACAATCAATTTCTTCAATTGAAAGTAATGATTAAATAATAAAAAAATAGAACTGACTTATAAAGGTATTTCTGCTCATTCCTACTCAAAACTCACAGTAGCTTCATATCTTCTCCATACACTTTAACTTCAAAAGGTTTTGTGAAGGATATATGTGCCATGTATCCATATATGACTAATTTTCAAGCCTTTAAGTACAAAAATGCAAAGTACCGCGTGGACTTTGAAACAGGACAGGGGTCACTGGGGGGGGAATTAAAGTAATAATGAGGAAAAGTTGTGGCTAGTAAATATAACACTTTGACAGCCTCCTACTTTGCTGCAGAGCACCAGATATGCTTTGATGCTGGGCCTAGGCAAAGTGCAAAACCACCTCATACAACAAGCCAATGGTGACAGCAAAGCAGCTGCTGCCCTCCTGCCCCCATGCCTAGGCAGAAGCCTGGAAAGCCAGGAGCTGGCGGCTATGGCAGCTAATGCCATAGGAGGCACAGCTCCCTTCTGCAGCTACCATTTCTCACCCTTCAAAAACCGCCCACCAGTCCCTGGGTCCTCTGTCCCAGGTTCACTTGGCATCACTTTTTCCCTTCTCAAGTTGAGCCTTGGCAGGAGCAGCCCAGCCTGGAGTCCCATCTGTGGAATAGCTAAATTTGCATTTGCCTATGTACTTGAGAAGCCTTGAGCTGGTTATTATAAAGGAGGTATTTAAAATATATTCAGGGATACACAAAATATGATTCCATTGATCTGATTTCTTGCACTCTACTCATATATTTAAATGCATGATAAAAACATCTCTTTGGGATGTCCTTGGAGCATACGCCTATTTAGAGCTCCTACACTATATATATTCCAGTTAAGGAAAAAAAAAAAAAAAGAAAAATGAAAAAAAGCACAAAATAAATGCCAGGGTTCATTTGCAACCGCCTGCAACAAAGCCAATAGCAAAGTAACATAACCCAATTCCAATATGTGATATATACTTTTTCGAATTATTATTTTACTATTCTTTAACAGTCAACTGTGAATGACTTCTAGCAATGAAAATGGTGGAAAAACTAATGCAAAATACTGTTCCAAGAAATTCTACTTTGCATCTTCTTTGAAGTACAGAGCAAGAAAATCATTATGCTTTCAAAATTGTAAGGGTTTTTTGGAAGTTAAAAACCAATAAAGAATTTGAGAGCTGGGATTCATAGTTGGACAAAATTATCTTGGGAAAAGCACAGTATAATGGACATTAGAGGAATATTTTGTAGCATGTTAATGGCCTTGTGTTTAAATTTATGTACAAATGACACATGATTTCAAGGAGATATTCTTACTCCAAATGAAATTTGGAACTTTTTTTTGATAATAAGCATACTAATTCACATGTGTATTTGCTATTATATGTGCATTACTTTTCTCTTTCAAATAATAATGAAGCTTAACTTGTATCAAAAATGTGGCTAAGAGACTATGATTCAATATCCACCACAAACTATTTCATCCCCAAATAAGCAAAGAACATTTAGGGATGTAAAAGGCAGGCAAAAATGTAGATCTTGTGCAAGCAGACGTTTCACAACTATGTTCATGCATTCTCTGATCTCAGTTATTAAAGGGCTCACTATAAATGCCAGTAAAGAAAAAAGAAAACCTGTTTGAGAAATATTAAGAGACAAACTCCGCACATAATTGTTGCACTTGTTCAATAGACTAACAGAATTGGAAATCAGAGCCCACTATACCTCTAATGGAGAATAATTAACCCTATTGAACTTTAAAAAACAGCTATTGCATACAGGTAAAATTTCCTATTTTGATTTGGCCTGTGGAGGAAAATAGAAAAGGGAACTCAAGATAGCACATATCTTTTAGGATGCTTGTCCCAAATTACAAACAAGAGAGAGCTTTCATTTTTCCCCTTTTGTTGAGCAATACAACTAGAAAATTTTCTGTGGTAACCAAGATACAAGCCTGATTTTATTTGTGTTTCAACTGGCTCAGCCTTAGCATGATTTCATACGGAAGCAGACCATATTATGAAGCCAGCTAGGATAGGACCCTGCCTATCCTTATAAGACCAAAGCAGGCAGATTATTGTGCAGGATAAACTACTTCTTCATCTGGCTGGGAAAAGAAGAAGCAAGAGTTTTACCTGCAGAGGACACATAACAAAGGAAGAAACTCCTGGATCTGACTGGTAAGTGATTCTAACCTGAACAATCACACTATTTTTTTATCATTAGTATACTTAAATACTGACTTGTGTGTTCAGAGGGCTCCAGAATCCTTCAGTAATGACCATTTTGGAGGAATGCAGAAAGTATGTTACTAATGCAAAACCCTGTGCCCACCTCTGTCTCCCTTAGAGCTTTCAGAGGGCGAAGAGCTGAGACCTAATCACTGATATTTTTTTTCTGACAAAAAGACCAAAAGACAAGAGGACAAAGCCAAAAGGAGAATCACCCCACTGACTGTTAGACTGTGAAGGTCACCACACCCTGACTGATCTTTAGGGTAAGGATTTAGGGCAATTTAGTAACAGTGAAAAGGAGGAAAAGCTCCTGGGGCTTTAAGTGGGATGGGAGGCATGTCTCCTGTAAGGCATGGATACAGGGAGAAAGAAGAGAGAGCCTGTGATACAGTCTTAGCTAACTGTATGGATGTGGGAATACCATTGCAGATTTGCTCACACGCAAGCACTGGGTGCAGTTACAGGCACTCAGCAAATGAGGGAGAGGAAGGGGAGATGGAGAAGGGCTAATCCTATACAGAGATGTTTGAGAGCAGGTTCCAAACCCAGGCCTGGGGTCTGGTCCTCCTTCTCACCTCACCCACAGCTAGCACCTCCTCTCACTGAGACAAAATGGGGAGAAAGTGGGATTGGAGCAGGGCAGCACTGACAGCCCTAGTATCTGGGGTGCTTGTAGGGGGGGAACCCAACAGTCCGTCACACAGACAACAATTAGGAGATGATTTACAATTACGAGGAAGATATAAAATACTCCATCTACCTTCTTGTTTTCCTACCTGCTGCACAAGGCCTTTTGCTCTGGGGACTCAGGTCATGGACAACCACCAGCAAACCCTCCTGTCTACCTACAGCACCCTGGGTGGCCTGGCACAGGTCATGTAACCCTTCTGGTTGGAGACCTTTCTTGGGAGCAGGGGAACACACTGTTTTCCCCAGGGAAGGAGTGTGATGAATGAAAAGGAAGGCTGAAATGCCCCTCAGCTAACCTGAGACTCCTCCAGTGGAAATATCTACGGCTCAGCAAGATGTCCTGAGCTCCTGCTACGGTTAACAGAGAGAAGTGGGCATCATGGGGCAATTCATCTCACCCTAAAGTGGGCAGCTGAAGTAGGTCCAATACACTACCCCTAAAATTGTTCCTCTCCTTTGGTTACACAGGGAAGTTAAAGTGACTAGACACTTTCACTGCACAAGTCTACTTTTCACGGGATGAATCCCATCCACAATCTTTTATAAAGTACCCTAAACCTACTAAAAATCACTGTACTAAATGTCAATGCACCCTACAGGCTCTCTGGAAATACCTAATAGTAGATGAAAAACAGAAAAAAGAATTTTAAAATGGGATATTTGTTTGCAGGAGCAGCAGCTCACCACTGACCACCTCCATCTTCCATTTGATAGACGAATTGGTTGTTAGTGCATACGGGCACAAGAACCTGCCTTGCCAGTTTATCAGACTAGAGAGAAGCACCCAGAATACTTAATTTAACATGATATATAAAGGAGCACCTGATACAAAAAGTCTTGCACTGTTGCTTTGTCGTGTTTCTCCAGTGTATCTGTGCCTTGTGATACATCGGTAGTTGTACAGTCCATCTTCATTCTGTACGTCTAAAATATACAAGGCTCCCGTGGATGTGATGAGAAATCTAGGTCCTGAAAGACAAAAGAATTTGTACTGTTTATAATAGCTGCAGGTTGTTACTGCGTTCTGCTTGCCCACACTGGGGGATGGATAACACCGGCTGGAGGATCCTGAAGACTTTTTTTTTGCCAGAGTCTAGAAGCTGCCAATTATAAGTTTACAAAGTACTCACTGCAAATGCATATAAAGATATTAATTCATGTGCACTTTTTATAAAAAAGGTAGGGATCTGTAAGGAAAATGTGAGGAATGAAGGAAAGAAATGTGCCGTGGTCTGTATCACAATCAACAAACAATATCCAAGAGGCATCTGAAATAAAATACAGCGTAAAGAACCAATGCAGAATTTATTCCAGTTTAATTCAATATTGTAGAATGACATGATGACAGTTCACCAGCAGAGCTGTACATGTTGGAAAGGCAGTCTAACTAGCATGCATAATTAAACAATATTAGCCAAAATTGTATTTGTTGTCCAGGTACTCCAGAAAATCAAGAAAGAAAAAAAATCATAAAAAGTAAAAGGAAAGGGATCAGTGAAAGCAAGAGAAACTCACAAAAGGAGAAAGGTTTTACCCTAAGAGCAAAGGACATATTTGCTAAAGGATTCTGGCCATAACTGCACAGTCCTAGTCCACAGCCTGCTTCTGGTGCGATGGGAGAACAAGGAGAGCAAAACCAGCCTTGCTGATGTTGCCTACACCACTGACCACAGGGAAGTTGTACACACCTGCACTAGCCGCAAGCTAGACATCACAAGTGTCAGGAATAGTTCCACCCGACCCTGACCACGTTTCCTGTGGGGTAGTGCACACCAGGCTTCAAGAGAACAGGCTAAGCTCTCTGCGGCTCAGTACTTCCATGTCCAAGCTACTGGCAGAAGATGAAGTAATATATCATCTCATCTGCTGTGGACTCTTTTTTTTTTAAATAATATTGCAGTTTGTGATTAGAGAGGTATGATATAAGCAGGTAGACATATTCTGGGTCTAAAAGAAGGGCTTAAATAAACAGCACAGGACGTATTATTTAATATCCAAATTTTTTTTTTTTTTAATTCTACAAAGAAAAGTTTACTTCAGGAGGAAAATTAAGTCCAGAAAACTGTCTCCTAAAACTGAACAAGACTGACCATGTTCATGGTCAGCATTTCTCCCAGTATTCATTCAAATTGAAAATAATACAGTTGAAATTCTCTTCAAAAACGTTTTTTTTGTTATTGACTCTAGAACATGTGGAAAACGACATGGTACATACGCACACATGTGTGGTTTCGATCATTTGATAACTGCACAAATGCCTCTGTTCTGTTGTAAATGCATGTTCTAAAAACAAGGACACAAAAAAGCCAATATCAACATGGACATTTAAAAAATTCTAAACTATGTATGCTTTTCTAAAACTTTTACACTGGAGAAGATGTTATTTTCTTTTGTATTTCTGCTATTTTTTCCTCTAGTAGCTGGTAGCTCTTACAATATACATACCTGAACCTATGTATTATAAAATATACCTGGCTCCAAAACTAGGTGAGAGACCACACAAAGATGAAACCTGTTATGAACAGGTATTCTGTAATACGCAGTAAGAAATATTTCCTTATCTTCAGAGCTCTATTTGAGCAATGACTTTTTAATAATTAAGTGTAGCTAGGGAGCTTGCTCACAAATGCATCAGTGGGAAAGCAATCCAGCAGAGAAGACAGAAAGGAAATGGTATCATTACAGAGGGCAATCTCCTTTAAACCACAATCAAAAAGAAATGAAAAAAAAAAATTAACAACCATTTAATGGACTGACCCTTAGATCAGGGAATATTGAATGAAACAACATCATCCCACCTCTCTCATCCTTGTATGTGTACTGAATTATAAAACAACCACACTGGTGACTTGTCTTGGCTGACCCTGTTCTCCTGAAAGACAAGGCACAAGTATGGAAGCTGATAGGTCTAAACTTTGGAAGAGCATAAACAACACTGTGTATCCTTCTCAAGTATTTGTTTGTTCAAATAACACGTAGCATTACTAAGAGGTATATTAATTAAATAAATCCCCGGAATGGAGGGCATAGAAGATGTTGAGTTACTTGCCTGCTACTGAAGGAGAATAGGAAGGTGTGAAGGAGGAGGGAGGACTGGATGGCAAGGGATCTCACCTCAGCCACGAGCAACACCATTATTTGAGCCTAGGGGGGATTTACAGGCTAGGGAGTTTCCTTCTTTTACAGAGGCCATACTAACTTTGAAAATTTAATTGCTTGCATACAGAAGACTTGTGTTTCAATAAAAATTACTTAGAAACAAATATACTGTTGAGTGTAATAGGAAAAGCACCAGAATAAGTAATATTTCATCCAGGTGTCTAAAATATGGCATGGAAAAGGTTACATGAAAAAAACAAAGCTATCTTGCATCTTATATTTTAACACATTAATTGTAAAGTTTGGAGTAAATTATATAGACAGTTGAAAAGAATGTTAAATCAATAAAATACATTTTACCTAGCTTCTCAATTACTAACACAGTATTTATTTGCTAGTCACAAATAGCTTAGCTTGACCAAACACGCTAACAAGGTTTTCTACAGGTACCAGGCAGCTAACAGCTACCTACTAGCAACCAGAAATCATAGTCTGCATGTGTGTGGGCAATCACCTAGTGAACCCCCTTAACAATCACAGGATTGATCTTTACCTGCTGTCAGTCACACAGCCCAGCTCCAATACCACAGCAGAGGAATCTTACCACCTCTTAGGGAGGCAGGCTTGTAATGATTCACACAGAAGTACTTCCTCTTGTTCAGAGAACACTTCTTTATGGTTTTGGGTTTGGTTTTTTTAGTTTATTCTCGCATGGTAATCCCTAGATATAATGTAATGTCCTATGCTGAGTATTTCTTCCCTTTCCTTTCACAGTCCCCAATTACTCAGACATAAACACTTGTCACATTCCACCCTATCTCCTCATCCCATAGATACTCAACACCTGTACCCTTTAACAAGGTTTACCTTTTCCCCAGTCTAGGTTAGAAAGATATTAAGAATTTTGGTGTGAAATCCACAGGCTGTTTGACTTCTGTGTCACAGGCAGATTCTGCCCTACTGAAATATTCATTAAGCAAATCTACCTTTGCCAAGAAATATGTTACAAGGACTACAGGTAATTAAAGCACAGTTGTCTTCCTTAGTCTGTAGGCGGCATAAAATGACAGCTTCAGGAGATGGGAATCACATTTAAGGATTTTTCTTTGGGTTAATGATGGGTATGTGGAAAAGGCAATCTCTTCTTGCTTCTGTTTCCAGCTGTGTGAGCATTAACCAGCTCTGTATTTCAGGCAGCACAGCCAGTTCAGACGTGTGCTTGCCCACAGCAATGCTGCTTGGCTGGCAGGGCTGCCAGGCTGCTGAACCAGCGCTGTGTATACCATGCAGACCTGTCCTCTGCAGCTTCATCAAGATTTAGATCAGATTTTTGAGCTGGGGTGCAACTCTGTTATGAAATTATGTGGGGGTGGGGTAGATGTTGGTGGAGATCCTGCTCAGCTGCTATCACATCACAGGACCAAAAACACATCAAAGGTGCTAATGGGGTAGTTGTGACCATTTTGGCCCCTCCAGTAAATCTGCACATGCTGTGCATTTGTGTCAAGCTAGTGGAACCTAAACAGCTGAGAGGCAGAAATGTGCTACTTCTACAATGGCTTCATGTAGCTTTCTTTTCCTGAAATCCAGATTCACCTTTGCTAAATATACATAACTCCAGTTCTACAAAGAGTCACACTGCTGGAGACTACTAGTATGCACAATTTGAAGATCAAAGAAATGTGATTTATTTAAAAAATTAATTTTTAAATTTAAATTAAAAAAAAATTAAAAAATTTAAAAATTAATTCATTTCTCTATGCTTTTCTAATTTCCTATTTTAAGATTCTCTGTACAATTTTGAGATATGGTTTATACAGGCCATCATTAATAATTAAATTTGTCTCTCTTCTTAGAATAAGCATAAAGTAACTGTCAAAGAAATTAAGTTAGAAGATCAAATTCAGAGCTTCCCTTAGAACTGCTGAAACCTCACTTCCTCAGTATTTCTACCTTGTAAGCGTTATTGCTGCTAATACTTGTGCTGGAATCAAAACTGGAGAAACGTGTGGAGTGACTGCTACCCAGTTGAAGAATATGTATAGATTTGTGGGCTATTTCCAGATCCTACAGTACTAACTTTATTTGCAAATAAAGCCTTCCCTCCTCAGTCCTGGAAGCCAGTTTCCTCAGATGTAGTTATACATCTGGATCAATGAGAGTGGGTACACTTATTAAAAGCCTGCCACTTAATAAAAGAGGTTTGTGAAACCTGTGCAGAGCCAAGAAATTGTTCAGTGTTATCTTGCTATATTTTCTAGAGAAGTTATGAACATACTTGAGGTATCTAACACTCCTGTTGGAAATTACTCAGGCAATCGTATAATAAAACCTTCACTTAAAGCATTATCTAGAGATTTTTGCCTCACCCTCTTTAAAGATAACTAGAAGTAAATAGTTATTGCCACATATCAGATATTATCCCACAGTATACATTTCTCAACAACACACATTGTGTATAATTGCAGGCCTAAAGCTTTTCCTTTTCCTCTCTTCTTCTTAATATATTTTGCATACTTATGTAATGCTTTAATAACCAACCCCTCCTTCTACTGTAAAAATGCAAGACAGAAAAGATGACAGAAAAATAAAAGGGGAAATGCATGTAATTTCTGTCATCTTCTAAACGGAGAGCATTTTCATTAAAACCGACAGGCTGTCAGCTGTGACAAAGCCAAAGTGTTGAGTGTTCTGCCTTCTGTACTTCAAAAAGTGTTTAGAAATGCAGCAGGATGGGGATCGACAAGCTCTTATTGCCCTGTTGATCTAGGGGAGTGCTTTCTTCTTGAGGCGCACTTAATTTAATCGCTCTTGCTTTGCTGTAACAAAGTCTAATTTTTTTGACTCACCTACTTAATATGCCAAATGGGGATTTTTTTTAACAGAATATCCTTTCAGATAAACTGAAGCTTTTTGTTTGTTTGGCTGTTAGCAGGATTCAAGGGAGGAAGGCAGAGAAGCCTCCTTCACAACAATTAAAAAGAACACTGTCAAAATATAGCTCATAATTCCCGTTTATTATTCCTCTTCAGTAGTGTTTGTATTAATGCCTTGAAAACTTGATTATAATAATTTCAGCATCTGATTTTCAGAGACAGTGAAAGCTTACATCTTTTTTGACTTTCAGTGCTTGGTGCCTTTGCAATCATGGCCCAACATCTGTAGGATGTATTTCATTCAAACAGTTCAAAGCATGTTAGGAAGCCCTACTACCTTTTGCTTTGATGAGGTGGGCAAGCATAGTAACATATTACTATTTAAAATTTGAATGTTTTACAGAGAAGCCTATGTGGATCGAGGTACACAAGCCAGTGGAAAAAAAGGAAATGGAACCCATAATTATTTCTCCAACATCCCATCTGTCACTAATACATAACTTTGCCTCACTGTGAGACTGAAAAAAAAAAAAAAATAGATCCAAGGGCCAGAAAGACCATTAGAGTCATTTATTCTCGCCTTTCATGCTTCACCCATTAACTCCTGCATCAAGTCCATATCTAGAAGTTAAGCTATAGCTTTTTTAAAAAGACATTAGTCATGATTAAAGATTTCTTGTAAGCGGAGAGCATGTGATACCCCTGGGTAAATTATTCCAATGGTTAATTACTCTCACTTTTGAAAGTTAGTGTATTGTTTGTGGTCTATTTGGCTTTGACCCCAGCTATTGGATCTTACTGTGGCTTCATTACAGATTTCCTCTGCAGTCAGAAATCTTCTGCCTATTTAAGTACTTACAGAACACGAGGAAATTACCTCTTAAACCATCTTTCTCCTTAATTAGTTATACAGATTGAACTTCCTAAATCACTTACTGTGAATTATTCATATCTTGAAATATTCCTGTAGTTTTTGCTCAACACCTTATCAGCTTTATGAAGTTATTTTTCAAGTTTGGATCATGCACATAAGTTTAGTAATGATTCTGGTAATAGTGAATGCAAAATGTCACCACTCTCTTCTATTAAATTTTTCCTTCCACTCAGATATCAAGGAATTACAGTAGTTCTCTTAGCAGTGTTATCTAGCTTCAGTTATTCATTGAAAACTGTGATCTCCTTTTCAAAGTCAGAGACTTAGAGAATAGATTTCCCCCATTGTGTAAATACAACCTGTCATCTGTCTGTCTTGACATGTTCGAATTAGACCTCTTTATCACACAATCCAATATCCCTACACAACTCACCAAGCCAAATCATCATTTGCCATTGCACCCGCATTTGAACAGTTTGCATACTTTATTGATATGTGTTTCCCTAAATTTCATTCGTTAATTGAAACTTCATATTTTCATCTGAGATAGTACCAAATCACTTGTTTTTGAAGATACGTATTTCAAAGCAGTAATACCCTGAAGAGAACAAATGGAGAAGAGGGAGAGGAAACTGGGTCATACCTAGGTTTGACCAGTCCAAATCAAGGACCTCAAATCCCATGACATTTCAGAAACACACCCCTCATTTTACTGTCTACTGACTAGTGCCCTAAATGAACTAGTGACTTCATTAAAGTTGAGCTGTATTAGCAAATCGTGTGTTCATTTCTCCAAGTGAGGTCACATTAACAATTATGAAATTGCTCTTATGTAAGGTTTTTAATGCTTTACATTAGACTGCATAACATCAGAGATTAAAATAAAATTTTACAGGTCTGAGTAATAAGTTAAAATAATTCTGTTTAGGTTTCCTATGTGAAATCATTCTCATGTATAATTCATAAGAAAATGTGAACACTTTCTTGTAGAATTAGTGCATAATATTCTTGTATAAAAATAAGAATATTTTAAAACTGTAATATTAATTATTCTTTTATCATGCCTTTTTCCCCCAGTATGCTGTTATTCCTAAAATAGGGGTAATGTTATCCTCAAGATAGTTCACAAAATCATATTTGATTTTCATTTTGTTGGAAACGCATCTAACGGCATTATGTTATTGCAGTCTAAATTGGGATGATAGAAATTAAGAGAACAGATGGCTGTTCTAATCGTGTGCCAAATGATAATATAGAACAAATAAACTTTTATCAGCTATACTTGTCACCTCCGCTGGATAGAACTGCTTCTGCTAAGCAAGTTTCTAGCATGACCTGTGCACGCAAGGGGAGAAACCTCCCCACAGAGCCAGAGTAACCTATAACTCAGTTTTACACCACTGCTACAACATCATTCTCAAAGCAAAACAATCTGTTTCTCTGGGCATGGAAAATGTGCTAGAAGCAGCCGTGCTTAAACTGTGTCCTGAAGTCACAGTCCTGCGAATGCTTTTGATACACAAACCACAGACTAGATGAGGAACGAGAGGCACATAGGGAAAGAGGGAGTTAAGGATTTCACTTTTCCAAGCACCACTCACATAATGTACTCAGCCTACATGAGACACCTGGGGTGTTGCTCACAGTAGGTGCTGCAGATGGTGGAAACACGACTAGGCTCCTCTGAGCAGCAGAACCTCCCCCTGGGGACGCAGCCAAGCTTACAGGCCCTGCTAGCAGGCCTTACAGAGGATAAAACTGATTTTTTTAGCTCCTCATATTCCCTCAGCTCTGGGTCTACAAATTGAACCTTTGGAGCGTGTTGACCACTGCCCCTCTCCCTGTCTGAGACAAAACCTGCAGTTGACTTCCAGGAGAACAGGAGCAGGCGGGAAGCCACAGCACTGTCCGACAGCCCAAGGGCAATGAACTTCCTTAATTGAAATGCAGTTAGTCCTCTCTTGCTTTACCACTTCCACCCTTCGAGCACACCTGTTGAAGAACCAAATACTTATTTGCATTACATGATCTGGTCTTTCTCTCTCATAGATCTGGGGTTTGATAGCTGAAGAGGCCACCATGAATGTGACTCAGTTGTTGGGAGAAAAATTCAGTGGCAAAGCTTCTCAAATACCACCATACTATGATGTTACTCATGAGGAATTACGGTCTTTGATCTTCCTATTTTTTCTTGACACAAGGAAAGAAATAAGCGTAGAAGTCACAGGAAGTGGTTGTCTAAGGCAAAGGAGGATGCTGCTATATTTGATCTACTGTTCCAGGCTCCTTAAAGCTCACAGAGATGTATCTCTATCATAAGACTGCAGGACTGAAGTTTTCTTCAGATCTACAGCAGTCAGATTTTTCCCTTTTCCTTCTGTTTATATTTTTTCTCCCAGAATTAAATTTGAGAATTTATAAAACAAGCCAGCAGTGTCACATGAGGTATTTTCTATTTTATGTAGACACATAATCTGTTTCAAGTCAATAAAAAATAACTAAGGTTACCTCTCTGCAAAGAGTTAAGGACATTTATAAATATTTCCAATCCTATGTCCTGACATGGTTCCAGTTGTAACACAGATGGATTCTTAACTTCGCAAAATTTATATAGAAGTGATAGCTCAAAACTAAACCAGATTTTTTTCTTACACCATTACTTTTTACTCCTCTCACTTCCTCTACCTCAGTCACCCTCCTCAAGAAACATCTATTTTGGTGTCAGCGCAGTCTGAATCAGGGTGTACAAGTAAATCTGTTACTGATCAGTCACCCTGCCTCTCGGCCAGCGGAGGTCAGAGGTGCTCAAAGTGTGGGAGCTCCAATTCAACCATCATCACTATCTCTCTACAACACCAGGAGAAGAAAGGAGCAAGGTCATGAAACATTTTCCACTTGATCCTTAAAAGCAGAAAAGCTTAAAGAGGAAAACAGTTGACATAGAATTTCTATTTAAAGAGGAAAAGAGTTAACATAGAATTGCTATTTTGGAACCTGTATCTCTTGAGTGTTTTGGTTTAACCCCAGCCAGCAACTAGGACCACGCAGCTGCTTGCTCACTTCCCCCTCTCCCCCCTCCAAGTACACTAGGGAGAAGAGGGAGAATAGGAAGGGAAAGGGGAAAAAAAATGGTGGGTTGAGATAAAGACAGTATAACAGAACAGCAAAGAAAGAGGAAAATAACGTAATAATGGTAAAAGAATATACAAAATTAAATAATACAATACAAGTCACTCTCACCACCTGGTAATTGGTTGCCCACCCTGTCCCAAGCAGCAATCACAGATCCCTGCCTCCCAGCCATTTACATCCTGAGCACGACATCTATGGCATGGAATACTCCTTTGGCCAGCTTGTCCTGTCTATGCTCCCTCTCAGCTTCTATGGGAAGTTGAAAAAGTCCTTAACTAACGTAAATATCACTTAGAAACAACTAAAACCAATGTGTTATCAAATTATTCTCATATTAAGTCCAAAACATAGCAGCTACTGGGGGAGGAAGTTAAATTAACTCTATCCAAGCTGAAACCAGGACACTAAGGAATATTAGGAACCAACCATGTCTTTCTGCGTCTCTTCAAAAAAAAATTGATTTAGTGAAATCTAGATACTGAGGTGTTTAATTCTCCAGTCCAAAACGGCTTACTCTCTTATAACTTGAAATTTCTGCCATGGCTATAGTTTCCAGATTTCCCTTAATGTTTTGCATGCAATATTATTAGCTATGATAACAAACCTGCCTATGTCTTACATATAGAACCACAGGCTGAATAAAATTGAGAAAGGAAGAAAGGAAGGAAGAAGAGAATAAAAAGGGGAAAGGGGGAGGGAGGGAAATGAAGCTTTAGTTTTGGCTTTATAAATTGAGCAGAGAGAGATTATCTACTGAGTCAATTACAGCATTACCATAGGAACGAGAGTTGTGGTACCATGTTGGGCTCACATTCAGACAGGATGAGGCCATAACACAATGCTCAAAAATCAAACAGGTCCTGAAAATTGATGGTATCTGTATTCATGGTTTTAGCTGCTTTAAATTCAACTGTAACATGAGTTCATTTCTGTTTCTGTGATCACAGAATAAAGAAAGACATACAAGCATTAGTGCTATTATATGCACAGTGCTATCATTTTCTGAATAAGTTTGGATACTGGGATAATGGCCGTTCTGAAAACCAGATTGTTAGACAAATTACGCAAATCAGAACACATTTTATTGCCCTCTCCATGTTTCTGAGACTGCAAAAATGTATTTCGTGCCAATTGTCCATAGCAATTCTTCTTATATTACGTATGCAATATTCACGTTTATAAAGGAGGAATAAACATGCTCTTTTTTAAAAAGCATAAATAGACGCAGAAGCTGTATTTTCATGTATACAGACTAGGTTATGTTAATTGTTACTACTTTATGATTGCATAGTATAAATGTGACCAATCACATAATATTTATATTTAATTGTTCACCCTCTTAATCTTTTACGAATATATTAGGCACGAGCAGCTACAGTTCTCTACTCACTGTTAACTGTCAGTCCTCCAGGATATTAAATAAAACTGCCATAATCTTTAATACCACAGTTTTAGATGATTTGGGTCCTTGCACACACTGCTGCAGAAGCTGCTTTCCTTATTTCAGCTAGAAAGAAAGCTGATAATTTTAAATCACTAGCTAGTTTTAGGGGCTCTGATAAAGAGGATTGGGCTTTGCCCATGATATATGGAGCTGTCTGGAGGATTAAAAGTTCTTCTCTCAGGCTTTTGCTGGTGCATCCCAAGTAAATAAATAGCCTGCAGCTGACCAGTGGCTTAGCACAGATAAACTTATGCTTCAGTCTTTACAACATCAAGGAACATAAACTATCCCCCCCTCATCTGCATGTAAATTTAAACACAAGCTCGTTAAGTAAAGGGAGAACCTCCATCTCCTCTGGCCTGAACAGCAGTTGGTTTATGTCACCATCATCAAATGTGTACCTTAATCATTTATAGCTTCGAAGTCATTGTATATGCAGAATATGTATTGTTATAGCCAATACGATCAGAATAAATCACCGCCTCGCATACACAGAATTACAAGTGCCACCAGCAGCAGAATTATTTTGACTAACTGCAAATAATCAATATTGTGCTACATTAATTAGAGCAGCTGCAGCTCTGTGGCCCCACATGTTTAGCCATATTTATGCTGCAGGTAACTGTGAAGGTAATGAAGCATCTCAACTTGAAGGAACAGTTTTATGAAGGGTACCCACTTCCCTCCATGGAAAAAAATCTATTCAAAGATTCACAAGACATCTGAGTATCTTGAATTTTTATTTAAGGGATATGTGGTAACTAACAGACAAAGCCTCATGTGGTACATTCTAGCATAGTATTTTCTCCTAATGACTTATTTTGAGAGTGTAAAATAGGGAAAACTAAACAGGTTAATTTTGCATTTAGGGTAATGACTTGGGAAGAAGTTATTATCTTCCTCGCTCAATTTGAAAAAGTATACCATGTTTTCCTTCAGATAAAAAATATTCAATATATTAACTGTGGGAGGAAGTAGCTCCACTATGAGTTAGAGCTAAATTAAATCATTTCCCCTGGAGACTCTTGGCCACTCCCTTGGGGGACAGAGTCCAGTGTTCAGTGAATAATTTTTAAGAGGAAGAAAAAAGCAATTAATGATGTACATGTCTATCTTTCCAGACAAGACAACAGTGTTAAATCTATGGAGTCACTTTTCAACAGCTCTTTAAAAATACAAAATATTTTTTAAAATTTCCGCTACCATTATCTCTATACTACGTTTCCTCTAGTAACTTGTTCTCTCTCATACACAGTCATTTCCACTCTGAGTATATACAGCCAAGGAATATGATGGGAACCTACTTCTGTCACTGGTTTACCCTTCCACAAAACACAGGTGAGGCACAGGGCTCTATTTCATGCATTTTGTGTTTTTAACTTCTTTCAGTTCTGAGGACCAATAGTGTCCTGACAAGCTAGTCCCATCTTTTAGGACTTAATATACATTTTCCTCAGTACAGAAACATACACAACCTTCACTGGGTTCCTATACAGCATTGCATCATAACAATTGATGAAGGACTGTTTTAAAGAGAAGAGATGGAGCATCAGGGTAAGAGCAAAAATAGGTAAAAACTGTTATGTACTGTGTAATGAAACAAAAGATCTCCTGCACACCCTGATCCAATGAAATTACTCTATAAAGAAATAATTGAAAAACAGCAACTAAATATTATAGAAGATAAGTCACACATGCAATCAACTTTCCTGGAAGAAAAAAAACACACGCTGATTTTAAATTGAAGTAACTGCAAGCAATTCCTGAATTGCTTGCATAGCATGCTTGCATATGCATGCATGCAATATAGCATAGCACGCATGCAAACCTCACTTTTTTTGCAGGTTACAAAGTTTTATAATTCTTACAACATTTTAATAATCAAAAATACTTTGAATGTGAGTTATAATGTTGTAAGAAAATATGATTATCACATTACTTATTTTCTGTGCTTTGTCAAGTTAGGCTCTTTGTTGACATCTTTGGCAAACTAACTTTTTAACATTATAAAGGGTTTGGTAAATATAACTATTCAGCATGCATTAAATTTACAGTGTGATTAATGCTGAGCATCAACTCAAGATTTTGGGGTATTTCAAGTTAATTTCAAAGATATATGTGAAATAAAACCAGGAAGGATGTGTGGTTCCAAACCTTCTCATAAAGATTACTTTTATTCTGTACGAATACTTTCCTTAGACTGGCAGCACAAAGAAAAATATCATTATACGCACAACAAACATCATTCCTTTAGAATAAATATAAATATTTTAGGGTTTTTTATTGCTTTCTCTGAACTGCTCAGAGAATCATGACTTGGAAGCCCGTCCAGATATCAGGAACATTATGCAAATATGCCCAAATACACTTCACAGGTAATTTGCATCATTTGTCTATTTTTATTTGATTGGGAAATTGAGGCAAAGTAAAGCCAATTTATTTGCCTAACCTTACCTTGCATCTTTGAGGCAGATATGGAAATCCTGTGTCCCAGTCACGGGCTTTGAGCATAAAAGCATCCTTCTTAGTCCTCGTTATACCTGCTGTGCCTGAAGACCTGCCAGATATTACTCAACCCTTTGTGTAGGTACACAACAGGTTTGAATATGTAAAGCTCTGTGTATGACCTAAATGCTACTACTATTCTACTATTGCAATTGTCAGAGTGTTTACAAGCACGCTGCACCTGTTTTGTTTGCATTGTTGCTCATTTTGTATGAAGACCTCAGAATAAATGAGGTCTACTCAGAAAGTGTAGCCTTTGGGCTACATAATGTTTCAGGCAAGCCTGGTTTAAACATTCTTCTGCTTTTCCTGAGCTTCTCCTCTACTTAAAGATACAATTAATTCTACAAATGATGAAAAGCACCTGTTTTGTTAACCCTTACAGCTCTGTTTTAGGGTTGCATGGCACTGTTTATTAAGCAATGAGAGCCACTATAATGTATTTTCTTGTATTTTTAAAAAATGGATGTTAACAGAGGTGTTTTAAAACAAACTATTGCAAACTTATATTCTATATATTAGATTTTAGCTGAAAGTCACACAAAGCTTTTTCTACACTTCTAAAACTTATTTTTGAAGAAGCATAGCATTAGATTAAAAAAAACCCCATCAAAATAAAAATGTCAAAGCAGATGGAGACCAGTATTGCCTGGACACTAGGCAGTCTTCCTGAGCAGTCATCCTCTTTCTTTATCTCCACAGGCCATTAAAGAACAGGTTAAGTCACAGAGTGACCTTGCTTGTCAACATCATATGACGTTAGCACAGATGACCTCGACCATGCTAATAAGATTTATACATGAAAATCTATATAACTTGCATTCCTTGCATTCCCAGAAAATGCAAGCAGCATAAAGTTACCTAAACAGGATTGACCTGACAGAAACACCTACATATGTACAGCACGTTCAGTCCATTCAAGATGTGCAGAGTCTGAAGTGTGCACTTTGCACTGACGATCAATGCAGTACAACTACTGCAGGGTGTAAGTCAGATATGTCCATGATCTCTGGTACAACTGTAGATGTAGAACAACAATGGATGACTGCATGCAGAGAATTTGTCTTTAAAAGATTAGCACATTGGCAGAAGATACACCTTTAAGTATAGGAGCATTATGAAACCTGTGAACCATATATGTGTGTCTCATTTATGCCATCAGAACATGGCTTAAAAGGGATTTAAAGTCATGTACCAGTGGTCTTTTGTCCTTACTTGTGCATGACAGTTGCCTCAAAAGAGATGTGACTCTCTGTACACAATGATTTAAATGCATAAGGTCTAAAAGGACTCTTATTTTCTTCTTTTTAAAATTCATCTAATGTAAGGATATTCACCCAATTTGCTCCAATATACTTCTTTTTCCTGTGAAAACACAGTGCAGTTTTGGGGACTTGACATTTCACTTGAACATTCAAAAAATGTTAGTGTCAGGTAGATGAGAATTTAAAATTCTTTTAAAACTCATTTAAAAATAATTATCCTTGCTTTTCAAAACCAGGCAGCAAAAAAGTAATGAAGAAAAAGATCTGAACTAAGACTATTTTTCATCTCTTTTCTTGATACTCAACTTTAATCTGGGTATACTCCTTTATGCAGCCAATGGCTTAGGCATGTGGACAGCAATAAATGAATCTTATAAAAAGAAAATTAATGTAGCAAAATCTGACAGCTCTATGGCATTTATTATAAGAAAATTCTGCATTGGTTCAATCTCTTGAGCAACTGTTATTTGGGTCAACATTATTGCTTTCATAGTTCACAGTCTTTATCTCCCAGGAGAAAGCCAATTTTTCTTCACTCCAATTCTCCTAGGCAGAGACACAAGAGTTTGTATCACTGACCCTAGGATTTGTATTCTACACCATGTCCACAGTCAAGACACATTATCTTGCTCCCTAGAGCATTTTCATTAAAAAGGTGGAACATGTATGCAATCCCTGTAAATTGAGCCTTGTTGACTTTATGTTCTTTCTGAAGCAAAGGGAGCAGTGTACAAAGCATAGCACATTGCAGAGCAAAGAATACAGAAGATAGGAGAAAAAAAAATAATAAATAATATCCAAAAGATCCAAAAGTCAATATCCCGTGTTTCATTTCTTTTTCTTTCTGACAGTAGCATTGGCCCCAGAGTCTAGTAAGGAACAGTTCAATAATAACGATCTAAGGCTTGTCTTCAATAGAGACTCAACAGCTGACAGCTCTTCTGTTCAAATTGACAAGAGCACAAAGAAAGGCTTGAATAATTAATTGTAAATGGTTGGATGTGATCTGATTGTGTGACCAACCTGTTACATTGACTTGCTTTGACCTAATCTTTCAAAATGAGATATTAAAGCTGAAACACTTCTACACCTTTTTCTTATTACCTGGCTAGCTCTTCTTATGGGGGACAGTCTGCAGAGTATACCCATAAGATGATAGGTGCCAAAGGAGAGATGTGATTTCACTTGGATGACGAGGACTCTGTACTGTAGGCCTGCCACATCTCTGTAAAAAATACCTTTAAGTTCTACTAGACAGTTGCAGCATCAGAAAAAACAGGGATGGGGAAAGAAAGTGACTTTACCAAAGGTAACAGCTGTTCACTAATTAATTTCTTCCTACCTTAAAAAAAAAAAAAAAGCTGAATAAAAAGCTAACCTTTCCTCATTTAATTTCTGAGATACTTCTTAGCTAACATTTCCTAGAATAATTTCCCATTTAAATAGAAGCTACAAACATCTGAACGTTCAGAGGCAAGCTACGCGATAAATGCCATTTCAAACATCATCTGCACTTATTTTTTCTAGGGACGTAATATGCTAAAATGGATGACTTCAACATAGCATTGCCTTTTAGCTCAGATACTGCTTTTTCTGTATCAGCAACCCACAAGTATTGGTGCCACAATAAACCTTTGTTTAACCATCATTCACCATACTTGGACCACAGAAATAGCAGGCACACAACAATTTCTGGTTGCTAAAGTTCATATATATCTTTTGATATGAGAAGGAAAGATTGCTCTTTTGGGCTGACTAAGGTGTGAGAATGTATCACTAAATGCTGACTCTGTGTTTTGAAGGAGCGTTTGCTACAGTTAACTGGTAAACCCTTGCTACACCATACCTTGGGAACAGTTGTTTTTCAATGTCAGAATAACAGACATTGTCCATAAGACCCAGACTTCTGTCTCTCCTTATTTAAGCAAAATTGTCACTGAATTTTACTGTGCATGGAAGGCTAACTGACTCAGAAGTATGTATTTTAAAGCATGCTTGACAGCTTGTCTTCTGAACAATAAACACCGCTTAAATGAAAAACAATATGATTGTTCAGGACAATCCTGGTCGTCTTACTGTATGCTAGTCCCAAATTAACGCTGCACCGTAGCATAGAGTGTATGGAATTGAAATAGTCTTCAGTGCTTGATTATAAAAAAATCTTGCCTCTTTTTAAAATTTAACTTATGTTTAAGGCCAATAGTAGTTCTAAAAAGACATTAGGTTTTGAAGAAGAAATTGGAATACACCTAAGTAGCTTTAATAAGATGATAAAAGTTTAAATTACCCTAATTCTTCCTCACATTTAATATAACATTCTGTGGAGAGGCATCACCTGCTTCTTGCCAGACTGTACCACTGAAAAAAGTGTTCTACAAAACTTTTAGGAGCAATATTTACTTAGACTATAACCTTGGTTAAATATTTATACATTAATCTTTAGTTTTATGTAAGAAAGTATCCCATATATGCATGTGTGCACATGCATGTCCTCGTGCAGGTGATAAATAATAGAAGGTCCCTCTTTATAATAAATTATAGATGAGATGTATAATATATGAACTAAAGTTAACAACAGGAAAAATCATTCACACACAAGAAGCTGGGGGGTAGAATTCAGTAAAGTCTCACTACCTGCTGGAGGAAGGCAGCATACAAATGAAAATTTAGTTCAGAAACATATATTGGAAGATTTCATAACTGTACGACTTTCTTTGTTTGTGGAAACATTTTCTCTATCAAAAAAAAAAAATTGGAAAAAAAGAAATATAGAAAAAGTAAAGCTCACTTCACTGAAATAACGTTGAGAATTTGGCAGGGAAGAGGTGGAAGAATGATTCAAAGGCTGGAAGTCCAGCTTTACAGTGGTAGACTTCAGAGCCAAAGACCTTTGGTTATAAAAAAGGAGCTTATAAAGAGACATGACAATAGCATGAAGGATGAGAGGGAAGACTTTTAAATTAGCAGGTCAAGACATAACAGCATACCCTATCAGAAGGTGAAAACTAAATTGATTGAGAATATACAGAAGATGGAAAATTTAACCATTAGGGTATTCACAAAAAATACCATAGTTCATGTAGAAATTACAAAGTGGGTATAGGAACTATACAGTAAATTCCAGGCAGAAATACGGAAGGTCAAAATAGTTGAAAAGATTGTTTAGAAAAAAAGCAGAACATTTGTCTTTCCTATGAAAATTTGCAGAAGTGTAGGAATTAGACATTTTGCTGTGGCAGAGTTAGGGTGAACTACTACAGAAACTCTGGCCCCATCATCTCCCACTGAGCAGCTCAGCCCCGTCACTTGTGTGCCTGGAAGGCAGTTGGGGAGCACATCATTATGGGCGGCTTCCTTTGGAGGCATGTCCTTCCACATGTGAAGCCAGCTAATAATTTGAAGACGCTTGCCTTTGGTTTCTAATTTGAATTAATCAAAATTTTATTATGGAATTACCTCACTGCACATTGCCGGACACATCTGTCCCCTTCTGCGCTAAAAAGCCTCTGAGTAAAGAAATTCCTAAAATGCCTGGGCAACCATTTCTCTAACTTTATCATTACTTCTGCGTTCCTGACCAGATCAAATGTATTGCATTCACACAAGAATATCAGAACAATCTATGTTAAAATAAAGAGGTAAGGGCTTGAAAGAAACAGCACCTTCCAAGAAATGAACAGAACAAATATTAAAAATGCACACAGTGACAACCTTGCTCACGCAGAACAAGAACTGGTCTCAACAGTTGCTAGTAGCCTGATCCAAGCATAAAGTGAAGCAATCATAAATCAAGGTTCTTCTGAGGCTTGGAGGGATGGGGGTGAGGAATATATGTTAATTTTAGATCCAGATCTTCCTCATATTCTTCCTTCTAATTTATGTAATTCCTTGTTTCAGTCTGGATTAGGACCTAATGTATGTTACAAAATTAGTGGAGATACCTATGATTTTCTACTACTCATTCTTTCAGAATTATGAAAACATGTATTTTCTTCCCTTTTTCAACTCAAAAAGTCATTTTCATGTCATAAAGGCCATATTTTGCTCATAAACCAATCTGGTATTTCTCACATTGGTCCACCTCACGTTTTTGTGGAGAAGTGGCCACAGATATGTCTTACAGAATTTGTGCAAAAACAAAAGAAAAAATATTTTGTGCTTAATTTATTTTCTCAAAAAACGTTCTTGACATTTGCTGTGAACAATAGTTCCTCGTATCGGCCCTGGATGTGGGGAAGCCTTATTCTGAAACTATGAAATCACTAATTTATTTTTGGTCCTTGTAATTGTATAATAAACCTGAGAATGAAAACATTTTGGAACACTATTTCCTGCCCAGGATTTTTCTGTGCTCCCAGAGAGTAAAATTAGAGTGAAATTAAGAATTGAGCATGCGGGCATTTAATTGCACTCTTTGGGCCTGAGCTAATTTCTGTTAAATCTAGGGAAGTTGCATGTGGTCAGGAACAGGATTGGTTCTCATTAACAGTACGAGGTATGCACACTGCAATCTTGTGTCCATAGTATCTGCTTTATTGAAATGTCATAATCTCAAAGGGGAGCCATAAATGTGCTGCCGTCTTTCTCAAATTTACTTACAAAAGCTGACAGAAGGATACACTACATAAACCCACCCTCCTCCACCTTATCTGTGTCCCCCTCCCCTTGGTTTTAAAAGCAGCATTAGTTTTCTGTTCAATTTGTGGAGGGTAAGAGGAAAACAAAGAGAAAGCTAAAAGTGGAGCAGGTAACTAACTATACAATGACCTTTCTTTTTTTTTTTTTTTTTTTTTCAAATGTGATAGAGGTCTATCAATTTAAAGGGACAGAGAAAGAGAGGAATGTGAATGTATTGATGGATGATTGGACAACTGTGAGTTACCAGTGAGACATAACCATGAAAGAACCTAATAGGATTCTGAGATTAAACAGGTAGGGAGTTTTGGTAGACATAGGGAAGCAGTAGTACCACTTAACAAGATGCAGGCAAAAGGTCATTTAGGATATCATCTATAATCCAAGTTGATTTTGTTCAGAAAGGACATCTCAAATAAGAATAGAAAATCAGCCATAAAAGTGCTTGAGGAAAAAGAGAATGTATTAATTTAGAGAGGACTTTTAAAAGTTGGTTTATTTATGCTACTAAAGTAAGGTAGTAATAAATGTATTAATATTAATATTACAGTAAATAACAAAATAAAAATGTTTGGGTGTATATACTGGGGAGAGAGAAGAATTATTCAATTTAAAGAGCATTACTGGAATAAGATTTGATGGCTTTGAATTACCCATGAATAAAACTTAGTCTAGACATTTGGAGAAGATTAGAAGAAGATTTGGAAAAGATGGGAGAGCTTTCCAAACAGAGTAGTAGGAAAATCTACTTGTTTCAAGATGGAGCCTGAGGTGGAGATGGAAGTGACTGTGTCACATGATCTGGTAGTTCAGAAAGCTTGTGAAGTAAAGCTTTGGGCATTAAATTCAAGCAAACAAATGGTATTTGCTAATGTATCTCAGAACATATTGTATAATATTTTGTTGATCCTATGATTCACATCTTCTGATAATTAGCTGTAGGGTTCAGGAAGATTTCTTCCCGCAGACTATTCTTTTATTCTATTGTCTTCTAAACACAGAGCAGTTTGCTTCCCTTTGCAGCAAGGTGATGGAATATCGGGCAGAAAACAGTAACATTCTAAGTGGAAAGGATTAGAAAAACCTTAAGTGCTTAGTTGGCATCTGTTGTTTGGATGCTCAGGGTTAAAGACAGTTTCCTGATTTGGGAAAAATAAAGAATCATGATACCAACTAGACTGGCAAGGTCCTCTGGGAATTTTACTTTCCTCTGCATTACTTGGAATTTTTTTTATGAGAGCTATCCTGCCACTGGAGGGTTGTAGGATATCATTTTTCATCTCTCCTCTTCGTTGCGTCATATTGTATTAGGTTGGGGTTCAGGTTTTTTTGTTGGTAATTTTAGGTTCCGTATACCAAATGTTTTAAGATTGTTCTAGACAGTCCTTTTTGGTTTGTGGGGTTTTTTGGGAGATTAAGAATAGATGTTTTGTGAACTCTTCAATATTATGTATTTATGTTCATGGAACTGAACTTGATGACCCAGGTCATTCTTTTCCTACGTTCTAATGGAAGCAGCAGTTAGATTTTTGCTTTTATGTCCCCATTTCAATTGAGTTTCTGACCATGGAATTTTTCACAGCTGAGAATAAAGCAAAAGATCAATTTTCTTTTCTTGTGGTTTCTTTTTTATTTCACCCCCGCCCAGTTCTGTGTAAGGAATTACAAGGACAAAACCCTTCTGGAACTTGGTTGAGGAGATCCACTTTCTACAGAAAAACTGAATGTCTAATTTGACATAGTTCATGTATTTATTTGCAGTAAGTTAACAGTGATGCACTAAGAAAACAGAAAATTAAACCATGTGGTACTTCCTGCAAATAAGTATAAAATATTTACATAAAGATTATATTGTGAGGTGTATGTACAAGGAGGATTAAAATGAATATTCATCTACTATGTCATACTTTGCAAAACTACAGGGCTTATCAAGCCACCAAAAGAGCCTGTACACAGTGAAAAAATAGCCACCAGAGTATTTGTGCTGGACAGGTATTTGCTCAATAATAGTCATAATGCATAAAATTAAGTTGATCTCCTGTTGAGCATTATGACTTCTAAAAATCTCTTTTTGAGCATTACAAGTCATCTTGAAGTACAGGCATTCAAAAATCATTAATATTTTAAATATTCTTGACCTTTGATCTTCTGGAGAAGACCTAATTTGGTTTGGATTTTCAGCTGATTTTCAGCCAATAAGTTTTGATCAGAAAGTAACTGAATGGAAAAAGAGAAAAAACTCTTCTCAGCTCTCATGAGAGGAAATTGGGAGGGTGTGTCCTACTTTTAAGGGGTTATAGCCATCCATAAGGTCTACCACTTGCCCCTAGAGGAAACAGACATAAAAAATTTTGCAACCTTTGCATCCACAGGCAGGAAGCAGAAACTGGAGTCTGCTCCTCAACACCATTTTCTGGGTAACATTGCCTTAATTGTGCCTTCCTTAATATTTGTCATGAATTAGGATTTACCAGGTTTTAAGACTTATGACTGTAACTATAAACAGCAAATGGATCCTAGAAGAATCCATAAGCAGCATACAAATATCAAGCGAAAACTACAATTATTCCTTGACTAAATCAAGACTATTTCTTAAATCTGACTTGTTTGCTTGTTTGTTTTTCTTCTGGATTCTGTGATGATCTTGACTGAGTATACAATTCTGTGCTCTCTTTTGATTTATTTTTTTATATGTTTTGAACTTACTTGGAGGGGGGAAAGAATATTGGCATCTACAAAGCGATTGACTGTGCAGCCTGATCATTTGCTAAGCATTATTAAAAGCTCCCTGAAATCACTCCAGTGCATTGCCCTTTACAAGCCATCAGCCATCAATTCAGACCGTCAAATGCGATTACCAGCACTCTTCCTGAAGCTACTTCCAAGCCATTAGTCTGATCGAAAAGCTGTGTCTTTTTTTTTTCCCCAAGTGCATGTAAATCTACCATACCAGTGCTTCTGTGTTTATGTGGTGATTCATTACACTTCTGAATAGCATTTATGGTGTTAAATCTCCAAGACAAGGCAGAATTTGTTAACTTTTCAGAAATCATCCTTATTTAAAAAAAATTTTTCAAAGATATGCTCACATGTACATCTCTCTTCCGTGTACATTTATCCATTATGTATTTCAAATGTACATCTGCTAGCATTTACAAAAGAGATTTATTGGCAGTTGCCTGGAAAAGTACAATTAGACTGAAATTGAACCAGGCTTACCAGTATCTACCAAACATCCTGCTTTTATGGAGTGTATTGTGACTACTTTTGCACTTCTGTCTGACCAGGAGTGGATGAGATGAATCCCAATTCATCCAGGGCCACATGAAATATTTTGTAGAGAAATTGTAAATATTTTATATTTGCCACACATTGTTTCTGGAAAGTCAAACTCAGCACGTGTGTGATTTTCTGCACAGAATTATTGTTGAACCTGGATGTTGACTCTCCTTGCAGCTCAGCCTTTACTCCAAAAGACACAAAATTACAAACGCAAACAGCTCAGACAAGAACATTGTCAGGTATTGAACTAAAGTTGTCAGGACTGGCCACCAAACATAAAATATGTTTTCTGGTTTCTGACTTATCAAGCCAGTTACTCACTGGAACAGCCTCATCAGAAGCATGGTAGAGCTCCTCTCACTGGAGGTTTTCAGGATGTGATTAAGCAGGGTGCTAAATAATCTCAACTAGGCTCCCTTTCCCACAAAATGTTGGACCAGGTGATCTCTCAAGGTCCTATCCAACCTGGGATATTCTATGAAGCTTCTCTACAGAGAAGGACAGGTTGTCTTTATGTTGTCCTCTGTCTTCAAGAGCAATAGCGAAATAGCCTATCTGTGTTCCTCCCTCTTACAGTTCTTTGCAAACAAAATGGCTGTTATCAGTACAGTTTCAGGGCGGATCAGAGGACTCTGTTCTTCAAAAAGCATATTCCATTTAATCAAACAATTTATGTGTATTTCAGATGCACACTCATTTATCAGTTTGTTAGAGTTTCTGTTTCTTCATCATCCTGTATCAAACATGACCAATGAGCAATCCTGCTGTACTCATGGTCCAGGCTCAAAAAGATGATCCTTGGGATACCTTGAGCTGTGTGCTGCTCTCTAGACGCTGACACATATGAATACATGACTTTGAATAGTGGAGTATTACAATTACAATGGAAACTGTTCAAACTCATCGCTTCTAAAGCCATGGAGGTATGGATTCAGGTGCCTGACTTGGGGACCCAGGCTTGTAAATGCCACTGCATGACTCTCCAGCATGCACTGAGAGGCCCACTCGCAAAGGGGTTTGCTGAACAACCCCCATCTGCTTAGTTTCCTCTTGACTAAAAATGTAGGAAACAGAACATTTCATGAATATTCTTACAGAAATTCAGCTCTGAGCCCTGTTACTATCTCCTCTTATTGTACTATTGAGCAAATGACCAACTTTTCATTTATTTGTGTAGGCAGTGACTTTCATGTGTTTTTTCATTCTATAATTGGAACATAATATGCCAAGATTATTTATCTTCATCTGATTGAGAAACCAGAACAAATCCTCACAAAATGAAGAGGTCCTGCAGCAACAACAGCAGAAGAAATCATTATAAATGCAAGAAAGCAAGATAGACAGGTAACTAGAAGAGGCACCATTCCCTGCAAATAATTTATAGCAAATCATTTATTTATCCAATTTCACTGTTTTTTCTGCTCACAATGCGTTAGCAAGATCCTGCAATCCTAGAATTGACTCTTCACTGAAATTATTCATGACTTTTCCCCTTTAAAGATAAAAAGGTTTCTCTTCTCTTTTCTTTTTCAAAAAGATTTTTACCAGGTTTGAAAATTATGTAGAATTAGATTTATACTAGAGAACTTCATTTCAGCTTTAGAGTACTGAAAACCTATTTAGATCTTAATTTTGTGGCATAATTACTCTTAACTGCATTTTTTTAAGGATATTACTCCAAGCTATACACTTTAGTAATCTAATGTAAGTATTTAAGATTTATTCCACTGTGATTTTAAGAAAATCAGACATCTAAGTAGCATATATCTCTAAGACATGGTAAAAATATTGATCAGTGTGTATCTTCTATATGTGTCTCTCAATTTAAAATTATTCTTTTATTCCTCTTCTCTCAACAATTTTCACTTTGCCACAGACCACATCCTATGTACCTGTGGGCACAGTAGGTTGCTTATGGAGCAATCTCTTTGCCTTCACTTCCAGGCATGGCTTCCCTTGGGTTGGCTGAGGTCTAGTTCTTGGGGTACCAGCAGAACCTTCTTCCAGCATGGTCAAAGTTGTCTCTGAGCTGCACCTTCAGCTTTGAACAACACAATTGGAAAAAATCTTACTCAAACATGGAGTTGAAAGTCAGAGACAGTTTTTCCTGTTACTGAGGCTTTTTGCATCTGTTTTGACCAGGACATTCTCTTCTTTACTGAATTCCTTTTCTACTGAGAATAATCATTGCTTCTGCGTGTAAACTTTTCCTTGCACAAAGGAGTGTCTCTGAGAAACCCAACAGCGGGGGGTCTTCCATTCTGTTTCACAGCACAGACATTTTCCTAAAATGCAGTATTTCAAATAAGCATGAATTGCTTTGGGGATTTTTTGGAAGGCCTGTGGACAATAACTGCAGGGAGTGCAGTCCAACGCTGCTATTCTGACATCGGGACATAGTGTCACATTTGGGCAATAATCACAGGTGTCTAAATCAAGCAGAAGACCTACTTCTTTTCAGCTAACTGCAATGAAAGTCACGTTTCACCAGCCATGTGTTGGTAACCCTCTTCAGCTGCTTAGTGTCAGTACCAAACTTATATGCTAGTAGTTACAACACCTGAATTATATGTTGGCATAAGGCAGTATGAATATGGAATCCTGAGATTTAGTATTTAAGAACCCGCTTATTTAAACAGATCCCTTTGTGTGAGCAGTTGTCACAGCCGAACGGTGTCACAGAGCACAAAACAGGAAATGCAGAGCCTGAAACAAAAGGATCCTGTGCTCCAAAGATTATCCTGAGGGCTACACAGCAAAAAATGACAAGGGATGAGGACCTTTAGCAAATGCTTAATCAGTAATTTCTTTTGTGAAATAGTGTATAAAGTTGTTGCAATATTAATAATTCTAGTTCCCCAACAATAGAATATCTTTAATCATGCTGAGGCATAAAATACTACTTTTAACATTTTGACTTTCCATCAATATTAGAACACATATTAAATGACACAAAATACATTATATATTGCAATATATATAAAGGGCACAAACCCATACATGTCAGCCATCTTGCCCATTTAGATAAGAGACAGTATATTCAGAATGTTTTCTTATGTGGTTTTTCATTTTTTTAACCTATTCCCAATGCTTCCCTTTTTCTACTACATAGAGTAAGCTATGTATATTTTACAAAATACATATTTGCCAAACTTAATGTCTTTTCCTCAGAAATATTGCTTATAAAGAGAACATGCATGAAGCACATTTTAAATTGACATATGCTACCAAAGGGAAAGAAAAGAGGAAAACCAGCAGGTCTTCTGAATTTTTACAGTCCTCCATAATTTTTTCAGTTATTAGGTACCAAAGACAATACAGGTTTCTAAATAAACTAACCATTTCTACAACAATTAAAACACACAAGGACTACAATTTTTAGAACTGGTACCAAATATTCACTAATTGTTGTGTCATCAAAGGACTGTCAAGTAGGAGAACTGTTTTAAAGACTGTATCCTGAAGAGCAGCATCAAAGAAATGTAGCAGGACTTGCTTTTACCTCCTTCTACCAAAATTACTCTCATATTCCAAGTAAATTAACTTGCAGCCAGAGACTTAATATCTCAGAAAAGAATCTACAGTCGTAGCACTGCAAATATTTAAGCAGGAATAGATAAGAAATGTGATATTGAGGGAATTTCAGAAGTTTAATATTTTAATTAAAGAGGGCTTAATTTTTTAGTACAAATATTTCTGAAGCCATTGCACTGGTAGGAGGACTGAAGTATTATCACAGCACAACCAGATAATCAATTTTGCTATTGAGACTAAAAATAGATAAGTTAATTGATTACATTTTGCAAAAGGATCAAGCTAGTGTTTATACTGTTTTAATACTACATGTCCATAACAAAGTCATATTTCCATCCATATAGGAATTCATGGGGAAATGGAAGAACTTGCTATTTCAGTACTTAACAGCTGGTATGATCTTCCTGTGGTTTTAAAACTAAACGCTACAGTATTTTGCTTACAATAGTTCTAAACTGTACATCTTTTTTGCCATTTTGTTATGTCAGCTGATATATTCCTCCACAATGAGTTTTTCAAACTACTAGTGTAGTTCTGAAACGTTATTAAAATGAAATTTTCTTTCATACAGAAGGATTTATACCACAGGGCACCTCAAGCTATGCTGAGAATATGCAGTAGGGGCATGCTGTTTTACACTTCAATGTCCTACTTCTTTCCTTTTCCAAGGAAAGTCCACTGGGGGTGAATGGAAGGTGACAAGTACAGGCACTTGGGTATCACCTTGATTTGGAGTCAGTGCCACCAGGGCGTGTGCCTGGACACAGGAGCTCAGAAACACTCTTGGCATCACACAGTTTAGACATAACCTGAGAGTGTTTTCAAAAGCCAACACAATACAAAAAGCTGAATTTCAGTGCAATAAGCTGCAATAAACTAGTCCCTGTGTGAGCCATGGACTGGGAGAGTTAACTTATGTGAGCCTGTGCATCGCTGTGAGAAGATCTTCATACAATGCAGATGAGAAGTTTATATAAAGACACTGCTGAGGCATTTTATTTGTACATAAACCTATTCATTTGCTTTTCAAAACTTTTGCCATCTTAAGAAAAGACTTTCTTTCTAAGCCCAACTTTGGCACTACAAGGAAAAGCCAGATGAATTTGAGATGTGTGAAATGTGTAAAACTTAAATCCATGAAAAAGCCCGACAGCAGAGCCCACTGATACGCAGAGACAGTACTGTTCTGCACAGAACTGCCTAAAAAGCAAGATGACTGGGAAATAAATTTCACAATAGCCTAGACAGCAATGGAAAAGCATAAACATTGTGCTGTGAATGTATACAGTCTCCTATGGGAAAATACATCCACCCTAAGGAATCCCTAAGGACAAGAGTAGCACTTCTCCACAGTTGTGCGGTGGTGTGAAAGTGGCTCTGGATGTTATGGTTTGGTAAAGGGTTCAAACTTCCTAACCAGGTGCAAGAGCTCAGACTTGCACTGAAGATCTGAAAGGGTCAGGAGGAATATCAGAGCCAGACTGTTCACTGCTGTGAAATGGAAGGCAACTCTGGACATGTACACAATGAAATTTAGATGTTTAGATAACTTCACGGGCGAAAAATTAGTGATCTTGCACATGTAATGTAAGTACAGAATCAAACAAGACAACTTTGCTCTACTTTCATTTTAGTCACCAAAATGCCTGAACAGAAAGCTGTATGTCAAGGGATTTAGCAGGAAAGGGGCAGGGAGAGAGATTATTATTTTTTTATTTGTCTAAGGCCTTGACAAAAATGAAGCTTTGAAATACATGTGTATAAGGTGCATGTTTCATATTTAAGGGACATCAGAGGTGTATTTCAGAGCTGGGTCTGAAACACCAACCAACTAAATGATTTCAGGATTAGTATTCCCACCATCTGTTGCACATAAAAGTAAATATTACCTATATTCTAAGATATCTGGACTTCCACTCCCTTTGAACTAGTAGCTGCACAATTTTGCTGAGCCTGGAGATGGAGTTTTGCTGAATGGTTAAGGATTTTAAATTAGACTCAGCATAGTGAACGCAGTAGGTGGTTGGCTTGTGTACAAGAGCTCGATTCCAGGCTGCCCAAAGGACAGAAAAAGCAAGCTCTGGACTACATGCATGCCAGTTTAGACAAATATATTTGTGTGTGTATAAATAATATAGTCCTGAGGTACTTTCTGCTGTAGCTAAGCTCCCCCTTTTCTCCAGTGTGAGTTCTATCACAGGGAGGATTATGGGATTCACTCATTTGAAATTAAGCCATTCACTGTGTTGTAAGATACCCTAAAAAGAGTTGCTTTATTAGTCTGTTTATACTATCTGAGTACGTAAAGCTGCATAGTTTGCTTTCTTGCACAATGCATTTTTGCATACTTTTAGATTCATACCACATTTCCATGATCAAAGAAGTCCTCTAAGCATGTATGAAGCTACGCAAGACTGCATCTACTTAAATGTAACACTGTACATGGCATTCCCTGTAATCTCATTCATAATTCTAGCTGACATAACTAGTGTTCCTAGGTTGATGTATTTCTGATTAATGAGGCATTAGTTCTATATCAGGTAGCAATTTCAGAATAGTCTATTTCCAATGAGTTATGAATATGACTTGATTATTACCATTTGACCTACTCTTCTGTTGAGATGATTTGTGGCTGCATTTTCCCAGAACACTGAACAAATGTCATTGCCTTGAAATACCACTGTTATGTCCCAGTAATTAAGTGAAGATTAAAAAAATTGCACGGTAGGCATGGAATCTGTGCATGGGGTTCAGCAATCTGAAATATTAGTACATTTACAAGAGAATTTCCTTAACGTGAATGAAAATGAGCTACATAAAAATTCTATAAGTGTTGACCTAATACAAAACACAGCTGTTTCTATGTTCCAGATACTCAAAAACATCAAGTTCGCTGCCTTACCCCATTTACACCAGCTTCACGCAGAATGCACTGCGGTCACAGGGATTTTGGTCTTTGGCTTCAACAGGCTTTAAATATGGCTTGTAGTTAATTCTATGACATTCCACTCAACCCAAGCCAATATAAGGAAAAAAGATTAAAATTAAAAACTTAATCCTTGGCATATCTCAAGCTACTTTTTTTTTAAGTGTTAAAGTAATAGAAAAGCTTAATAATAAGAGAAATGACCAAGTAATTTAAAAGAGTGTTTACTTTTTGGAACTGATTAAGGTCAACGTCAACCTTAGGAGAAAAAGAGATGACACTTGAAGAATAGATAAAGCTTTTGAAGAAAAGGAGAGCAATTCTAATCAAAGAGCCTAGAAATTAGCCTCATATTTGTGAATTGATTTTTAGATATTGCTGCAGAATCTATATGAATCTTATTCGGAGAGATGCCAGAAAATAAAAAAGGAACTCAAAAATGTATCTCAATGAGGTTTAGTGTCTATGTTTTATAACAGCAAATATTGCAATTCTTCTATGTTTCATTTGTGGAGAACACTGGTCAAGAGAATGAGGAATTGAGTTGAAAGTAAGTCCTCAGGCGAGGGTTTTTGCTGCCCTTATGGAATTCGTATGAAGGAGCTGCATACTGTTTATACTGGTCTGAACAGAGCTCCAAGGAGACATATCAACTGATTATACTACAGTTTCAAATTACACAGATGATTCTGTTAATAGAAAAAACAGACAAAAAAAAAAGATATCTGAAACCATTTAACATTGCAAAATTATGGTTATCTGGATTTCAAAAAAACACTAAAACTCTTGCAAGAACTGTAAATAGGTCTCCTTTAATAGAGACTCATTATAGTTGTATATCAATATATGATTTTCAAAATGAATTGTGAAGCAGATTATAGTAACAAGTGTAAACCTTTAAAATTTCGTTCCATTATAACAAATTACATCATACAGGGAGACATTTTCTGTGTTTTTTAGCTCATTCTTCACTCAATTAAAAATAACCCAAACAATATTTTCTCCTGATATCTATATTCTTACAATGTATCTCATACAATTCACTAGGAGGGAGAGCAGATAGATTAGACTGGTAAAATTTGTAAGATTACATTTTCTGCATTATTGTCCATCAGATGAATACATAATAGCTTCTTATTATTTTTGTATTTAGAATTAAGGAATTTAGCATATTAATTGTATTTGTTTTGTTTTACCACCAGAATCTCTAAAAAATTACTCATACATTGAAATTACAGTATAAGTTTGTAAGTTTAATTTCATAACCTTTTTCTAATTTTTCAGTTTTTCATAAATATGCTACATAACACATTAGAAATTAATATAGGAGAGAAGATCCATAGAAGTCTATAAAATGACCAAATTCCAATGTATATACCCACAACATAACCCTTTAATCTTTAAATAGCAGTCAGACACAAAGAATTTATCATCCTGAAACAAATTTATCAGTTTTCAATTGTCCTAAATTATAACTCTGCTGAAAGATCTCTGATAAAGGTTGAAATGAACAATGATGCACTTATCTATACCCTGGAAATCAGTTCTTTGAGCATCTCCTACTTCTTGCTAGCTGTAACATAAACTAATTGCCACAATTTTAAATTTACCTTCATACTTCTTATAACTTTCTCTGGTTTTTTTGATGATAAGGTGAATGGATTTTTTATTATTTATTTATTATATAACAACACAATGAACAGTATTATCCCTTAAGCTGATATTCAGAATTATATAGGCTTAAAAAGCACAGAAATAAATTTGGTCATTTAATGAGATGATCAATAATACTAAGAGTAATCTGAAGTTTTAGTATAATGCTAAGGAGATAACACTGTGAAAAATAATAGTTGCACATACATTGTCATATGACATCTGTAAAAGAAAAGTCATACTCTTTTTAAATACAATGACAGAAATGATGGGCATTCTTATTTAAAATTCTCTTTGCCCTGTGACTTGCTCTGTAACTTGTCACACTTTGTTCAAACTCATCTTTTTCAAAACCATATCAGAATGTGAGTGCTACTTAACTTCCCTTTCCCCCAGTTTGTTTACTCCACAACAAAAGGCTGTCCTTTTCTAAAGGCTTCTTCTATTCACCACTTTGATTATTTTGAAGCAGAAGGACATCAAACTAAAACCTGCCATCCCAACTTCAGGAAAAAATCAAAAAGTGAACCTGCAAGCTAGAAATAAACAATTGCCTCAAACACTATGAGAAAGAGCAGGAAAACCATAACACCAATTTAAATTGAAAAGTCTGCGGGGGCAGAGCACATCTTTTCAAAATGTGTGTGTGACAAGGTGTTCCTGATCTATGAGTGGAGCTTCCTGATGCCCTGCAAATCACTATCTTCATTGCACAGGACTTTCCATCCTTGGCAGACTAGCAAGACCTTTGTGTGGTTAGGTGCTGGTGGAGGAAAATCATGCACATGACACCGGCCTGCAGGTCAACAACAGAGAGCAGCTTGCATCCTCTGGATTTTCAGTCTAAATTTCTCCTCCCTGGGTCATTTTCTGTACTTACTTCGCTGCACTTGCATAAAGTCTTTTTTTAAACCTCAACATTAAATAGAGCATTAAGAGGATAACTGCAGCCTGTGCTCTCCACTAACTGCAGTTAGCCTAACCTAAAGTTAGGCTACTTTGCACAAATAAGCAGACCAGTACTTTTTTATTTTTGTATCAAGGACTGTACAGTTTCATATGCATTTAATAGTTTTGCTTCACATGTTCTGAAGGTCTGGCTGTCATTTTTTCATATGTATTAATATATCAGAACCAGATACAGCCTTCTACCCATGACCTAAGCAAAAATTCACTGCTTTCGGTTGGGGAGCGTGCCCCAAAGGCAGCCAAGCGCACCACCGAAAGTAGGGAAATGGGGAAAGTGATAAGCGTCGGCATGAGAAGAGGCAATGAGTAAGGAGCGCTGTCATTTAATAAGGTCTGTTCTCAGTAATTACAGCGACACAATTTGATCAGCAAGGACTAAGTATCTTCATCTGAAAGGGATCGGATGAAATTAGTGCTGATGTAATAAGTACCATTTGTCACTATTAGGGAGAGAGGTGTTGACAGGCCCCTGCTGTTGCTGTGGCAACGTGGCAGCGCTGTTTCTCCCGTGTGGGCTTCAACTCCAGCAAGTTATACAAGTCTGGGAGGCAGAAGATGCTCTGCCACGGTAACCCAGTTTCTCACCTTCCCAACCTGGGTCTCGCTGGATCGCCTCACACTACTGACACAGGGATTCCTGGGGTTTGATCTGCGGGGGTGGAGGGGTGGTCTGGACCATGATGGTCAGCTTAGGTGTGCCATTCCCCAGTCTCAAGCCTCCCTTGGATTCCTGCTATCAGTGACCTCAAAGCTGCATCCCTGGGGATGCAGCCTCTGCATCATGCTGGCTATGGCACCTTGACGCCAACCCTCTTGTAGCCGGCTTCCACGCAAGCCTTGGGGCAGGCGCGAAGTTCCTGCATTTTCTGGTTATTTTGACCACATGCCTGTGCAGCTGCTGGGTTGGCCAGTTTCTCCCACACAACCTTAATGCAAGATTTGGAAGCGCTGAAGGCTTTGTTTTGGCCAAACTAGACCTGAAAGGTGTCCTTTACAGACAACCACTTTCAACCAGGCAGCCCCTTAAAGGAATGTTTCATTTTAAGCAGAAGTGCAGCTCTCTCCGACAGTAAAACTCCAGTCACATGCAGGAAGCTTATTCACAGGTAGATTACATATTGTTACAATATTTTCCACTGACACATTCCATGATGTGAAATAAAAAGGCAAGATTTGCTCCCAGCAGAGTAAAATACTAAGTGTGAAATACCACATGAAAGAAAAAGAGAGATTCTCTTGATCAGATACTCATAATCAACGCATATAGCCAAAACGCGATCTTAATTACTATCAGTGGGTGGAAGTTTCCTGGATGTTAAATTACCTGCAGCAATTACGAACTACTGAGTAACCTGTTTACAGCTTCCTGAAATTATCATCACATAATTTGGCAATCTGCCATATTTTATTTCATTAAAAACTTAATGTACCATAACATAATAGCCATAATAAAGCTGTCAAGGGCCACTCATTGCTATTTACTTAGATATCATCTGTATATTATCTCTCAAAAACAACAGCCAAATAGAAAGGAAACCTGGAGAATAACAGGCCATGTGAGAAACAGGGAATATGAAAAACGCCCTCATTCTACTGTACAGCCCCAAAATCTATATCTATCTCATTTGTCTCACAGTCAAAATTATGCATAGAAAATACCTAATAACCTGTTTTTGAAGACCTTAATTGCTGGCTAAAGTATGATACATTTAGATGAAACATAACATAACTTGCCAGAACCCAGTAATAATTACTAGTATCTTACACTATATATAACATTAATGACACCAATGAATTCTATCATGATTTTCAAGCTATCATCTGCAAGAAGTGCTTCTTCTGCCAGGATACCTTTAAAATTAAATACTGAAGCATTTGAAGATATTGTAGTAGCTGGAACTGATGCTAAATCAAAATATTCGTGACAATCACAAATTGCAAAGCTATCAGATGACTAGTTAATCTCTCCAATTACAGCCCCACAGCATCAGCCAAAATGGGGTCAATTGGTAGCTGTGCCCTTAGCAGGCACTGCTTTCTCAGAGGTTTCATCATTCAGAGAGAGCATACATCTAGAAGTCATCTATAAATCCAACTGTTCTACTTACAGCAGAATTGTTGATTTTCATCAATAGCTACCTGGTCAAGTACTGACATGCACTACACCTGCTTAAGTTTTGAAGCAGATGAAGTGCTAAGAGATGCAGGCTTTTGGAAGAAACAA
Source organism: Limnodromus scolopaceus (assembly GCA_028565335.1). Classification (NCBI taxonomy): domain Eukaryota; kingdom Metazoa; phylum Chordata; class Aves; order Charadriiformes; family Scolopacidae; genus Limnodromus; species Limnodromus scolopaceus. The sequence goes on from JAOXNO010000001.1 coordinate 116,189,025, forward strand.
GTGTGAATTGCCACATACAGGTGTAGGTGGAACAACAGTACCAACAACAACAGTATTAGATGTGAGTAGTAAGACAACAGCACCAACAGAGCTGAGATACAAGCGAAAAAAGCACACGCTGGTGCTTGTGGATTTAATGCACTAATCTCCCCTCTGTTACTGACAAATGCTCAAGTAGTTTAACATATTTGTATGTATATTAAAAATAGACTTATTGAGTAGCACATTAGGCAGTGTATTTTGCCCACTTGGGATTTTTTTTTTTTTGGCTAATATATCAAGAAAATAGATAAAATTACATTATGTTTTTGTGCATTACTAAGTTATTGAAATCACAATGACAGACCATTCTATTTGCAAAACATTCAATGACAATTTCACAAATGGGGCAAATAAACCAAGACAAAATGCATTAAGTTTTCAAGTAATGAGGGATAAATTAACACTGTGTTTCGGTGCTCATAGACAGCTAAAAGAAGCATTAGTTTATATTGTTTAGGTAATTCACAGCTTTAATCTTCGAGCTTTCAAGTAATGGAAGAACTGCTGGAAATGCTCTATTTACAGGCAGTATTTCTCTGAGCTTTAGATTAATGCATCAAATACAAGACAATCAACATATATATAGGTTCCAAAGAAATCTGAAGGGAACCTGTAGTAAAATAAAACCCTCGCAGAAAAAAAAGACCACTTTTCATTAAAACAATTTTGCTGACATCATTTTACCCCTGGGTTGGACATTAACCATAAGCGTGATTTACAGTGAACATTTCTTCCATTTACAAGGGCTGCATAGCTACAGTAGTACACATTTCCAGGGGTAAGCAGACGAACTAGTACATTTTCCTCAGTTTCCCACTAGGATCAACTGCTTATGCCACAGCACCTTCAACACTGAACATTAGCCAAAAATGAAAAGCAAATGCTGATTTGACTTTCAAATTCACATCCAGATATATCCACTCACACAAAACCCATTACAACAGTTATACCAGAACCTCCACGCTGTTTCACACACACTGTCAGATCCACACCACCCATTTCTGGGAACACATGTTCAGGCTTTCCCACTCTGCCTCTAGGTGCAACCAGAAAGTGCAAGGGAAGGGGGGATTGCAGAGGCTGTTATCCTCTATTTGAAGCACTCACAGAGAAACTACACAACTAGCAGTAGCAAAAATCAAAACTTTTAAGTTCAATGCCTGAGTTAGAGAAGAAGATCTGAAAAGTAAAGTTCATGGTTTATGCTACACCAAGGTATAGGCTAAAATGAGGGTACAAGGGACCTTAAATCCCAGTTCTCAACCACAGTCACTGGAGTTGTTAGAATAATCCCAGTCTAGTTGAATGGGTTTGAAGTTAGAAAATTTGTATAGTTACACTAGTGGGATTTAGAGAATGATGCTACTTTATCACAGATGAACCTAGTTACTAGTTTACAGTTTTGACCTAAAACACATGTCAAAACTGAAACTTAGCTGACTCGGGGGCTTGAATTCTGTCATTCCTTTTATTTTCTTCCCTCTTCTGTCTAAATGAGCCCATTGTGGTCAATCTGTTACTGCACCTATAAAACATATCTTTACCTGATCTCTACACCTGGTATGAAAGATTTCCTGGTTACTATGAGTATGTCTACACTGCTGAGTATTCTGTCATGTACCTTAACTCATCCAGATGCTGGAAAGAGTACTGAGCAAAAGAAGGCCAATAAATTAGTCCCAAGTGCCAAGCTCAGAAGACTGTAACACTTCCAGTATCTGGACCAGCTTACTCATCTCCATACATCACTAAACAGGGCAACGTAGGGTCCCTCTTACAAACTGTGATATTAGCAGTATTACTAGTGGCAGATCATCCAGAGAGCTGGAACTGGACACCACGTGTTCTTCATGTGTCATTCATTACATTCATCAGAAATCTTCATGAAAGATGATTTAATAGCCGTGTGGGAAGTTATGCAGGCCTGCAAATGTCTGGGTGCCATCAGGTATGCATGACAATTGGTGCCACAACCTTAATTTGTCTGCTTTTCATTTCTTATGGTAATAATGTCATGAATAACTGAACTTTTTATAGGTTTTCACCACAACACTTTTCAAGATTTGTTTTATTATTTTCAGATAACAGCAGTTTTTTTAAGAAATGATTTGTAACCAACTTATTAAAATGCATCCTCAAAGACAGTTCAGGACGTCCTTCATGCTGCTATCATTAGAAGGGATGTGTTATCATTACTGCCTGAAATTTCTGAAAAGGCTTTAAAAAAACCCACAAAAGCACATCAAGAACACGCTTTGGCAATAATTTCAGCTTTTACAAAGGCTTAATTTAATCTGAAACTTGTATTTAAAGGAAAAAGGCTCAAAATAGTAGCTGCTCACAGCACAGCAGATGGTCCAGACAATAAAAAAGGCAGAACTATTTGAGGAACGTGAGTTGTTCACTGATACAGATAGAACCAGTTAGCAACTGTGCAATGAAAATGGTATTTCACTGGAATAAACTAATTTGTAAGACAAACTTCAAAAGCTTGGTATGGATTAAGCTTTACTTTTTTTTTCTCCTTAAAGGAGGTGTTCTGAACCTCTCCAAATGGCCCATTTAAAAAAAAAAAACTGCACTCACAATACTATTTCATTTTAAAATCTAAGATAACTGTAGTAATTTATTTAAATATTGTAAGGGTAAAACTTGGGCTGACACAGACACAAACCAACCCAGTGTAGGTTCATATATATATCCTATAGATATCTTATTACAGGATAAGAGAAGAAACTTGAAACTGTAGTTTTTCTAGGACACAAAAGTTATTTCCCATTTCAAAATAATGTGTCATGTAACCAAGGAAAGGGGGAAAATAATAATGACAAAGAACAAAATACCTATTGGAAAATCATAGTAAAATATTGAAGTTATCTGAGTAATAACTTGGGGTTTCTTTAACTTACAAAGCCATAACCCATGTCAGTTTGTCCTTTAGAAAGTCA
>JAOXNO010000001.1:116192114-116212164 GCA_028565335.1 Limnodromus scolopaceus
ACCTCAAGACAGACATCTTAAAATAGCTGTAGAGTTTACTTATTAAATAATGATATAATCTTTGTGTATTGAATTTCCAACTCTTTCCATTACTTTAACTAGTAATTTCTCTCGTGAACACTTACCATGTTCTCTCTTGCCTCTCTCTTGTCAGTTCACCACTGCCTGCTGCTTTAGTAGACAAACACAATGTATAATCTTTTTTATACTCTGAGGAAGTACCATGCAGATCTCTTTTGCATCCACTCTTCTTTCTCTTGAAAGGCTGTTTCAGAACTTTGCTTCTGCTGATGCCTGGAAGCTTCCTTCTAGTTTCCAGAATAAATGTGTTTGAGTTCAATTTATAAGGATGCTTTCCTTTAGCTTAAACAGATTTTCACCCTCCTTGACATTTTCATAGTACTCTTTTTAGAAAAGACAAAGGTATTTCCATCTTCCCTGATATATTTATTCTAATTATTTGAACCAACTGTATTCTTTTAGCATTGTTTCCTAAGAAATTTTCTTCATTCCTAAGTCCTGTCAGTAGGCCTTTTCTAGGCTTATTCCAATGTGATTTTATCACTGTTGATGACCAGCCATAAAGACAATATTCCAAATGAAATTCCACAGTGATTCACATAACAATACTAATGGTTCTATCTCTGTTCTGGAAATACAGCCTCTACCAATTGTTCTCTCTGCTTTGGATGGTGATCCACTGACTTTCTGGATGTCTAGCAACCCAGGCTATCTGATGCCTTGAAGTCATAGGATTTCTGGAGTTAAAAAAAAGAAAAGTATTTTTACTGGAACATTATCCCTGATGGAGTTGAACAGCCTTGTCCCTTCAGAACCCGAGAAATAGTCTTCTCTTCTCCTCCCTAATGACTGCCTGTTAGCCACTGGAAAACGTTTTTACTCCTTTGATAGGTCTAAATCCAATGACAACGAAATCACCAGTTTCCATGATTTCGAAGGAAACTTCAGCATTCCATGGCTCCTAAGCTTTGGCTAGCAGTTAAAACACATAATAATTCTTGCTGCTAATGAGAAAGCAATCACCGGGACAAGGAATTTCAGTGCTTCCACATTAACAGTTACCATTATATGCTAATCACATTTTAATTGCTAACCAGCCGCTACCAAAAAAGAACAGGCTACAAAGGCAGAAAATAAAATTCATGAAGCAGAAGTTTGAGTTTATAACTTCTTTTATGTTTAATTTCCATTAGTTCCTATTTGACCTGCATCTGTTTGAAACACATTAGATTACAGAAGGCTCACAGCCCTTGGGTCAGGAATTCTGTAGAAAATTAGTCTGAGAAATATTTCACTTCCCAGTGACCCTAAGCCGAAACTTCAGAATTTCATGCCTCCAGTTAGGCTGGTGGGCCAGGGTGCGTTCAAAAATTTGTCTTCCCTATTGCGCTCAGTTTAAGTTGCCCAAATTTGCCTATGTCCAATCTGTGCTTGTTATCTCAGCTTTACCACCAAATCAATGCCACCGCACATCTTCCAGGTCTGAGCTGGCATGATGAAGCGGAGGCTTTTTAAGTCTGGCACAGTACCAGCATTAACTCCCTCAGTGTGCAATTTCCAGCATTAAGGTAGGAACCAGAAATTCACCTCTTTGTGCTTTGTGAAGCCAGCGAAATCCCCTCTGCCCAAGTAATGCTACAGGGGAAAGAAGTTTTCAGGAGAACAACGTAGAACAAAAAATAAAACAGCATCCTGTCCTACCCAAATTTCTACCCAAATAAAGATTATACATATTATATCTGAACACTTAACAGCCCACAAGCCTTGGAAAGGTTTTTCATTTCATACACATCCATCCTGTTAGCAATCTCAAAAACCTTCTTTCTGCTTAAATGCTAAATGGTGGAGAATGGCAATTAACAGAGAGACATGTAGGGACTGAAGTCCTCTGGTCCCTTGGGAGAGGAAAAAAGCACTTCAGGGCAAAGAACCCTACAGGAGGAAGCTCAAGGAAGGTGGTGGAGGGCAAGAGATTAATGTGGCCTGTGGGCTCCTCATTGCCAACTACCTTAAAGCAAACAGTAAAAGAATAATTCTACAGGAAACAGGAACAGATTGGTAAAAGGCAATCCAAATCAGTACATTTCTCTACCTTTGACCCCTAATTTTGCAATATGTTACATGCATCTAGTATGTATGCTTCCAAAAGAAGAGAGATTTTCTATATCCCATTGCTTTTGCCAATTCTGGTTGAAAGACGTCACTGACATTAATAGTATTTCTGATTTCAGACTTAAAGGATCTCCAAATCTAACTGCTGCTAAAAATCAGTTTCAAAGATACTCATCTGGAGAGAGACAGCAGTTGAGCTATGAGCTTTTAGGTGCTCCTAAATTTTGCCCTCATTGACAATGGGTACATCATGACCAAGCAACAAAACTATAGAAAACAATTTATCACATAAATGGCTAGGAAAGAAACATGTACTAGCAGCTATCAGGAGTCCACCCAGAGTCTAGAGGGGATGCTCCCTTCATCTTTCATTGTCAGGATACTGTTTGCAAAACCTGCCTCTCACTTGTATTTACTTTTACATTTCTATGGCATTTCCATGTTCAGCTGTGCTGAAAAATGACATGAACAATTGTGTTGTTCCTACATTAAAGATGTAACTATTTTTTAATTTCACTTGCAAACTGTCCATCCCTCACTCCGTGATTTTTTACTGGCATCTAGTGGTACAATACTTTTTGTTAAAAGTGCGTATTTTTTACTGGCCAAAACAGGAATCACCCAATAATAAAATGCAGTTTCTGGACAATAGAGGGTTAAGACCACTGGAGTTAAGCCTGAGTTTATAGGTCTGATGGTGTCACTAGGCAACAAGTAACTTGCTGCAGCCAGCTCTTTTCAACCTCCTTGCTTCCTAATGAAGCCTGGTCTGCAGGCTGGTTTAGAGACAATAATAAAAGAAAGCATGTTTATTTGTTCTTCTCACTCCCTAGCAAAACCTAAACCAAAACAAAACCCTGAAATCCCAGTGATGCTACAATTGCAGGTGCACCTTGCTGGAAGCAGTTAAAAACAGACAGGTTTGGTAAGATGGGGGCGACTGTAGAGCTCCTATGTTTTAGCCATGTTTCAAGAAAAGGGCTGTAGCTCTCTGTCCAAGAGAAAATGAGAAGGGGAAAAAAAGGAAAAGGAAAAAAAAAAAAAGAAAAGAAAGAAAATGTCATTTAACTATTTTGAGTGGTTTTGAGCTTGTAATTACAAAATAGTGCTTTTTCAAAGACCCGTTAAAATGCAATTCACAGCACTTCACGGCTTTTTAAATTGGAAATTTAGTCATATTAGGTTTCTGTGGCTTGACTGACTGTCTTGCATTCTTACCTGTTCTAAGGGATTCAAACATAAGCCTGATTTAAACAGCTAATTCTGTACAGTTGTCTTGTAGACATTATATTATTTTCAGTAACACAGAAATATTAAAGACATTATGATGAAAAAAAGCAAATTTCATGATAAATTTTTTTGCAAACAATTTGTTTAACTACACAAAACTTCCTAAAAACAAGGAAAGAACAAATGACCCTTAATTTCCACAGGAATTTTGCAGAATTTTAATACAATGCAATGGAAAAAAATCAGTGCTCTGCAGTCATTGAGGCATATTTCATTTTGTGCATTTAAACAAAATGAAAATGTCTTTTATTTATGTGGTCCAAGAGATAACATGTTCTTGCATTCAATAGTTCCAGTTCTCTATCATAAATATGAATTCTGCTGTCATAAATTCTACACCCCAGCATCTATTCAACTCCAACATTTTTGACAAGCTGACATATTTATTTCATTTGAAGAGAGGTCCTTTTCATTTGGTAAACTTTGTATCTCACAGCATGTACAAAAATATGAGCATATTGCATCACATTGTCAGAACATCAGTCTCATGTAGTTATGAATACACACAAGATGACCTGTGCCCTCTTAGCTTGCAATTCCAACACATTTTCCCTAGAGGTAAAATTCGGACACTCTAAAGCTAATTTCACACTTCATGTAAAACTAGTCACTCTGTTGTCCTGGCTAAGATACAGCATGATTCTCTTTAGTTTTCACAAAGCATATTACAGATTTAATTAATATGGCCTTTCTCAGAATAGAGTTTGAAAGCTGTTTCCACCGAGGTCCTTATTCCGTGCTCTGTTCAGTGTTTCCTGCAGGTTTTGCATTTCAGTGTAAGCTCAGCACTGCTGCGTCTTTACTGCAAGAAGTTTTTCATTTTTTTGCAGACAATAAGCCTCATTTTCTCATTGGAAATAACTTTTTAGCCAGTCTATTTTAATGCACACTGTCTTTCAGGCTTAAAGCTCTCCCTTCTTATGCAGCACAAGCAGCAAATTCTTAATCTTCATCTGCTCCATACAACAATAGGTGCCCACACACTCACTACAGCCTAGAAGAGCCATAACAAAGGAGTAAAAGCAGTTGCCATGTTCAAGTAACACCACGTTCCATGTTTGTGGAGCTGAAATTAATTTCAGCCACAAAGAAACATGTATTCCCAGATGGATGATCTCTCTTTATAGCCAGAAAACAGATAAACAGGTTCACAAAGAATGAATAGTTACACTAATTTAGTAATAAGGAGGTTGCACACAGCTCTCCAATGTCTTTTTAAGATCAAGGGAGAACAGCAAGTAAAATCAGTAGGTTGTAGATCAGTCACCCACATAAAAATCTTGGATAACTCCTTGCGAACAATCTAGAAAAGAAATCTAACCTTTCCTTGGCGGTGCAGTGTGTAGTTAAGGCAGCTTGCCTCCTGCAGGAGGCAGGCCACTGATTTTCAGGGCAGCAGAAAGCCTCTCAGTGGCCAAAAAAAAATTTGTGCCCAAGGAGAACATAGCAGAAGAATAGAATACAGTACAGCTAGAATATCATAAACTGGAGGTGCTGAAGCCAAGGAAAGGTGACAACATCCCACATGCCCACAGTGGATGAAAAAGTATTTGCTTTAGCAAGGAATGCCTCGGAGACACTGTGTTTTAGTCTCAGCTGGTTAACCCCACATGGATCTCCAGTTCAGATAGCCGTTAGGAAACCATAGAGCTAGCCTCAGGGTAGGCATTACACAGTCCAAACAGTATAACCATGTCAACAACTAGGCTCTCGGTTTTCCTCATAACATTCACCTACCCCATGAGAAGGAGCAATGCAACCCCTCACACTTAATATACCCACTGTACACAGCATGGAAAAACTGTCCTGGCTTGAGGAAGGAACTAACTTTCCTCAGAAAGCTGGTAACATATGTGTAAATCTCTCACTGAGCACTGATGCTTGCATAGCAAATGTTGCAAAGGAGGATGATAGTATTTTTTTAACCACCTATATAACACAACCTAAGACATCTGTGACTATTCTTACATACCATCACAGGGCTGACAGCTTGCCAGGTACAGCATTACCACGCCTTGCGAAGGAAGGATGTATCAGAGGGAGCGTGCCACAGGCCATTTCATTTTCCTCCCCAGCTCAATTAGGAAACAGCTGTCTTTTCTCCTCCGCATGCTCCATTTATCTTGTCTTACTTCTGAGTGATTTCCCCACATACCCGTTCCCTCTTCCACTTCAGCACTGGCTCTGAATGCTGATGGCAGACTGTCACCCCAGGTAGTTAGGTAGGTACTTCAGGTAGGAAGAGTAACTGACCCACAAGCATTCAGGGATCAGACAGTTGTGTCATCTGAAACAGTCCCAGTTGCTATGTTGGTGCTGCCTGGGTCACAAAAAATTCTACACACATGCACACAAACAAACACAGCCTTTGTGCGATGGTGAGAAGGAACACAACCAAACCCATAGTTTTTAATAGAACAAAGACTAAAGAAAGATATTTGCTTTTGAAATGCAACATCTCTTGCTTGCTTCTCAGAGACCTACAGTAATTAAGGATAAACAGCAACTTAAATGTATTTTGTTTTATTTGCCACATTGAAAGCTTCAATTTTCTTTCATTGAGGGGGAACAATGTGTTTCTTTTTAGTAGGAACAAAATTGTTCTGTGATTATAATGACATTATGCTGCCTCTCACGGATTGTTGCTTGTCTATGAGCTTGAGAAAGAGAAAGGGCACATGAAGTACGGTACAGCCTTTCAGCTGTTTAAGTAAAAATACCTATACGTATGTGTATACAAAAAGTAGGAGTAAATTAACTTCTTTTTTTGTTTGGTTTTGACTTCGAACTCTCTTTCCCTTAGCCAAAACACTTATAAAAATTGGGACTGGAAGAAATGTAGGTGATTTTTAGGTTGATTTTCCTCTGCAAAGTAGCAATAAGCCAAAATAAGAGTTCAAATATCTTTGGAGGAAAACAAAGATCACAGTAATGTTCAAAATTTACAATGCAGTTTCATCACCATATTTTTTTCACATTTTATATTAAAAAGCATTTGCTTGCTTACAGTGAAAGCTATGTTTTAATGAGTGAGAACTGTTTTCATATCACATATAGAATTAAAATACTAAAGTGATAAAGCATGAATTTATTTTCAACAATTTGAGCCTATATCATGGAAAATTAGAACTTTTATATTCAGCTGTGCTTCACAGTTGAGCAATAATATTAGTAAAGTCTATTTACATTTTAGGGTCTTTGGGACTAGGACCATAATGCTCATGTATTTTGGGTCCCCACTAGACTTAATGTAAAGGAGTGGCCGTTCATAACCTATGCTAAAGAATAATTGCTGGATGCTGCCAATCATCACATTGTGGCATTCATGGAGACCATTCACAGGGAAACCCACAGTGGTGCACCAACTGTCCTTGTTCCTGCCTCCTCCCCTACTGCAGCAAGGCCTGTTTCTGGACTGTCCGAGGTCATCTGCGCCTTCCTTCTACCTCTAGTCACTTCTTGTGATTCAGGTCCTTCATCTTTAGGGCAGCATAATTCAATTCTGCTTGCTTTACTGACATGCCTAAAGCTTCCTCCAAGCTACACCAATACACAAAGGAGTGACTGCTTTGAGCTCTTTTTCCTGGGAGTCTAACAGTCTTGTCATTCTCAAACTTGGAGAATAAAACTCCCTTAGAAAAGACTGAAGCAAAGCCTCAGCCACCAAGGAATTGCTGAATATCATTACTCAAAACAGCACTGCAGAAATCAGTGCATTGCTTCTTTGCTTATCACTGTTATTTGGGAAATGCTTTTATTACAGAGAAATGGAATAGTACATATGTATTTCATGAAACTCTGCTTATGCAGTCCCAGAAAGGTTGCTTTCATGTCTGAAGTTTTAACACTTGTAAGAAAAAGAGTTTTATCAGGCAGCAGTCAAAATATTAGCCTATCACTTGTGGCTAAAGAAAAATAGATCCACAGGGATTTCCCCAAAGCATGGTAAGGTTATTATTGACAAAAAAAGTGATTTTACAGGACTCACAAAGACATACTATGGGGTTTTTTTATTCTGATTTCTATCACAAGTTTTACACCTGCATAGACTGTCCTAGTAGAAATTCAAGACATGCTGTAAGGTACTATTTGAGATCGCCTTCCTTCTCTAGTTCCCCCTTGTCCAAACCCAGAAATCTGCCCAGGAAAATCTGAGCTTTAAATATTGCAATGCCAATATATCGGTCTTATGTTTAAACAATGAGGGAAGCTGAGCAGTAGTCACTGATACCATCCTATCAGCAGCTTGCACCTTTTTATATCCAAAAGCCTTGCACACTTCAGTGAATCGCAACTGACTAGTATCAGCAGGAGAGAGCAGTAACCCCTCAAATCACCAAGAAACAAATGATTTAGCTGTGACACAAGAGAAACAGTATAATCCAGAAACAGATTGGGACTGACACAAAAACTGGAAAAACTGGCACTGCATTTTCCCCACCTGGTAAATCACCAGCAAGCACGAAGATATGCCTCACGGCAGCCATTTGAGATCCCAACTCCCACTCAAGCGAAGTACAATATCCAAGTCCTGAGGCAGTTGAGACTTAGATGAGTACAGAAAAGCTGAATTAGGATGGAAAGTCAGACCCCTCTCACCAGACACGTGGCTGAGAACACTGGTCAGGCTGCATCTGCAAGTGGTTCATATAAGAGCAGCCCAGGCTAAAATCAAAGCCTGACCTTGCAAAGCCATCACTCAAAGTGCTGTTGGGCTTCTGCACAGAACTTTACAAATACTGTTTTAGTATTGCTTCTGGCTGCCACTGCTGTTGCAGTTGACTGATTTAGTGCTTAGTTTGTTTGTCTTTCAAGGGCAAGTTTTTACCAAATTAGATGGAAAACACAAGATTTATTTAGCACCTACTCTCAGGACCTGATGAAAATGAACAAGGAGAGGCCTTGTTTGAACGTGTGAACTCATTACAGGCACTAATGTAAATACATATTTTTAAATCATATTTCTGCAATCTGTCCTACAGTTATCCATATTCAGAGCATGGCTATCTGCAAAGAGAGTGATAAAAAATTCCTGGAACAGTTTCTTGATGGTCCTGACAGGCATGAAATTCTGTAATAAACCAGAGAGAACATACCTGTGGACATTCAAACTATTAAATTTTATTAGCTTTTCTGTTCACTGTTGCCAGCACAAGAAGAAAAAAAAATCACCTCAAGAAGATATTCCTGGCAATCACTACCACCAGCCTTTTCTCATCTGCAGCTCAGACTGTGGCATCCAATGGACTGAGATCAATCACTCCACTGAGATTTGCCTTCAGGACCCCAGAACATCTATTCCTGAAATCAAATTTTTAAAAGCAGATCTGGCCTTCTGTGACTTCTTTCTGAACCTTTGCTGAATACTTTCAATTTGGTGCAAATTTTTAAAAACACGATGGTTTTTCTTTTTCCCCAGAGTGTAACACTGAGTTCAAAATAAAACAGAATCCATACTGAAATGTAGATACCAAAGGGAAAATGCAGAAAAGCACAGAAAAAACCAAATATATGTTTTAAAAACTGTATCTAGCCAATCCTGGTTCAAATTAGGCCAATTATTCAACTCATAGAACTACCTAAATTCACTATATTTCTGAGTTTTTTGTTGTAAACTACCATATAAAAGTTCAAATTCCAATTAAGATCATTAAACCTACTTCCTTTAAAGCCTGCAAATTATTTGCTACACATGCAAAGGGTTATTTTTGGATTTTTTTAAAGCTCCTATACTCAGTTTGCTATAATTACAGGATGAATAAAGGATAAACATGTAGGAAGGCACCCCTCCTTGCAAATCAGCTGGAAGCCAGTTGTTATGATTTAAAAAGATTTCCATGCTTCTGCTCTGGCAATGTTTAAGCATTTGTAAACATCCTAAAATGCTATGTGAGAAGGGAACCGACAGCAGATACAGGGAACAGAGAATGAAAACTTCAATCAAAGAACTAGTGAAAAGAAGCTGGGGGTTAGACTAGATGATCTTAAAAGGGCCCTTCCAACCCAAAATATTCTATGTTTCTATGAAAATGGCCTGACCGTACATTCAGAAGAGATCCTTGGAAATTTTTGACTGTTTCCACTCCCAGCTGTGGCTACAGCTTGGTCATCATAAATTGGCAATTAAAAACTGAATGGCTTCTTCCTCTCTTCTCAAAAAAAGTGTGGTTTTTTAATAAAAATAATAAAATAAAATTCCTAATAGTATTTTGAACATAAATAAATGCTATATATAATTAATGTATCGAGCTAAAACTGAACTTGATAATTCTATGCTTTTTGCTAGTTGCACGCTCTGTTCATATTAACAATTGCTGGGCTCCAATTTCTCCTCTAGCAACAAGATCATATAAGCCCAACTTCCACAAGCTTTAATTAAGACACATATCATCAGAGGGTTTTCCAAACAAATAAACCACAGAAAAAGTAGAATCAGAGGAAAGATAAATTACATGCTGGCTTTTCTTTTTGTTGTTGTTGTTTTTTTATCCGGGGCACAGAGACTATGTCCAGCGCCTCTGATAGTTGGGTTAACAAGCAGCTGCTACACAGATATTCTCTGCTCCCTGGGTTCCTCCTCCACTGCCCCTGAGTGGTCCACTCCTCTGGAAAGTGATGATCAACCTTCCCTGCCTCATTGTGTGATACAGAGTCAGCTGAGACTCATTTTCTTGCTTTTATTCAAGCCCACAGGAAAGAAAGTGTGCTCCATCTCTGCCCTTGACAAATATAACACACTGGCTGAGGGAAGGGTCCCTACAACTACAAAATCCTTTAAGACATTTAAGGAACACAGGCTTGACCTCAAACACTTCCAGAGAAAAGATTAGGATCCAGAATTTCATTGAGAAGTTCCTCCCGTGAATCTAAATTATCTGAGAATCTGGCCTTTCTGGCTTTAATGGAGGAAAAGAAGAAAAGTATGTTCTTTTGGAAAGTGGAAAAAATACCCAATCCAGAGTTGAAATTCTTTTAATGAGAAGCAAAACTAATGAAACTAATTTTCTCACTTGTGCTGGCTTCTTTGGTGTGTAATAGACCACCAGTATCTTCCCACCTTCTTCAGCTCTTCCCACCATTGGGGTATTCACAGCAACCATCTCTCATTCAGATCCATAGGAGTCTAGTGAGAATTGAACCCCTGGTGTATTTATCCCCTCAGCAGGAACACTGGGTGTGGATTCTGCCCCTGTTTGTATTTGCTCAAAACTTGTAGGGATGTATAACATACCTGGGGTGATTTGCATTTGTCACATATAGCAGAACGTATTGGTCAGTGGGTTCAAAAGCTGCTGTGCCTGGGAGGGAGAGCTAAGAGGGTACGGCCACAGATGGAAATACCATCAACAAGGTCAGATAAGTCTTGTTTTCTTTGAAAACTAGTCTTTAATGGTATTCCTTTGGTTTTTAATGTGGACTAGTTTGAGTTTTCTTCTGGGTAAGAGAAATTAATTTAATAGTACAAGGTAAGTTTAGAAAACAGTAGCAAACTATATTAAGTATGCTATCTCTGCTGTACCTGCCTATATCCAGACATTTGACAATGCAAGTATAATATGCACCTGTGCATGAATTGTGAACTACGTTTACACTGATTAACGAACTGGTCATAATGTGGCATAGTAATCATGGATAAAAATGATCATCTGCCTGTTACATTCAGAACAGGAAAAATCTATTATGACTTTCTTCATTTTAACTGTGTTCTGCTGCGCATTTACATTGAGATGAATAACATGAAAAATTAAGTACTAAACAAGGATCTTCTTAATGTCATAGTTTCAGCCTTACTGTTTTAAATACAACAACAAAAAGAATCACTAATTGAAATTCGTGTAATCTGTGTATCTGTAATCTATTCAGTGCTAATCACAGGACATACGAAAGCTGATTTCCATGTTTTATGATAAAGTTAGACATATTGTGTGTCTCTGAAAATGAATCTGTTATTTGCACAGTCCATGTCTTCTGTGTTCTCACAGTTACCAACTGCAAACTGGAGCTGGAATAGGGCATTTTCATTTAGTTTGCATTTGTTAGATATACAGTGATAACTGCATAAAGCATCTGAGTGACATTCCAAACCAGCTCTGACATTTCAAGTTTGTTCTTGTCACCTAATGTTAAAGCACCACAACTGTTTTGCCAGTTTATTCCAATTTTATAATCTTTCTTTTTAAGATAAAATTATAACGCATAAGATGTTTTGCTGTGTGACATTTCTCTTTAGAGTGGTCATTGAGTCATCCAGCAATGAATATACCATACCTTCATGTTCTTCTTTAGGATGCAAGCACTTTTGAGAAGGTGAAGGGGAAACATTAGAAAAGCTTGGCTCTGTCCTGTCATGTTGTCTTAGTGTGACATGAAATTCTGTGACATGTGACATTAAAAAAGGTCACTTTGACAACCTGACTACTAGAATGCCAGCATATTTTTCACTACTGCTGGAAAATGAATGGCAAATTACGCAATGTCTGCAGCTCACAATAAAAATATTTTCTTTTTTTTTTTGCATTTTATTGAGTTTTATGACCTCGTGGAGCTTTAGAACATTATGGAGCTTTTGCAGTTTCTCTCCAGTTTTCTCATTTCTTCCCTGTAGAATTTTCTTAGCTATAATGAGGTCTGGTTTGTTTATTTTTAAGGGATTTATTTAATGTGTTAATGATTTCCCTATTCCTTCTTACTGCATCGTATAGAAAAAAAAGAAAAAATTCATTTTTAGTACTATGTTTCAAATTTTAAAAAGGAAGAAATCCAAGAAAGCGACATAAGACAAACCCAAATCTTGCCTTTGAAGAACGATCAGCAATTTTGTGTATCAGCTGGGAGCCTCCAGGTTCATTTTGATATGACAGAGGTTCTAACTGATACCACAGGTATCAAAAAAAGGTTGGGATGAGAACAACGCACAGCTCTATGCCCATCAGTGAGGGGGGTTGGCAAAAAAAAAGGCAGTATGAAATGGAAAATGGGAACGAACAAATACAGTCTTTGCAGACAAATTATATTCAGTAAAGAAAGAAGCTAGAAAATAAGCAAGCTAACAACACAAAACTGCAACATGTTTAAGCCTTGTTCTAACATCTTAATTTCTAACAAGATAATCTCAACCAAATCACAAATCAGGCTACATCCTTATCCTTCTTGACCCTACAGCTCTGTTCAAACCAGATAACTTACGTTGACTTTCTTCAGTTCCATGACTCCAGGCTCTCCTTCCTTTCCACCTTTCTAATTTCTTTTTCAGTGTGTCCTTTCATGATTCTCCTCTTCACCCACTTCCTGTCAGGATTACATAGTACTACATTGTAGTCTGTTCCTGAACACCTTCCTTTTGTTTCAGGGTCATGTGAACATCAAAATGCAGATTTGCTGACCAACTCTCTGTGGGTCAGAAAACAATTTCCGTCTACTGCAGGGCCACTTCTTTGTTTGCTTTTAACAGACCAAAAGCCTACTTTACTGTCATCTTTTTGTAGATGCCTATCAACCACTACCTACTTGTGTGGTATCCAAGCTCATAAAAAAAGTATAATTTTCTATAAAATCAAGATAACGTCTCACAAATTCTTTTCCATGTAAGATGTCTGAAGTCAGTCTTTTCCTATCCATGCATATTATTTCACAGGTTCACATAATTCCATGTAATAATTATTGCCGTTTACTTCTCTTTGACTTTGACAAACGTAACTTTGCCCTTCTCATATCTAACCAGAGCGCTGTTGGGAGAAATCTTTTCCTTGTCTGCTGCTTTGGCCTGGTTGCTTTTCTCTGTTTGTTCTTCCACTGGCTTCCCCTTTCTCAGTCATATCAAACAGAAGTACTTGCCATTCCCATCAAGGCACTTAAATTTCCCATCTACATGGTCCCTATCACCTCTCACTCCACCCTGGAAGGGCGATTTTGGTATCCACTTGCTCTACAGTGCCAATTCCCTGCACCTCTCATAAACTCACACCTGGGAGGATTCTGTCAGTTATCTCCAAACACCAGCCTCCTTCAGCCTTTCTCCTAAGGCTTCCTTCCACTCTGATGCCCTTCAAAATTTAGCAGCAGTTAGCTTCTGCTGCACACTGCACCTACAATGTTGACCGCTACTGTCTCCTGCTTCCTTGTTCCTCTCTTCTCTCTGCAGCCATCTGCTCTGCCTTGTCCTTTGTGGCTGTTGAGCTGCTTTCTGTTTGTACAGTTCCTCTGAGAAGCAAAGATTTTAAGGAGAGGTAATATCTTTTATTAGATCAACTGAAACAAATGGAAGAAACAGGCAAGGTACTTCTTCAGGTTTAGCAATTTTTTCATTTGGTCTATAGAAAAGCCCCCTTTCTCTTTTCAAAAATATTGCCTCTTTTATATCCTTAAAGGCAAACAGACGGAACACCACCACTGTAGCAGTATAGGCATATTGACCAAGTGAATATTCCCTTTGGTTGCAAATCCCACACAGCCAACCAAAAATAAGTGTTCAGATCTGGAAAAAAAAATAGTAAAGGAAAAAGGATATGTTGGGAGGGGTGGTAATTACTGGACATTTTTTACATTCTTATTTATTTAAAGAATCACATATTATGTGAGAGGTCTCTGGCTACGTTCAATATAGAATTAACATTATAGAGAGGATGAACTTGGACCCTGTCATAGGACCCAACAGTAACAGCTTATCCACAAAAGAAGGTCAGGAGAGTTTCAGCAATTCTGATATTCAAAACTACCTGAAAATTTGAGCATGGGACAAGACCAATGACTGCAAAGGAATTACCTTAAATGTTATGGAGCTGCCAGCAAAGTATTTTTATACTCAAGAATCAATTTACTTTAACATGCAAGATGTACTATCTTAGAAGATGAATGATTTATCAAAGACCTGACAAATAAAGAGACTGAACACCTTAGATAACTTTAGTAGCACTGAAATTAAAACTGTAGGCATGGCTCACTACTTGCTCTTTGGGATAGCTAGAATAAGCAATTGCTGAACAGTTACTGTACAGAATGAAAAATACCTTTGATATTTTTATTTTTTCTTGTAATAGCAATCGTTTCCCAGTGTCCCACAAGAGTCTATGCCAATCTTGCTTATGTACTACCTATAAGATATGTTGCTTGAGAGGTAAATAAATTAGCACTTTAATTATTACTTTAATTGTGCTATTGTAATTTTGCCATCAGAAAAAAAAAGGTGCTACTGTCCTGGTTTAGGCTGGGATAGAGTTGACTTTCTTACTGGCAGCTGGTATGGTGCTGTGTTTTCGATTTGGGATCCAATCTGGCAATAGTGTTGATAGCACACTGATGTTTTTGGTTGTTGCTAAGCAGTCAAGGCCTTTTCTGGTCCTTACACCTCTCCATCAGGAAAAGGCTGGGAGGGTACAAAAAGTTGGGAGGGGGCACAACTGACCCCAACTGACCAAAGGGCTATTCCATACCATATGACATCATGCTCAGCACATAAAATTGGGGGAAGAAGAAGGAAGGCGGGGCTGTTTGGAGTGATGGCGTTTGTCTTCCCAAGTAACCGTTATGTGTGATAGAGCCCTGCTTTCCTGCCGATGGCTGAACACCTGCCTGCCCATGGGAAGCAGGGAATGAGTTCCTTGTTTTGCTTTGCTTGTGTGTGCAGCTTTTGCTTTACCTGTTAAACTGTCTTTATCTTGACCAAAGAGTTTTCTCCCTTCCAACCCAAGCCATTCTACAATTCTATGCTTCTATAACTGGCATTGTAATTATGTTATGAACTTTACTGAAAGATAATAAAAGCCCCAATGTATGTAAAGTTAGGCCGAATAATAACTATCTGGTTTTCACACCACAAACATATCTTAAAGCTGTGTACAAGCTGATTATCAGACATTAGGGTGAATGAAAGTTTGCATGACATTTGATATGCTCAAAATCAAAGTACCATAGATTTTTTTATATATATATTCTTATTAAATTGATTGATTGATTTTTCAGAGATGTAAAACTGAGAAAAACACTGACATTCAGCTCCAATAGACAATGAATGTAACAATTTCACTGAATCCCTTGTGTTCAGAAAGCAATCTGAGTGAAGAGTTTGTCTGATATCTCCTAGAAGGAACATTTCCGAAAGAATTAAGCCAAATGGCAATGCAAATTCAAAAGGAAAAAGCTTACTGAATTCCAGAATCTGTCCTTCATGCTTACATTCAGCTCAATGCACCAGCACATTTTTTTCCATTCCATAAACTTTCACCAAGACAATTCATAATTTTTAACATAACTGCCTAAAGCTTTTTAGGTGTAAATCAGTAAGCAATGAATTGAGGTGGAAAAGTAGCTTCCTCTGACAGATGCGTGCTTGAAAATTAGGTGATAATAGGTAGAATGGTATTAAGAAGACTAATGACATACAATAACAAGCCTGTCTAATTTTGAAGATTTAATTAAAGTAGAGCTGCTGTGATGCTCATGTAATTATTAAGAGAATATCTGGCTTTCTGTCAGATCAAGCTGCTGTTTCAAAATAAAATAATCTAGACCTTTGAAAAGGTCGAGATCCTAGCAACTCATATGTATATTTTAATCTACTTAAATACTTTGTGTTGAAAGTGTAGCAATGGAGTTGGGCCGAAAAAATGCTTCAGAAGCACATTGTGTATTGAGTCCTTGTCATTCTGCCGCACACTTACTGCCTGAAATTTTTATAAACAAGATTGTATGAATTATAAAAAAGCTGGATAAATGACAAACTTCAAAACACACAACAGTTTATTATAACCTTAGGTGGCTTGTGACAACTTGAATGTGCTCTCAGCTCTTTACCACTGAATTATATTTGCAACTGCAGCTAGCACTGCATGCTATTTGGCCAATACGTGTTAGACACTAGAATTAGGAGACTAATGTAAGAAGCAGATTTCTCATTTGCACTGTCAGTGAAAGACTACATACTCCCTTCAATTAGTAATTTAGAGCATGGGCCCAGCTCATCTTAAGAAAACCTGATCTAGAAACATAAGTAGCTGGTATTAATTCCTCATTGTTCCTCTTTCCAGTCTGGTCCCAATGTCCAGTCTTTACTGGGGGCTCAAATATAAGTCATGGGTTTGGAAGGATACATTTATGGCTGGCCTCAATCCCCAGAAATTTTTGTTTGAAAACTGCTAGATAATTCAAAACAGCATTTTTCTTGCATCTGCTATCTCCCCCATACATTTTCATGCTCAATGCTTATGTCAGCACTTGCACTTTCTCCTTTTTATTCCCTTTTCAATATCCATTTACTGCCTTGGCTTCCACTTCATGGCGACCTTAATACCTGCTGTGATTAAGAAACTCAGGCAGTATCTCTCTGGAAAATATTAGAATGTGCAAGATATGCCTCCTGTAACTTGACTCAGAAGTCCTAACATGACCATTTTCTTTCCCTCCATTGATTTCAATATTCATAGGGAGCAAATTTCTGCATCCTGTCTAACCCCATCAATACCTTTATGCAGTGGGGGATTTTGATAGCCAATTAAATCCAAGTTTAAGACTGTTTTTAAAAATGGACTCACCTGTTGCGCAGGAACAATGCACACAGGTAGTTCTGCATGCCCCTGCCTGCTACTCACCTTGTAAGGCAGAGATATCTTCTCTGTTTTGCTTTTCGGTATTGCCATTGAATGGCCCAAAGGCTTTAAGGACAAAATAGGATGTTATAAAAGCATCTCAGATAGACTGATTTAAAATATCTCAAATGCAACTACTTACGAGATAATATAAATTATATCATTGTCTAATTCAAATTAAGCAGAATTCACCAGTGAAGGGAAATTTCCTTTTCCCTTGTCCCTGTACAAAGCAATAACGAAAATTAACAGCAGATGGTATGTGAACTATTAGTCATTTGGATAGTCATTCAAAGTCTATTTTAATCCTTTAACTTGTGATTTTCGTTCTTTTTCCTTCCAATCACTGTTATATCTTTCCTAGTTATTTTAGCATTTCCCTTTCCAGCTAATAACCAGAAATGAACATATAAATATGGTCTTGAATTTTACAGAAGGTTTGGTTCAAATTTGATGCTATGGATACCATAATATTTATAGCCAAGGAGGCAAAGGGACAAAACTGACATTTTACGTAGGCCAGAGAAATAATGTAAAAGTGGTTTTCTATGTTTAGAGTTATAGGCTTGAGATGGTAGCCTACAGGAAATGGGAGTCGTACCTCCTAACCAGTAGATTGTCCAGTGATTCCACCCCAACAAACTGCTGTGGTAGTTTCTGTTTACTCTGGGTTTTGGATTAATTTATCCAACACATTATAAAGAACAACCCCCTAAGGTATCTTCCATTTTCAGCTTGTCAAACATTGTTCTGCCTTCACACACTGTCTTTCAGACATACTCTCCTCACCCCTTCAACACTTTACACAGGACCCGTACATCCCAATTTATTCTAGCACTGTGTTATGTTAAGACATCGCGTTTTCAACATCAGCAATGATAGCTCCAAGGAAAACATGATTTAAAGGCTTCTCTTGAGCATGAAAAGATTGCACAAATTAAGTTTCATAAGTTTCAGAAAAACAGTTGAGTCTTCTTTATTATTTACAAAATTAGTTTTCAACAGTTGAATTACATAAAAATGACAAAAACGGAGTCTTTAATTGCTTATGTTTTACGAGAAGCTTACTCTTGCGCTTAGCATCTTTTAAACATGTACACCCTAAAGTTGAATGAAATCTCAATCTATTCTTCCCCAAATTTTTACCCACGTTGCTTTTCTCCTTTCTCATTTACTTGTTCTTACATCTGAAAACCGAACTAATAGGATTTGCTCTCTGTACACCCATTTTTTTAAAAAAAATCAGTACAATTCTCCCTATCTTGTTAAAGTAATGCAAAAAATCTATTTGTGGTGGCCTTTGAGATCTAGTGATGGCCACTTTTATTCCATTCTTACTGTGCCACATTAAATGCCACCACAACTGATAGTGTACCCTCGCTTGTGGAATAGGCAAAAGATTAGGAACCAACACAGAGAAAGAACTTCCTGTAAGAAATTGACTTTATATGTCCTAGTTCAGGAAGGACTGAAAATTGTTGAGTAAAGATCAGCCAGAATTGCCATGTTTCGAAACTTTGGAAAGGCTAGACAATAGGGACTGAGGGCAGGTCCTGTTTCCTGACCAAGGAAATATACCATGCCATATCATGCCATGATTGGTATATAAAGTTGGGGAAAAAGAAGGAAGGGCGGGGAGGGGGGGACAAGTTTGGAGTGATAGCATTTGTCTTCCCAAGTAACCATTATGCATGATGGAACCCTGCTTTCCTGGAGATGGCTGAACATCTGCCTGCCCATGGGAAGCAGGGAATAAATTCCTTATTTTGCTTTGCTTGCATGCACTGCTTTTGCTTTAGCTGTTAAACTATCTTTATCTCAACCCACAAAGTTTTTCTCAATGTTGCTCTTCTAATTCTCTCCCCCATCCCAACCAGGGGGAGTGAGCAGGTGACTGGCTGGTCCTAGTTGCTGGCTGGGATTAAACCACGACAGAAGCAAACTGCTTGGTTTTACCAGAGAATAGCTTGCCCAAACACAACTGTTATGTTATTTGTGATACCAAATTTATGCCACTGCATCCTCTGTCTGTAAAACAAGTGACAAACAGGATGTGCTTGTACTCACAACGACTTTTTGCAGAGTAAAAATATCACCCCATTGAAATCAATGACAAAACTCCCAATAAACTTAAAAGGAAAAGTCTTCATTCAAAGTCTTACTGTTTCTCACTATTCAGCTGCGGTGAAGCTAATGACTTGATCCTGCACGTGTTTATGTGGACAAGTAACTGTGCTCACTGCAAGATTTCTCACAGCTAAGTAACAGTCCCGTTTGCAGTGTTAGGAAACACACAGGCAAATGGCAGCTTGGCGCAATATTAATATGGCAAATATAATGCATTTGTATTACTCAAGAGCTCTACAACCTTAGTGCACTGACTGACATTTCACCTGGAAGAATGCTCTGACCCAAAAGGAAACCCCAGAGGGATCTTGTGTAAAAGCAATGTTACTGTGTGCACAAAATGCAATGGAGGAGAGAAATCTTTGCATGCATTCACAGCTTTCAATTATGTCTCTAGGACTGAGTGTCAATTGGGATCTTTGCCAAGTGGCCAACCAAAGACAAAATTAAATTTAGATTCCTGTAAAACTTTTGGATGGCCCACACCCTGGCAAATGCTAGATAATGTTTAATTGGGCCATTTTAGATTCATAGAATCCTAGAATTGTCTAGGTTGGAAGAGACCTTAAAGATCATCTAGTCCAACCATCCACCTGACCCTGACAAAAATCACTAAACCATATTCCTAAGGACTATGTCAACTCATCTCTTGAACACCTCCAGGGATGGTGCCTCAAGCACTTCCTTGGGCAGCCTCTTCCAAAGCCCAATAATCCTCTCCGTGAAAAAATGTTTCCTAATATCCAATCTAAACCTCCCTTGGTGCAACTTGAGGCCATTTTCCCTTGTCCTATCTCCCCTGACTTGGGAGATGAGACCAACACCTGCCTTTCTACAGCCTCTTTTCAGGTAGTTGTAGAGAGTGACAAGGTCTCCCCTCAGCCTCCTCTTCCCCAGACTGAACAACCCCAGCTCCTTCA
>JAOXNO010000001.1:116220033-116259189 GCA_028565335.1 Limnodromus scolopaceus
CCCTGGAGGTATTTAAGAAACGTGTAGACACGGCTCTTCAGGGCATGCTCTAGTGCCCAAGATTATTGGTTTGTGGTGGGGTGTTGTGTGTGGGGTTGTGAGTGTGGGGTTTAGTTGGTGGGTGCTTTTCTGGGTGGTTTTTCTGGGTTTTGTGTTTGTTTGTTTGTTTGCTTGCTTGTTTTGGGTTGTGGGTGTATTTTTGTGTTTGTTTGGGTGGTTTTTTTGGTGGTTTTTTTTTTTGTTGTTTTTTTTTTAATGTGGTTGGACTCGATGATCTCAGAGGTCTCTTCCAACCACTAAGATTCTGTGTGTGTGATTCTGTGTGTGATTTTTGAAATATGTAGCTATTATTGCAGATATAAATAATTTGCTTCTCAGCTTTGCCAGATTTGTCTAACACTAAATAACTAACTATTAACTAACAGAAAGAAGGCCAATACACAACTGGCTGCTCGTGTCCTCAGGTGCTCTTGACAGCATGAGTTGCTTTATTGATATCCTGCAAGGATTAAACATTTCTACAGATGAAAGTGGGTTTCCGAAGTATATCATACATTTCTTATGAGAATGGCTGTGATACTAACTCAAGATGCTGCAGTAAACTTCAGTAAATGGCAGTGGCTTTGAATTTTACAGGAGAAGATACTAATACTCTTTCTTTCTGAAAAGGAGCAGGATGGAGGAAGGTTTCTAAGAGATGGTAAAAAGCCTTTTCTCACTGATTTTTAAATAAGTAGGAGAAATCAGAAGGGAATGGTATATGCACAGAGAGAGTTAAAAGGCTGGCGGGTTTTTAGGGCAAGGGATTTGCAGTTTGCTCTAATTGCCTGCTTATTCCTTCATTATGGTTGAAGGGTTCTGGTAATTCACCATTATTAAATATTCAAGGACTGGTCCGGAGGAAGCATTCTTTGGGGATTGTGCTCATCACTCCAGTGCCAGTTGAAAATCCTGCTTTGTGCCTGTTCATGTGTGCAAATAAAGCTCTGCTTTTCCCTTTTTATTGACTTCCTTTACTAGAAAGGCTTCAAGCATTGTGGTAATGTGAGATTATTTAGGAAATTAACGCTTGTGCATCTTTCATGGGATTTTCCTCATATTAGCAAGAACAGTGTGGTTACTTTTTGGAAGCAGAGAGTAAAAATGTCCCTTGCCTGCCCTGAGTAAGGCCTTTATATGTCCGTATTCCCTTGACTCCCAACATGCTAATACTCTCCCACATTCTTCTCACCTACATATCTCATAGCATGAAAAGTCTGCTCTCTTGCTTCCCTGTCAAGATGGACCAGCATAAACGGTACAATCATAAGTTATACAGTAGTTTCAACTCACTTGAAGAACAAATTGTCAGTTATGCTAGGGAAATATTGCATTACTGAAAAGGGTCCATCAATGCCGGGACCCTGTCATAATAGGGAGTATTTACACATACAGTAATGGAGCATTCTTTCTCCAAGTCTTCAAAACAAAGAAGTACAAAACACTTTCTTCTACTGCGCAGGGACAAACAGCACCTACAAAAACCTGAGAAGAGTGCTTGGCCACTGTGTAGTACAACAGCAAAGAGGTTAGTCTCATTTCTATGTAAGTTTTTCACTGAGGTCTGAATTCCGCAGTGGGAGTAACAGCAAAAAGTCTTTCAAACAGTGCAGAGGGATCACAACTGTTATATTGTAGAAATGAATTGCCACCGGCAAGCACCTTCCAAGAAGTCTTGGGAGCTACTCTTGGAATTACCACAACACCATGGTCTTATGTTTGCACTTAAACATCCAGCTCTGTACATAAATATTTGCTTTAGTTTATCTAAGGCACATATAAAATACCTTCAAATTCAAATATTATGGTTTGCTACACAGAAAATTACAGAGTAATTACGGACCTTGGAGACTTAAAGTAGCTATGGCTTACATCCTGCATTCTGTTGAGGTTTGTTCATGAAAAATTATGTTTACTTTATCTTTCACCTGAAGCCAAATTCTGCTTTCACTTATATTTTAATAACCTAAGTCACAGTCTGAAGAAAATGAAGTTGCAAAACCTTTCCTTGATCATACACAAGAAAACAGAAAATCCTTAACAACCTGATGACAAAATTAAATCTGTGGAATCAGTACTGTAAGAGGTAACATATAATTCTGAGGATTACTCACTCCCTGTGTTTACATCTTTGAAAATTTTGGATGCTAAGGAAAATTTCTGTGCTGTTATTACAACTCTACCAGAGTTTGACACAACTGTGCTTTGGAATTCCTCATAGAAACGCAGAAAACTTAGGCTTGTTCTCTAATCCTAATAAAATAAGCAAGATTCTCTCTTCCTGGAACCATTGAATAAGAAAACTCCAAACAGACCTAGGCAAGGATTTTCTGAAAACAGTACCTCTACCCAAAAGACTAACAATTTAATTAGACTTAAGCTGGTTGCAAATTTGTCTGAAATTCACCAAGGATTTCCAACTAAGTGAAAAAAGTTTTAAAGGCTGAGTTTCACAAAACTATGGTTTAGAGGTTTGAGCACTTTAGTAGACTGATGATCAATTTTGTCTCTGACTGAAGAAGCTCAAAACACAAATCTTCCCCTCCTTGGAGAGTACCGTGACTAGCAGCCTGTAAGCATATTTGATGTTTTTTCTCTACTTTGCATAACTGATTAAATGAAGGAGATAATTCTTTCACATCTGCAATAAGCATCCTGTCCATTGCTGCTGTTGGGTTTTCTTGTTTGGTTATGTTTTGGTTTTTTTATTTTTTTTTAAGATGGCTCTTTCATCACACTAGTCTTGCAATATTAAAGTAGTAACTGAAGCGGAGAAGAGGAGAGGGAGGGAGTGATTCTCTGGTCTGGTAGTTCCAAAAAACAGTTAGGAGGATTTCATGGTTCCAGAATTTGTGCTGCTGAACATTAACTCATTTACATAACATGAAAGTGTCAACAGGAGAGACTGAGAATGCACTTTATCTGCATCTGGACCTAAACAACCTATAGCTATGTGACTACAGTGTTCTTCCTGAATAGGTAGACAATATGGGTTTGATTACCTTCTGATAGGGGAGAATCTGGACCTTGTCTCCTATATGTTTTATATCTGATCTACTACATAAAGAGGCACATTTTTCAACAGTTTGGCAGGAAAAAAAATAAATTACTTTTCACAATAAGAGCCAGACTTTTCTTTAAAAAACAAACAAACAACAATTAACAACAAAAAAGCCAGCCAGACTGGATCAGACCATCTAGTTTCTGATCGCAAATGGTAGGGGATGGCCTAAAAATACTGTAAAAACAACGCATGCATATACTGATATTTCAGCAGAATACCTTCCCATTTTCTAACAGTCAGTAACTCAGGGACCTCCTGAGCTTCTGATGGCATCTTTGTATTTAATAGTCCCTGATGGGATGTTTCCTGCCGTGAATTTGTCCAACCACTTTTTAAATCCATGTAAATTTGTAGTATCTGTGACATCTCATGCAATAAGTTTCTCAGCTTAATTAATTACACAAGGTGTGAGGACGTATATCCCATTGCTCATTCAAATCTACAACTAGATCATGTAATCTGATAGCTTCTTCATATGGAAGGAGGAGGAAGGAGAAATAGAATAATTATTCACCACCACATCTTCTGAGGCATCTAGGATTTTGTAGTCTTCTGTCATATGCCTCCTCTGCTGCCTTATGTCCAGACTCAAGTCTTACCCTATATAATAATACTATATACACAAGCAGATCATACCAATCAACATTGTTGCCTTTCTATGAACCTATTCTAAATCCACTGCTTCTTTCCTGAGGTGGAAGTGAACCAACTTGCACACAGAATTCAGGTGCAACATGGATTGATATACACATATACCAAGGATTTACAGAACAGCATAATAATGGTTGCTTTGGAGCCTATCCTTTCCTCAGCATCTAAAATTTAGTTAATTTTTGACCTGAAAGAATGCTGAGCTGAGAGCTACCATAACATCAGATCTGACAATAAAATCTTAACAATTAGCTCATGGCCTGCTACACTTCACATACATACACTACTTTATATTTATATTACTGAGTTTTGCCTGGGTTTTTGTCACAGAGTCACTTCTTAGAGTCAGCCCTCACCCATGTTTCTTAGAAAACCTGCATACTGACAAGAGCCTTTGTCATCTCATTTTTCACACCCTTTCACACTCTTGCTGGTAACTTCCCAAAATAAGTCTCTTAAAACTGTGACCTCCTTTTTAGACAGGTTTTCATACTAGTGAGGAACTATCCTCTTCTTCCTCAACAGTTTTGGTTTTCCGTTGGTGCTTTTTGACACTTCGTATGTTATCTTGGTTTTTTTTCATAGCTGAGTGCTGGTGAGTATCTGGTGCTAGTAATTTGTCAGCATTCATTTTGCCTATTTGTTCCATAGACCTCCTCTTTGGCAACAATCCTTTATGATTCTTCTGCTACAGTCTTATCTTCTCTTAGCAGTCCTTTCACACATTCCAAATATATTGGCCCTCTGCTTACTCTGGCAGAATTTCTGTTTCTGTTGTCTCTGTAAGTAGATGTATTCTTTTCTCAATACATTTTTAAGTTGCTGCTAAAAATCTTTGTAGCCTGACATGTTTCTACTCAGTAAAAGTACCACAGGTTAAGTTATTTACTATTTTCCTCTTTTGGATATAACATTAAATTTCTAAAGGATGCATTCTTTCTTCTGTTATCCTCCCTTATTCCCTTGTTTGGTCATGGCAGCTTTTGTTAGTCTTTCCATACCCTTTTTAATAGATGGTCCAAGATGTGGTCTTTCACCAGTTGTCGTAACACCTGAAAAGATTTTTTGCTTTCAGCTGCCCCTTTTAGTTTCTTTTTTTAATGTGCTTCCTCATTTTAATTCGAGCTCCCTTTTTGCCATCAAGCAAATGCTTCAAACATTCAGGAAAGGCAGTGTCTCACTTTACTCTGTCTGATATGTGCCCAACAAATAATTTTCTGAGTTTCATTTAAATAGAGGGTTGTGTGGGAGATGCAGGGGGAAAAAAAGTTAAATTAGAGCTAAACTTTTTTTTTCCTCTTCCATTTTCAAGTTTGCAGCCAAGATAAGAGAAGACTATTCCCCAGCTCTAATTTCAGCAGTTTTCACAGGAAAAACGCTAAAAAATTTCCTTGTTTCAGTGTTTTTCCAGTTGACCATTATTTATTGCTAAAAGTTTGATTTCAGTATATTTGCATATCTGCATTTAACAGCTTAGAGAATATGAATTAAAAGCTAATTACACTGAAATATAAGGGGAAATATAATTATTATCTCAACATTAATAGTGTCAATGAAACTTATTTCAATACTTGAGTTATCAAGATCTGCATTAAATTATATGGCTTATTCTATCTGTAAGGGCAAACTAGATTATCATTTATTTCTTCTGTCTTTACTATTTCTGAAAATATATAGGCCTCTGAGATATCATAATATCTAATTGCTTTTTCTTCTTTTTTTTTTTTAACTTTCTCTGACTTTTTTGGCCCTGAAGGCTTACACCAGAAATCAGTAACTTACTACAGAGAGTTATTTTGACTTGATCTAACTCTGCTTTACTGCAGACACAGCAGCCTTGGCTGGGACTCTAACTTTGACAGGCAAATTCCAGTTACTTAAGTCATCAACCATTCTGAATTACCAAAGGAAAACTATTAACAAATTTTTGACATGAAAATACTGCCTCTTGTCACTGTCATGCAATAACTAGAATAAGCAAGCAAGCAAGTGCTCATTTTCTCATTGAGCTGACACGTCTTTAGTCTTACCCTCCCAAGCTTTGATACTTAGTGTGTCACATATGTACAAGAACTATGAAGTTTAAAATGGAAAACTTTTCCAAAGAAAGTTCAAATTCAGTCTAAAATGCTGTGATGTTTTATACTTGCAGAAATGGCATTTGGAGGTTGCAGGAGCCTAATAAGTAAAACCAAGGAAACTCTTTTGGTTGAATCTTCTTTTCTTTACTTACAGTTTTGAAGCCTGAAGCAAGCCAAAGCTTGAGACCTTGCAAAGCTTGAGATATCACAATTCAAATAAAACCAATGTCAGCAGAAGAGCTTCCCCTGTGACTTTTTCCCAGATACAGTGAAGTATCTCTGTATTTGCCTAAGGTTACATATGTCGGTAGAATCATAGAATAGTTGGGATTGGAAGGGACCTTGGTCATCTAGTCCAACCCCCTGCAATGAGAAAGGATATCTTCAACTAGATCAAGTTGCTCAAAGCCCCTTCCAAGCTGACCTTGAATGCTTCCAGGGATAGGGCATCTACCACCACTCTGGATAACCTGTTCCAATGTTTCACCACCCTGATCGTAAAAAATTTCTTCCTTATATCTTGTCTAAATCTTCCCTCTTTTAGTTTAAAGCCATTATCCCTTGTCCTATCACAACAGGCCATGCTAAAAAGTTTGTCCCTATCTTTTCTGTCAGCCCCCTTTAAAGACTGAAAAGCCACACTAAGGTGTCCCTGGAGCCTTCTCTTCTCCAGGCAAACAACCTCAACTCTCTCAGCTTGTCCTCATAGGAGAGGTGTTGCAAAAAACAAAAAAAAGTCCAAAGCTGGACCAGTACTCCAGGTGGAGTTTCACCAGGGCAGAACAGAGGGGCAGGCTCACCTCCCTTGACCTGCTGGCCACAATTATTTTGAGGTAGCTCAGGATGTGGTTCACTTTCTGGGCTCCAATTGCATATTGTCAGCTAATGTCCAGCTTTTCATCCACCAGTACTTCCAAGTCCTTCTTGGCAGGGTTACTCTTGATCCTTTCATCCTCCAGTCAGTACTGATATCAGGGGTTGTCCTGACCCAGGAGCAGGACCTTACACTTGGCCCTGTTGAACCTCATGAGGTTCACATTGGCCCACTTCTCAAGCCTCTCCAGGTTCCGCTGGATAGCATCCCATCCCTTGGGTTTGTTAACCACACAACTCAGCTTGGTGTTGCAGCAAACTTGCTGCGGGTGCACTCGATCCCACTGTCTATGTCATTGATGAAGATACTGAACAGTACCAGTCCCAATACGGACCCCTGGGGGACACCACTTGTCACCAATCTCCATCCAGACATTGAGCCACTAAACACTATCCTCTGTATGTGACCATCCAACCAATTCCTCATCCACTGAACAGTCCACCCATCAAACCCACATCTCTCAATTTAGAGAGAAGGATCTTGTGGAGGACCATGTCAAAGGCCTTACAGAAGTCCAGATAGATGATAGTGTCATGGATGCCTACTTTAAAGCAATGAACCCTTCTTCAGCCTAATTCAAGGACTTTTTCTCACTTTGAGTGAATACCTAAATTAGCCAAGGGAAAGGAAGGCAGGTGCTTATTTTTAATAATGTGGGGATAGCTTGTCTGTCTTTCACTGTCTTTTCTAAATCTCCTCATCCTCAATTTCCAAAACATGTCTAATTCACACAGCTACAAACTAAAAGTATTTTCATATTACAGGAGAACTTTTTCTCTGTCGTGCCCATGACTAATGTGATAGCAACAAGTTATATCTGTATGCACAGGGTTTCCTCAAATATTGTTACTAGTAATAGAGCATATATGGTGATAACCCAGGTTGGATATTTTATATGATATCTAGGAAGACATCTGGAAAGAAGCCACAGTTTTCCTGTTGTCATTATTTTGAAAATATACTTTTAGAGTGATATTCATTGATGGTAAGTGCAGATTTGAGTATATAACACCAGTGACTGAATCATTCAGAATTCTGTCAGAAATGATCTTTTCACAAGAAGAAAAATCATATAATCTTTGAACGAAAAATTAATACTTCCTTGCCATTATATATGTATTTTTTTTATCTTTAAACCTAGGTAGAGGGTTTTGGGTAGAATCAGGAAGTCAAATACTTTAGAAATCTTTGAAAATGTTGAACTTCAATTAAAGTTCCCATGTTGCGTTGTGGAGATTTCACGTCTTCCATCAGGGAATTTGGGAACAAAAGTCGGATTTTTAAAAGTTGCTTACTGTTACAGTACTTCACATAAATCCTTTGGGCTCAGAGAAGTGGTAGCTGTTTCCCAAATCTGTTAATGAGTCTCACTCTAAATACTTCGTAAACTTTATAAACAAGGGACTTAACCTAAATTGCTTTTCCATCATTTTGAAAATATGGCAGTCTTCCTGACAGTAACATCTACTTTTTTTTTACTGGTGCTGTAGTTCACAGCCATAATAGCATTGTCCTGTTTGAGTTTCCTCCTTGTAGTAATCACAGCCTATGCTGGATGATAAGCAACCAGGCTAATGCACAGATGGTGGTCAGAGAGTAACTTTCGGTTTCGAGTACTCCAATTAAACTATTCCCCTGGCACTTCCACTTGCAAAACAAGGTCACTTGGGGCCTGCCCAGTGACAGTGACAAACAGTGCTTCTAATTAAAGAAACCCAAAATACTGTTAGTGCTGTTTGCAGTTTCTCAGGGAACAGTAAGAAAAATAATTTAGCCTCATGCTTTGCTGATTATTGTGAAATAAACATATATTTGTAATTAATTAGAATAGGCAATAACAAACATTTGGCCTTAATTTCATTCACGTGCATGGTGACATAAGTTCATATAAATTAGAAACACTGGTGACAGTCTCTTACAGTGAATGGAAAAAACTAGAGTTGATGGACTTGTGCTGCTGCAAAGCTTCTTTACAAGCTGCTGGAGAAACGTTCACTATAATGTACCACACTCATGTTTCATTAATACATAACCAATGTACGGAATTGCTTTGTTAATCTTGAAGATGAATGACTACTGTCAGGGCTTTGTTACAGACTTATCTCTACCACCAACACTTGTGTGCTAAGACAATAATAGCAACATTGCATTTGGTCTTGAGTAAGGGGAAAAGCAATGAATATTCCAAGTAATTAAAGATACTCAATTTAGACAGTTGATCTTATTTTCTAGGAGCTGGTACTGTATGTCTCACTAATGACTCATTGCAAGAACCAAACACCAGTGCTAACCTACAAATTTTTAACCTGCAGGAAAAGCAAGTAATGATACTATGTGATTATGGGATTTTAACCAGTTTCTTTAGCTCCTTCCTTTCAGCCAGAAACAAATCTACATAAACTTCAAGACAAAAAGGTCAAAGATCACGAAAGATTCAGCTGTAATTAACTTTTGACTGTACTGCTCTGCAGAAAACTTGGCCTAATGGCCATATTCATATGCCTGGATATTTATTTTTTTTTTGATTCCTTGTCAGATCAGAGTAATGTGCACCTAGAGTGATGGCTTTGCAAAACAGCAAAAAGGAAAAGGAGTCTTGCAGACCGCGTTTGAATTCTTGTGATCATCTTATCACATGCTTGCACACGTCTGTTTTAGTCTCTATGAGTGAAACGACATGTCATGGTTCAGGATGGTCTCAGCAAAAGCCAAAATGGGCTATATGCAACTACATGGAAAGCAAGTTCACTTAGATCCCCAGGTTTGCTCTGCTAACACGCTGGGACTGCAGGGAACAGAAAACTTCAGGGAACACAACATCTCCTAGTCTACAAGTCCAGCCTTGCTTCATAGTGAGCAAAAGGTATCAACCTCTCATAGATTGTTATCTAATAGCACAAATTTTAGTGTGGAATGTGTGTCCACATCACATGAATGTGGTGACCATCTTGTTAACTAAGCACTTGGGGGATTTACGGAATTGGGTCCAAGAAAGGCAGACTGCATTGTTTTACTAAGTCCCGAATTACCGAGATATATATGTTATAAAAGAAAGTGACCTTTTCACTCTTCCTGCAGTTAAAAAATAGCAGAAAAAGTAGATTCCTAAGAAATATGATTTTGTCCCGTTATGAAAATGATGACTATATTTAGAAGTGTATTGAATAGAAAATAACATTATATTTAGTAAGAAAAAATGTTTTTTTTTCTAAAAACCCAATATATTACTGCAATTACTTTTTTAATATTTCCAAAAATGTCTGCTTTCTATTAAAAATTAATACTGTAGTTCAATATGCTATGCTTCATCTTTCCTACAACCACCCTATGTTTAAATGAAACTGTTTTCTTAATTGTTTTGGGGAATGTGTGTCATTATCATGAGTTTGCCATGATTATTTTATTATATTCCATGGGAGAAATGTAGCATACAAGTTTAGCAACAACTAGGCTATCCTTGGAAAAAAGTATTCAACTTTGGAAGAAATATCAGTCCAAATTAAAAGTTTTCTGAGGGAATATGAGAGGTTTGGTAGAGAACAGTTATTTGGGGAATACTAAGACCAATGTACTTCAATTTGCTATTATGTTTTATTAAGGAAAACATACTTAAATTTGCAATTTGGGTTTATTTCCTAGGTAAATGGCACCTTTTCTTGGGCAGTTGATCTTGATGGAACAACCTCCTATCTCTCTATCTGTCCATTCTATCCTGAGTCTGGCGTAAAATTATATAAATCACCTCATTATCCAGCACTTAAACCTCATTTCTAATCCATGAATTCCATTAAAACCATTTACATGTATTAAAGTAAACTGATTTGGGATATTTATTTTCTTGTCTGTATTTGGAGGTGACAGAACAGCATAGTGGTAGAGAAACAAGGAGAGAAAAACAGCTTTGAAAAGTTGTGAGTTAAAGATTAGAGAAATTCAGACAGACATTCTGCCTCAAAGAGAGTGGAATCTGTAGCCTAAGGAGGGAGGATGAGGTTACAGCCTTTAAGCCATGCTATGCAGGAAGATTCACAAGAAAATCTAGGTCAGTCTCTTACTAAACATTGCAAACTGCTCAGTAGTAGTGGCAATCTATATTTGGTATTTGTGTAAGAGAGAGGCAGAAGAAGATCCTCACTTGACCCCAAGCAAAGTACCAGGCAAGAGGTGGTGGTGGGATAACTAGTGCAGGCATAAATCTAAATTTAGAGCACAAACCTTCATTAGGTGCCCCGCTTCCAAGTAATCCAGATGTGAACTCCCTCTGACTGGTTTTCCCCTCTTTTACTTCCTATTACTGGGTACTACAGAGAGCTCTTTTTTTTTTTTTTTTATGTATTTTAATATCTGCAGTTGACTATAATTTTGAATTGCTTAAACATTTATAAATAAAATTAGTTATTTCTAGCACAGTCCACAGATTTCCCTTGTTTCTTTTTTATGGCAAGGACCTCTCTTTTTTCCCAAGCATGCAAAATGTGGCCTGTGGGGCTATATTTTCCATTTGCATTCCTCCATGTCTTTGCCTCTTCCATTGCAAAGACATCGGCAAACTTCTCTTTGCTTTTAATGCCTTTCCTTTAGCATTCAGCTTCACCCAATACTATTAATTTATCAAGCTGTTCGCCTCCAACTGCACTGCCAGATAGTCCCAGTTGAACCAATCTTCAAATCTTCCCGATGTAACCTCTCAAGAATGAGAGGAAATAGGGGAACCATAAAAGTTCACTCCATGAAAAGAAATATGTCCCTCTCCATTATGCCTCTGAGTGGCTCCCTCTCTACATCAGTTAAAGGAATCTGAAGACACTGGCCACCATAGCACAAAGCCAGCCTTTCTACCCCACAATTTCCTGTCCAAGAATGAAGAAGTTGTCATCTTAACTCCTGTTGGTGACCTGAGATAATTACTTTGTTACGTGACTTCTTCTATACTTCCATAGCAGTCATTCCTCATCCCCACAGCCCCTTCCTCTTGTGGGATTGCTTTGTTCAGTGTTGCAACCTTGTCTGCTGGCATGGCTCATACTCTGTAGGACACACTGGCCCTTCAAAATATACTTATCTGTACAGTGTACACCATAGCATAAAGATTTACTGAGATGTCTATTCCGCCAAAATGCTATCACAATGGAGTTGCAGATTAAATTATTTAGTAACTCTGCCTTAATTAGTTAGATCTCAGTATAGGCAGGATGTGCTGATTATGGCTCATCACTGCAGAAGAGCTGGAGAGCCTATCTGAGGTAGTTTCAAGTGAGCTAGCATGGAGCATAACTCAGCCAGATTGCTCCTTGCTCTATGAAAGATAGCTCAAAAGAAAGCTTTAAAGGTGGCACCTCTATGCTGCATATGGCCTACAGCACCAGTATGTAACCGTGCGTGATGAAGTACTACCAACATTTCTCATTGGGAAGATGCAATGGAAGAGAGGGGAAAAAACACGGGAGTATGCATTAAGAAAACCTACAAGGTAATCAAGTGGTAAAGTGAGAATCATGAATTCAGCTTCTGACTGTATATGCTTAGTTTTTTACCTCTCTCTATGCTTCAGTTCCACATCTGTTAGAGAGTACGATGACTCACCTCTACTTCTCAGAGCACTGGAAAGCTACATATCTGTGCTCAATACATAAAATACAGTAAGGTCCCTCAAATACTATTGGTAAATAAGATATAAAAGGTCCTACGGAGAACAGGAAAGAGGCAGGTTGGAAAAATACAAGGTTCTGGTTTTGCAGAAAACAGGGAGAGCGGCTGTAATCTTTCTGAGCACCCTGTAGAATTCAAGTTACTTTTACTTAATGAGTGAGATACCAACATTTTACTTGACAAGGATGTTTTCTCTCAGAATGACCAGAGAGGCAGCACACTGTCTTTCCTAATGAAAATTAGGTGAATGAATGGCCCTACTGTTTTCACTGTTATTCTTTTTTCTGCATTTTAACAGTGCATTAGATGATCTCCAGAGGTCCCTTCCAACCCCATATGATTCTATGATTCTATGATTACCAAAATGTGAACTGCCTTGTCCGACTTTCTCCTGTATTTACAGATACCATTAAAAGCAGCCAGGTTGCACTGATGTGTGTTCTAATGGCCGATGGTAGCATATAATGGTGTGAACAAGATGGGAAATACCTGATGTTCCTTTAAACGACAGAAGAGTGGTGCATTACAGGTCACGGAAGTAAAGCAGACGGTCATCAATAAGGATCCCCTGGAAATGTTTATGCCTTTTTCGCATATTATTCTCACATGCCATGTTTGTGGATTTGATAAAAGCTAATCATCCTTGCCTAATGTGAAAAGCATTCCAGGACTATCAGTGTGGATTGCCCACTAGGTGTCATACTAGAGGGCCTGTGTTTAATGCACACTCGTGAGTCACCTCATGTTCAGATAAAGGATACATCATTCACCCTCGGCAACACCGGCCACAAAAAAAAAAATAATAAAAATTGAAAAGATGATCCCTGTATACATTAGCTCTTAAAACAAATTAAGCAAAATAAGTATTCCTATATGCATTCCCGAGGCATATGCGAGAAGAGTTTCAAAAGCGTATTCCCAAACAAATACATTATCTGAAAGATATTACAGTACAGAAGATTCCTCAGAGACTTTGGTTATGTTTAAGTGGTAATATTTGCACATTGCATTTTAAAAGCATCAAAGTGGGGTTCCCACTATTGGCTGTTGTAGGTAAAAGTTAAAGTATAAAGAAATTGACCAAAAGTGAAAGAAATTACATCAATCATTATTACATATGAAAAACTACATTATCAAAAGCATCAAACATTACCAAAAATTAGTACTTCAACAGTGAAGGTGAAAAACACACAGTGAACACACTACTGTACTAAACATCACTTGCAACGGTTTAAATACACTGTACAATACTGTAATATCATCCACCAGCAGTGATGAATACATAAAAAAGAAAAATAACATGGGCCTATGCTTTTTATGCCTGTGTGTAAACAACCTTCTGCAGATGTAGAAAAATTCAATGTTTGAATGTAGCCTTTTAACTACCTGAACATGCTCGTGGAAGCAGGTTTCGAGTTTACAATGACAGCTCAGAATGATGTATAAATCTGCTAATGTGGTCAGAGAGGTTTTAAAATCCCAATTCCAACACAACCTAAATCATAACCTGCTTTGTGGACCTAAGTCTAACTTATACCCAAATCTAACTCATTTGGCAGGTTAGCTGCCTCCCAGAGCAGTAACCTACCAGAAAACTCAACTGGCTGGCAGGTCTGCAGAGCTTTAGAGATAAATGAAGGCAAAATTTCTCCATAAAATACTATAATTAATTAAAATTATTTGCTTTATAAATTTAAATTAGAAAGATTTAACCACTTTTCTTAAGGAATCCTTTTATTTCTTTCTAGGTTTAAATGGCAAAATACCCACTTTTTCTCCAGCAGGAGTTGATTGTCAGTACACTGCAGTCACTTTCCTAAGACTACCATTAAAAAACACATCACACCAACTCCTTCTTGATGATGCCCTATTTGCACAAGTTTCTAAAAAATCAGTTCAAGATTGTCTGTCCCAGTTTCAATTAAGTTAATCAGTTGTAATTACAGGTCTAAACACTACCTATGCAATTGCCAAAAAAAGACTTACATTTTTTTCTTACTGCCTCATATTGAATACTCTTATGAAGTGCTCATACAACACCTGCTTCACATTAAGATCTGCTGAAGACAGGTAACAGTGATACCAATTTTAGTATCATGTGGTAATATCTAATTACTGACAGAACTTCATCATAAAATGGTTATGAAAGTAATAATTTTATGTCTCCCTCAGAAAATGTCTCTAGAAAGTCCAACTAAGAGAAACTGATTTACTTCCATTAGAATTCATTTCAAGTAACTGCCTAGTTTTGTCACTGTAACTTCAAAAAAAGCTAATTACTTCCAAATCAGAATGTATGTAACTACAATAGTTTTCTGCAGGAAAACAAATTACCTGGTGCCCTTGGAGTGAATGAGACAGAAGATATTCCATATTCCTTTCAACAGCATAAATATTTTACCTTTTAGGCCATGAAAATAATGTGCCAACCATAAACATTCTTTTTTTCCCTCTCAAATGTTTAGAGACTGTTTTCTTCCTTTTAGCATGAAGACACTAAACGAGTTGACAGTCTGCTTGCCAGTCAGTTTAATCTCACTCTCTCGGTGGGTTTGTGGGAAAACTGTGGCATGCCAAGTTATTTTTGGCCAAATGTTACAGTATAAAGAGCCTTCAGGAGCTTTCATTTAGTGAGTGGACTAACTGGCAGCTGTTGTACCTGCAGAATGTGAATTGATGTTGCCATGGAAATAGAATAACTTTTCTTTTTATGTTCTGTCTTTGCGTATTTAGATTTGCCCTAGTACAGAAGTCAGCTTGGGAAGAATCTTCAAGAACTGAATGGAAGACAAGGAGGCCTCTTGGAGAGAGATAAAAAGTTATTTGCATCTATTTCAGATAATGGTCATTTATGAGCAAACCACTTAATTTTCTCTTCCTCAATGGGAAGCAGATGAAAAATAAAAATCCATATGTCATTCTTGTCTGTTGTTGTTGACTACCATATATTTTCCATTGCATTTTCCATTCTGACCAAACTTCACAAGAATGTGCCTCTTTCAAAAGGCGGCGGGGAGAGTTCTGTTTGCATTTTTTAACACCAATTGTATTATTAAAAAATATAATAAATGCACATAAGGCTTTTAATTTGTAATAAAGGAATTTACACTTTTGCCTATGATCCAAAGCCACAGAGCTATGGAAAAGACAGACTCTCCAGCTGCATGACAACCATAGCCCTAGAAGTGAAATTTATGTGTCTCAGGATGATGCAGTTCCAGCAGAGACCTCCCCACCCCAGCCTGTCTCCATCTTTAAAAAAGTCAAGGAGACATTTCCATCCAGGCATAAAATCAGCGTCATTTTATCAGACAGTATGTTAACCTTGGACTCTTCAAATTGTCTAAGTATGAAGTCACTGAAAGTGTTGCAAATCATGTTCTCGCAGAGGGAGGATTTCAGAAAAGGGAAGTATTACTGACACAGTCAGTCATGTTTATTTTCTGTACTAGTCTGAAGACTTCAGTAAGAAGCAAAGGAGCTGTAAACCTCAATTTGACAGAAAGCCAGGAACTCATCAGGTCTGCAGAGTACTACCATGCTCATTGCAGACAGACAGACCGACCACAATAAGAAGTTAAAAGAGCATGGTCTAAGTACAAGCGATTACCATATTATGTCTGCACAAAGAAGAATACTGCCCATGCACATTTTTCTGGAGGCAGTGATGCTGGTGAAAGACAAATCCAAGACAGGTTGGGATTTTCATCTAAACAGATTAGAAGCACAGATCTTACCAGAAGCCAGTAGGGTTTGTGCCCTTCATATAAGAACTTAAAAACTGATAAGCACTTTGTGACACAGCGAATAGGATTTTGTGGGGTTTTTTGGTCTGTTTTTTTCTTCTTTTAGTGTACTTGAGATCCCACTGTTTTTCCTATTGTGGTAATTTTATCTCCTGCTCAAATCTCAGAGGGGAGGAAAGATCTTCCAATATACTGGCTGTCAGCACTTTAACAGCTACAAACTGATCAAGGAAGGAAAATGAGGCTTTTTCTTGCTGCTGAAATATTCTTTAGATTTAGATAAATCTAAACACTATTGCCCCTCCAGGTCTTCGCATTTTCTTCACTTTTTCTCATTTAGTTCCACATCTACTTTAATAAATATTTAATTTACATGCACCAGCACTTCCCATTTGCTCTCTCCTTAGCTTAAAGATTAATGTAGATATCTGAAGAAACATCTTAGCTTAAAACCATGGAAAAATCATTTTGTTCATACATGCATTTAGACATAACCATGTTTATCTGATTTGCTTAATGGCATAGAAGATTTCACAACTGTGTATTAGTCTAAGAGTCAGAAAATACTGAAAGGAAGGTGAGGAAAGGATATTTCTCTCATAAAATTTGTTATGGACTCATTTATGATTATGATTGAAATCTTGTCACACTGGAATCAACAGCAAAACTGCCATGGTCTCCAGCAGGACAAGGATTTCATTCCTGGTTTGGTTATTGCTTTTATTTCTCCCCATAAGTCAGCATATCTGCTGAGTTCTTTTATATTCCTGGTGCAAAGGATAAAACTACAGTCCATATATAAATGAGGCTTAATTTTTCTATTAGATACATCAAGGACGAAGAAGCACTGTACATGCATTGACTCTATGCACAAACTAAAGCATGACTGCAGCATGCCTAAGCATAGTTAATGCTCCTGTAACCCATCCAGTGAGGGCACTGGCATCCATAAAACCCTGGAAGAATGCGGAAACCTATCTGAGACCTGCAACATTTAAGAATGTAGCTGTACATTTACTACTTGAGTAACTGAAGTCAGGTCAGATATACCTCTAATTTAATACAAATTCAGTTTATTTGTTGAACTGGAGGTGTGTCTGGAAGTTATACAAGTGTCTTGACTACTCACAGTTTAGGTTTCAAATCCATTCAAGTTATCTGCATATTGTATTAGTTAAAAACAATATTTTTTAAAGCCACCAGAGTTGTTTTCTAATCTAACAATCTAAAATAAGAGTTTTGCTTTCTGAAAAGGCTAGGGAGCATATTTGTAACTCACTGCTGACCAGACCTGCCAGGATCCTGGACCACTTCAGCATGCTGTGTATAATAAGAAATTGCATTTATCACAGCTATATAATATTCAGATTCTTTCAGGCCTTGACAGGAACCATACTATCTCAGATTTATTTGCCAACAAGGTCACTCTTTCCCCAGATCAGCATAAATGTTTTTGTTTTGGTTCTAGAATTGTGACCTGTAAACTTGGGCTGACATTTGCCAATACCCCTTGTTGCTTTCAGCTGATTCACGGCCAAAGTAATATGGTAAATTCATCAGCTTCAGTGGAGTTCCGTGGTGAGGAACTTGAATCCAACCTCCTGCATTTAATAAGATTTTAATATGAAGGACAAGTGAATAGCAAGAAATCTGCAAGTGTAAACTGTATTTCAAATTTCTTACTTGTATTTAATGAGTTCTAGCACTGTATTTTAAGATGGTGCTATATTTAGGCCGTGGTATTGCATCCATAAATATAATGTAGTGCCAATAAATATTTCTCTGTTGACATGCAATGCAGAATTCTCACCGCAACCATACATCACACTTTTTGTCAACCTATCAGTCTGACTACAAGCTCATATATCTGTTTTTGCTTGCATTTTTAACCTCAGGAAAGACTAACTTGGGCTTTGCTTATTCTGCAGAAAACTGTATCTTTCTGGAAATTTTCAGAAATATAATTTCCTCTAGAGTATCTATTACCTATTTTTACTATCTTTTAGCTATATTTAATATATGGAAATTGAAAATAAAAAGTAACTCCAATTACGCCTTTTTTTCTTCTTCTCAGTTTAACAACTCCCCTTCTCCCACACCATTTTGTTGTTAGGCTTCAACTCTTGTGAAAAGAAGAACTATCTCAGATTAGAGCAAACCAAGTTTCAAATCTTCCCCACATATTGCAGAAAAAACAGGGGGAAGAAAAAATAAAGAACATAAACCTCCCTTTTTTAGCTTCTTAAGATACGTTTACAAAATAACTGTCACATTTTCACCAGTAACAAATGAAGGTAGGTCTGCAGAAACGGGCTGTAACCATAAGGAAGAACAGCTACTCCTACAGCTGTGGGCACGTGCCTGCACCTGCACACTCTGGTAATGCAACTTCACCATGCACAAGCTTTCCTTGTCAGAAATGCACAAAGACACAGCAACATAGAAAACGACCTTGTTATTTTAAACCGCCACCAGCACCCCAAATTTCACTGATTTTCATTTCCTTTATCTAACAATTAATATAAAATAATTCTTTACCCATCCTCATGAAGATAATTCTCCAATCCCATATGGTATTCCTCTTATTGTCTCACTAACATTAAATGCAGTCTCCTTAAGAAGTCTAGCAAAATAAACAATAATTATGAATCATAGATCCTTGAAAATGTTTTGCCTAAAAAAAAATCTCAAAAATGTCAGGAAAATATATAAATGTCAGTATTTTGGACTCATTTCTTTACTGCTGTTCTTCCAAAAGCATCTTTTCCTTTAGGGAGGATATACCATATAATGCTTAAAGGACATTCCTTTTTTAAGTCAGAAAGGCTGCTTCCCAAACCTCCTTGAATGCAATTTTCTAACCAGCTTTCCCACCTACTAGAGAATATCTGACACCATTCCACAGGCCTGATTCAAGGCCAGTCAAGTCAATACACAGACACTGTTTCTAATGACCAGAGGCCCCTCTCTTTTGCAAGTCGGAGTACTTTATTGTACAAGAAGGTATCCAGATAGGGAAAATTAAAAAACAATCATCTCCTGCTGAGACTAGGTCAAATTCCGAACAACAGTCTTTAAGGTTTTTTATGGCTGTGTGCAGGCTTTGTAGATAAAATGCCAAAAGAAGAGGATCTGATTGCAGTGACCTCATTATTGCTATAAAGATCCTTCAGTGGACAGTAAATGTGATGAGCTGCTAAATAATTGATTATTTCAAGAACTTAATGCTGAGTGCTTTTCACGCATCAGTACAACATACTATTTTATAGGCGTTGGTGTGTCAGCAAAACTCTGAACCACTCACCTACAGTTCTCGCTGAGTAGAAAAAAAGGAAAGAAGTGGGAGTCAGAGGCAGTTCCCTTGAAAGCTGAAGAGCATGTTTGCCATTAGCTTCTTCACAACCAAACTGCAGTAAATTTTTGATTCAGCTCTTTGCACTTAAATGCAAACTTCTAATATCAGTATTGCTGAGGAGGAGATGTTATTTGTTTGTGGCAATAAAGCAGCAAATTCTCATATGCTTGGAAGCTTTTAATGGAAATTTTCCCAGCAGGTAGAAATTTTTACTCCACACACACACAGCATATTGCTGTGCAGCAACAGCTATTGCTCCTTGCCATGGGCTGGGAAAATGCCACATATCTTAAGTTTCTTCTTTTTAGATGACCTTGTAGCTTGCCAGATAGATAAAGGTCAAGAGAAGTGCCTAAAGTTTCAAGGAATAGGGCAGAAAGATTCCACAGTAGGAAATTAGAGATGGAAATGCTCTGTTTAAGCAAGCACGTAGATTCTTAGAGCTGTGCCCAGCTTTGAGCTCTCAAGTACCAGAATGATATTGACATACTGAAGTGAGCTCAGTGGAGGTCAAGGGACTAGAGAATATGGTGCATGAGTAGAGGCTGAAAGAAGTGTGCCTATTCAGCTTGGAGAAGAGAAGGTGAAAGGGAGATCTTGTTGCTATTTGGATCTCTCTGAACAGAGAATACACAGATACTGGAGCTAGAAGTTTTTGGAGGTGTGTAGTGATAGGACTTTTTTTTTTTTTTTTTTTCCATGAGGATGGTTAAATACCGGAAAAGAGGCCCAGAGAAGTGGTGGGACCTCTGTTCTAAGAGATGTTCAAGATTTGACGAGTCACAGCCCTGAGAAACCTGATCTAATTAGACCTTTTCTGAACAGGGGTTTGAACTGGATTAGCTTCTGGAGGACCCCTTCAACATAATTTATTATTCTGAGAGACATGAGAAGGAGGGAAAGACTTGGCATCTCTAATCTAATTTCCAAACTAATATAAAATATTACCCATTTAAATTATATGCAGTGTGTCACTGAAAAAAACTCTGGTTCAAAGGTCAAAGCTGTTATGAACATTAGCATTCCTAATAGGGACTTAAACATAAAACAATCTTGAGGATTTGAAACAAACTAACAGAAACTCAAATAAAATCTGAATAGGAAAATAGGGAATAAATAAGTAATTAAGCTACTTGGGTTTTTTTCCCCCTATCCTTGGCCATGTTTACTTGTACCAGATCTAAGGGAAATGTTCCCCTCCTCTGGAATAAGCTTCATTTTTCCTACAATGCCATCATATCTGGCAGACATTTAGGAACAAGCTTGGCATTCTGAAACCATATTCATTCATAAGTGAAAGAGAAACAAATAATAGTGACAACCAAGCTGTGAATAGCTATTAACATCTTTAGAGATTGTGATCTATCTACAAAGAACTCAGAAGCAGAATATGTCTTGTGTTTTAGTTATATAGTTGTTCTCAATTTTCCACAATTCTGTTAGTGTTTCACCCAAAGGATATCACTTGACTCTGAATAAACTAAATATTGTAATTTGTACCTATAGCAAAATTCATTGGTTTGGGCTCCCATTAAAACATAACATTTAGAATGAAAATCGGAGCTAAACTGGATGC
Organism: Limnodromus scolopaceus; assembly: GCA_028565335.1. Taxonomy (NCBI): domain Eukaryota; kingdom Metazoa; phylum Chordata; class Aves; order Charadriiformes; family Scolopacidae; genus Limnodromus; species Limnodromus scolopaceus. Next base: position 116,241,069 of record JAOXNO010000001.1, read on the forward strand.
GTAAGGACACCTATTTAGTAAAAAAGTGTCTAAGAGATCCAGGCACAAAACTCAACATTTGTGCAAATTAATTATCAAAGTTTACATGACAGATTTACTGATATGAATCATTTGCCTTTTTAATACTCCCTTCTGTCTAGTTTCTTTGACTCTCCTTCACTTGACATCCTTATTTATTTAATAGGACTGGATGGTCCAAAATGATAGCTGCTCTGACAACCAAAGAAAATTAGAAAAGCATGACCTCAGCAAGAAGAACAGAATGTGGGAACAAAGAGATTTAAATGGAAGAGCATGAGATTTGGCCCAACTCATTTTTTCTTCCTCTCTGATTCTTCTCTCTCTCTGTTATTTCTGCATGATAATACATGCCTCTCACATATTGCCTTCATAAGTTCTGAAGTAGTAGATAACTCCAAGAAGACTGAACATTTCATATATGCAATAAGAAAACAAAAAAATATTTGGCAGTTTTTTATTAAAAAAAAATCTTTTTGTGTGGTGCGTCCATTTCTTTACTAATATACAAACAAGTATGTAGAAGCAGTGCCACAGGGAAACAAAAATATGGTTTTAGGATATTGAAACACAACAATAGCTTTTCTACAAATAGGAAAATTCATTGTGAAACAAAAAATATTTTGCAATACAATTACTTCTGGATTGCTATTTACAATTACCCCTTTGTCACTGAAAATAAATGTTTGCGATTCTGTACTTAAACCGAAATAGACATTATGGTCAGCAGAAGTTAGTGACTGAAGCCTCCAGTACTCAATCTGTACTGAGTGTTCTGTAATCCAGGGGCAAACAGAGCAATTCCTATGACTGTTCCTCCACGGGAGCAAGGTGTCAGCAGGTCAGATAGAGACCCCATTGTTTGTGCAACTGATATTCCTCTCTGCTTCCATCCAAGCAATGTGGAAGTAAAGGGCAAAACAGCTGACCTGGATACAGAGGTCTGAAGAACAGAAGGACTCATACCAGGTGGATCACACAGAGAGCACATGCGAAAAGAAAACTGACAAAATGGGACAAAATTGGAAAAGAAAAAGGGATGGAAAAGGTCTATAACCAGTGCAGAAAGGTCTTTCTCTGAACTTGAATGTACCTTGGGATTCCTCTCTAAAATCATTGGTACACAGAATTTTCTTGATGCCCAGCTAGTTGCTGAAGCCCTATAAAGAAAAATACCCTTTTGCTGCGACTTTTTCCCACTAAGTCCTTCAAAGATGACATTGTTGTGCAGCTAGATGTCCAAAACCCAACTGATAACTCATATGGGACCTTAAGGGGTGCATAAAGATAAAGATATTATTTAAGCATTCTTTTCTGTGTAGAAAAATGCACTTAATTGATATTGACATTTTATTTGGGTTTCAAAAGCAAGCAGGCAACCAGAAGCTGGACAATGCCAGAGATGAAATAGCTGGTATGATCTTGTTCTTTCCCTTTTCCTCATGTCCTTGAGTTTTCCTCATGTCATCTAGTTCAATCATTCCAGATGGTAATGATTATTTTGCTATATTCCATCTCTTGTCAATGTGAAACATAAAATAGTTGTCTCTCATCTTTACACAGAAATCCTGGATATTAAGTAAAGCAAATAACTTCATTACTATTAAGAATAATATTAGATATTATCAGTAAGATGAAATAATCAACAAAAATTAATAAGATTTTTTTCTCTAGATACATATTTTCCCCTCTTATTTTATATATGAACTTATGTATATGCATACTGTATATATCTCAAAATCTTTTATTTGATGGATTCACTGAAAACTCAGTGATTTCTGGCAAAGATACAGAAAATCAGGAATTGATATACGTACTTATCTGAGATTACATACAACATTTTGCTATTGCAAAAGAGTCCTGCCGTGTCCTTTATTATTTGAATTTGTTGCTTAAATGATCTACATTTTTTAACATTTCATTTTTTCTTGTGTTGAGGTGATTCCAAGAAGATCCTGAAATTTTTATTTCCATCCTTTTAAATAATCAATAAGGATGATTTAGTCAATCTTTTTGAAAACCAAGAGATACCTGTGTTTTCCAGTTGACTGTACAGGCAAACAGTTTGAATGTCAAATACTTCACTCTGAATGAGAGAGAACAACACTTCCGAAAAAGAAGCTCTGAAAACTTAACATGAAAATTCCTTATCTCTCTCAAAAAATAGCTGAAAAGTAATCAGATTACTGCCATACTCCAACAGCCTTTTGGAATGCTGAAGACCTTTTTGTCCATGAATGTCTATTCTAAATTACTGCTACAGTACTAAAATGCCATTGCCATGTAACGTGTAGAAATGCCAGGAATCAAATTTTGTCTAACATTGCAACAATTTAGGGGCAAGGTCAAAGGTTCATTTTAAGCTTAGGTTGTCCACCAGGCTATTGTGACTAAGGCTTAACAACATTTGGGGTCATTCATACATAAAAATAAACTTTTTCAAATGAGGCTTAAAATAAGCATGAAATAAAGGTATCTCCCCTATGGTAGTGATGAGTTGGTAGATACGGAACTCTGAGAAATACAAACAGGTAAAATTCCATCAACGCACAAAGATAGGTGAAAAAAAATCACGTCTCATTCCTGCAGTATCCTCTGGGACAAAATTAATTTATGGGTTCAATATAGAAGGGTTTAAAAAAGACAGAAAGTCCAAAGTGATGGAAGAATATATTTGCTGAACCCCCCCCCCCCCAAACCAAACCAAAATAAAAAAACCCTAACCCCCAAACCCCAACAAAAACCAACCAAGCAGAAACTACAAGTAAAAATATTCATATATGGAAGTGGAAGAGATCTCTGTGCTTCCTAAAGTTTCAAGGTTTTCTTCCTTTACTGCCTTATCACAAGCACAAATACTTGGCTTCAAAGAGCAGAATTAGGAACTGAAAAGACATTCAAATACTTGTCCTTTTTGTTTCTTTGACTTTTCCTGACTGGATATCTTAATTCTGACTGCAGAGAACCACCCTAAAAAAAGGATCATTTGGTATATAAAAGGTATTACAAATCAAAGAGTAATGCCTTAGAACCAAATTTTCAAACACAGGCACCTGCACTGGACATATAAAATGTTTCTCCACCCTGATTTGACAGGAATACTTTAGATACCTCTTTGAAAACATGATCCTGACTAAAAGCTAGATGAGAAGCTGTCTCTACAATCTGACAGATCTGACCACACCCCCGAGAAGCTCCAACGCAGGACTGCTGCTCTGAAAGCTAATGGCCCAAAGCCTATTCAACTCAATGGGAGACTTCTCAATTGCTCCATTAGATTATTGGATTGGGTTCAAAAAGCTTAATTTAAAGGTCTTTCATGACAGAATTTCACTCTAGTGACAGCATTATCCCAAATTTTGCTGTACCCAAAAGCAACAGCCCAATATTCATTTAAGCATCTGAGTCGATGTTAACTGCTACAGATTTCAACTCCAGAATATACGGATTATCCCACCTGGCAAATGCTGATTATTATGTTATTCTCATCCCTAAAGAAAAGCTGTATATATAGAAAAGCATAACAGTTCTTCTCACAATGATTATTGAGTCACAGTAATTACATTTCATATGGGAAATATTTTATATCTAATTCAGTATGTGAACAATTATGTACACTATGCCAATTATTAGTTAGCAGGAACATCAGCTAGCATGCGCTCCTGATGCATCACAAAGTTAATATAGACATATATAAAGTCAAAAACATGGCATTAACAAAAAAATTCTGACTGTAAGCAAAACACAGAATTTCCAGCTCATCAGAAATTACCACATTTCAGCATCTGTTAACGTTGTATGAGGGCTAAAAGCCAACACATCAATCTTCTTCATTGAACAGGTATTCATGTAAAAGAGGCTCCAGATTCTAAAATGACTTCAAGGTCCCAATCAAAAAGAAATATTTCAGCATTCACAAAACTTTTTTTTTTTTTAATGAAACTAACATCTTGTTTTCTGTCTGTTCAAAATTAAGCATAGGTTTCATGGAATTTAAGGTTTGGATCACCATTCTCACAGAACAACTCCTTGAAGAATTGCACTTCCCAGGGGTAATGCAGCTGTGCTTCTTGCAGGACCCACACATCGCCTTGTGAAAATTGAAATTTGAGAGCTGAATGACATTATTATTTCCTGTGCAGAGATTTCTAATCCAGCTATATCTGCTGTAATCCAAACAGCTGACCAAAATAAATCTCTGCTGTCTTCTGAGAAATAAGTTTCTCACACTGGCCTTGCCTACAGGGAAGCCTCCAAGCTGTAACTCCAATAAGACAGTGCAGAGCTAGGAAACTGTGTTTTGCTTTGATGCTTTGAAAAAAAAATATTTGTGGAAAAATAATAGAATTTAACTGAAAATTATTTCAGTGGAACCCGTATCAAAAATCAAATCTGCACAAAGAGAATTGAGGGGGGGCAAATCCTGAGATTTGCTGACATGCCATATCCATGATTTAGTCCAACAGTTACAACCATAATCATACCTCTAGGCTGTGGCAGAACATGCTGTGCAGCTGAGAAATGCAAAAAATGAGAGAAAGCTCATCTTTGTATTTCCTTTCCTTGGGCCAGTTTGCCAGTGTAAGTTAGATCATCCTCTGATGACAGATGGCTATAACCCCTGCAGGGCCAAGAACCCCAGCCAAAAGTTCACAAAAGACCACGTGAGGGTTTGCACTGGTATTGCATGCTTTTGGTTCGGGCAGCTAAACCCCAGGGAGAGATAGAAGGCGTAAGCATTTAGAAGTAACTTAAAAGAGTTCCAGGTTGCAGAACTGCCTTGTATAGTAGACATACAAAGCACTGACCCTGCCTCCCAAAATCTAGTCTTAACATGACCTTTAGCAATTTAGAAGAATTACAGGAAATAATGAAAGAGGAAGATGGGCAAAGGAGAATGCATTTATTTCTACCGACTACTGATTTCCACCCTGCAACCAAGCCTAGACTTACATATCCATTGAATGTAGAATATGTCTGTCTGGTATCTCACCAGGAGATGCTCTTTCCATCTTGTGTTCTACATCCTGTTCAGCTTAGTTCTAGCAGTTTACAATATAAATCATTAAAAGTAAAAAAAATGAATGGTTTGGGGTAGCAAAATTAGATTGCCTACATTTGGGACACACCTTTCAAGAAATAGAAACAGAAAGAAGCATGCGAGTAGGATTTATGTTAAATACCTAGTCAGTTCATTATAGGCTGTAGTAATTTTATTGCTACTGCTTCTAGAAATTTTTATCCAGTGTCAGTACTTGTAATCTAACACTGGCACAGTCACATCTGGCAACGCTGCCTGGCCAAAATCAACATCCACACAGAAATACTCCTCTAAAGAAAACAGTTGCAGCAATGCATGGCAAAAGTACCACTCCATATAGGCAAGTAGGAAACACCTACAGCAATGATTTGGATCAACTATTTCTCATGAGTCTTGTCCAACTGTATACGAACTATACTATACAGGCCAATACTAGATGGTGCTGTGAGGAATTGCCTTAAAGCCTTTAAAAGACGAAAATGCATAATTTCATGACATTAAAAGATATGGATATCAAAAGAAGTAACTTAACAGAATTTGCAACGTAAATCTAATAGAAGGAAATCTCCTGATGTTGAACAATTGGCGAAACACTGATATAACTCTCATTTTCTTTTTAATATCATACACTCATGTAAACACAACATGTTCTCAGCCACATATAGAAATAAGTTGAGAATAAAAGTACATATGATTTCTTAATAAATTAGAAGAATAAGGAACTCCTTTAGAAATAAAAAAAAAAAACAACAGAAAAAAGACCTTGCAGTCACTCTTAGATGTCAAATACGATTAAATACAACTTTGTCTGTTGCTAGAGAAGATAAAAGCTGTATTTAAAAGCCTTGCCAAAAATGTCCTTTTCAGTACTAATTAGCATCAATGGTCAAAGCCGCTAGAGCAAAAGAAGAACAGAGAGATGGAGGACAAGAGAAATAAGTACCATCACTGACACTAACAGGATTTTTTTAAGCTTTGTCTCATGATACATTAAAGGATGTTTTTCTTTTAATATAATGTCTTAAAGCTTACAAGCGCTATGAGCAGATGCCCTTCTCAATCTGCTCTAAAATCAAATCCAATAGCACACAAAGAAAAGCTGCAGCAGAAACTGCCTCTTCTTAGAGTTTCTCCAGATGAGAAATTAGCAGTTCTATAGCATAAAATGAAGCAGAAACCTCCTTGTCATGTTTGAGAGCACTTTTTGTTCCTACTTCAGGACTGTTCAGCCCATGCCCTAGATCACAGGGAAAAGATTAAAGTACAGTTAAAGAACCTTGCAAAGAGAATGAGTCCACACAACTGTGTGACTTTTGTCCTCACGCTTTTTACAGTCACGTGAGTTTTATAAATTCACAAAATGGAGAATCTTACTGTTGCAGCAATCACATTCTTTGGGAATTGCAACGGATGTATTTTTGTTTGCTTGCTTTTTCCAGTTTTGACTGTGAAAAACAGACCCTTGTTAAAAGGTGAAAGCATTAGAGTTCAAGAGATGCAGGTGTTTCTCATGTTTCAGAGTGGAAAGAGGTTATCACGTCTGTTCTACCATATTGCCAAAACCTACTTGATCTTATATTTTGGAAGTGATGGCAGACAGCCTGCGCACTTCTCTTCCTTTTCCCTGCTACCTTCAACACACCTGGCACAGCCTCAAAAAAAACAACCAAACAAAAAAAGCCCACCACACCAAAACCAACCCAAACCTTTTCACTTGCATCATCACCCGCATTTCATTTTCATTCTTTTCCAAGGTTTAGTTTCTTCCAAAAATACAGTGCCTGCTAACTTCTCATTCACACAGAGTTAAGTCTGGAGCAATTGTGGAAGCGATGCAGTTATATGGTTATAATAAGACATGAGAATTCCTACATTTCATAATTATTGCTAACTCAAAAATATGGGTCAGAGCCTAAAAACTGATTAGCCCCTTGAGCTTTTCATGTCTCTTCTTGTTATGAGTGACATGACAGGGGAAGAAGAGTAAACAAGCCTTCCCCCTCACACTCAGCATACAGGCAGCCTGGGGCACTGAAACCTTCTATGCATAGGCTAGAAACAGCATTGGCATGATAGCTACACCAGCTTTCCAAATCTAACCTGTCATTATGTTTCAGTCCTTTTTATGACAGAATCTTCTTTCACATTCCTTTCAGACAGACTTCACGCCCCAAATTCTCTGAATTGGTGCTTAATGCCTGAACCAAACTTCCCAAAAATGAAAGTCTAGTTTGTCCTCAGCATCCTGTCGGTGTTTGGATTTATTACTGGAACAGTCATCAAGAGTATAAGCCACATAGTGGATTTGAGATATAGGCATCATGTCATTATGGACAGGCTCTGTATCTGATTATTTTAGACAGCTTACTTAGTATGGAACAGATGGAAATTGTTTTACTCCATATCATTCTTGTATGATAATCAATGAGTTTATGATGAATGTCCAGATGTCATTGTTCAACTACTGAGTCATGCTGTGTTTGGTATTTCAGCTGCATGGATGTTCATTAAATAAAAAAGTGGTTTTCCTTGTATGTTGAAACAGTGTGTTCCAAAGGTCCAAGAGGCTGTTTTTAGGGAATGACCTTCAGTATATGCAGTGCAATAACACCAGTCCCTTTCCATGAAACAAAAATTATAACCTTATCCTTCAGCATTTCCACAGCAGATAAGTACAGTGAGGCACAGCATGTGAATAGGCACAAGTTTGCTAGGATGCATCCAAAATAATTTGGGGTTTAGACTGAGTCATCTAGCAAGACACCAATAGGACAGCTCATGTCTATACTAAAATATGTACAATAGGTGTCCGATAGAGTACATTTTACAATAATGGTGAAAATCCTCAGTAAATAATGCCATGGTTTCATAGGCTAATTTCTAGTATAACCACTAAGATATCTTTTGTGAAGAGAAGACTTATGAGAGCTTTGTATTTTACCACATCTTTACATTCATTCAAATAAAACAAAAATAACCTGAAAGTGAAAACACTTGTACATTTTTTTTCAGTTCTGCACTACAGGTAGAACATTTATCTTGAATACTGAAAAGTTACATTAAAATATGTTTCTGAAGAATTTGATGTGTGCTTACATGCGTATACTACACATATTAATTAAATTTTCCACTCAACACCACATATGAAAATCAAAATGCTAAGAAAGAAAATTAGGGTTGTTTTCTTAAGACAGAAAAAATTATTTTTACGTCAAAACAAAATGCCCCTTGAACTAAAGTTTATGATGTTCTTTATTTCATTTATTTTAAGTAATTGAGCTCTGCAACTAGTATGACAGGAAATTATATTATTGCTTGGTGTTCATTTTCTCTTAATTATTAATATAATTCCATTGTGCACCCCCTCATTGCCCCAGGAGGCACAGCTACAAGGAATTCAAACTGCTTTCAAGCAAAGTGAATGCCCCATCCAGATCTTTACGGAAAACAAGTTGGCTCATACCTCTCCATGGGAACTAGAGCCTCACATTGCTGAAGGTTAGTCCGTATAAGCAAGTCCAACACACATAGGATGAGAAGGAGATGAAGGTCAGCAAAGAATATCCAGTTCTTTCTCTGGAAACGTGTTTTGCTTCACATCTAAACTTGTGACTAGGAAGGGCTTGATGCAACACAAGAGGAAGAAATAGGAAGGCAACACGAGATTTTTCTTTCCAGCATGTTTCATGCAGTCTCAGAAATGCTTTTTGACAGCACCTCATGCGTTGAAGAGGAATTCTTCAATGTGCAATCAGCAAGGGGGTCTCTGTAGATGCGGGTTGGCATATGGTATCTCAAATTTCTCAGTGACAAGTGGCATGTTAGCAGAGCAACAGAGTAGCAGAGAAAAAGACGTTTTGCTAATCACTCCCTGTTGCCCACACCCTCAGGCAGAATCATATTGCTTTATGCAGATGAGCTCATAACAGTTTCTTCAATTTAGCTTTTATATAAAAAAGTGCCAGCTCCTAACGCTATGTCAACAGGCACCCGAGGGCCTTCCACTTTACATTGCAAGTGTATTACTATTTAAAGATGAGCTTTTAGCTTAACATCATTGCTTGCCTTCAGAGTTTAATTACCGCCCTCCCCATGAGGCCCAATGAGCCATCCACTCCTCCCACGGGAGTTCTGCCTGGCAATGATCTTTAACTAAGTAAGTAAATGCCAAATAAGCACTTCTTAAAGATGCAGTGTCTTGTTTTCTGCCCGTCTTTGAAGCCTGTGGAAGCCAGGCTCTGATTTGCATCTCACTGGCAGCAAGCCATGTTGAATTCAGAGATCTCAGTTATAAATCTCATCTCTGATATAAACTAGAAAGGGGATTTTTAAGACGAAAAGCTTATTTCCTTTGCTGTTTCTTGTGCTCAATTATCCTCCGTCATTACCTATAGGCAGACATAAATTACTGAAACAAGAGCCTCTTGTACCCAGTTACACCATCTGTAGTGTCTTACACAGCTACAGCACTCTAGACAGCCTGCATTTGCTACAACACTCCTCCATATTATCTTCCTATACTTCTTTCCAACACCTCTGTCTGTAATAGAATAGTAGCATTACAAAACAATTAATTCCCTTGAAATAAATACCCAAGACTTAAAGCAGTTCAACATAGATGCACTTAATTCTTTAACGAGTCAAGCTACTGGGCAAGATACAGAGGGTAACAGACTCAACAGTGACCATAGAAACAGGAATTTAAGCACACTTTTCTTTTAAAGAAGGATAGATATAACAAAAATTGGCACAACCAGATATTATTTCTGAGAGATGGCATTATTACAAAGCAGCTACCCACAGAAAAGATGATCCTAGTTCTTGGAATCCTATACCCAGCATATAAAAAGAGCCAGTGAGAGACGATTAAACAATAATCCAGGATGCAGCAGATATCCTTGCAGGGAGGAAATACAGCACTGGAAATCAGCACAGAGCTGTTGCAAACACTGTGAAGGAGACATGAAGTATACCCTCCTTGCACCATCTACACTTCAAAGCACCATACACAGCTGTGACTGAGCTGGAAAAGAATGGACCAGGTGATCTGCTTTACCTTACTTCTCTGCAAGCAGGAAAATAACCCATTTTTGGCATATCCTACCAGACTAGTCATCACAACACTTCAAAAGGCCTAGACATGGGCTCTGGTTTCTATGGCATTATTCAGACCATATTGCAAATGATATTGTGAATGTCTCTCTGGGATTTGTGACTGGCTTCAGAAACAACATGCAGTCTCTGTCATCAGAGTTGCTTTAAAGAAGAGCTGGTCTGAACTTAAAATGAAACTTCAGCATATAATTATACAAACGTAACGAGGTCTTTTGGTAACAATTGCAAGAAAGCACTTTCTTCCATTGTGTTATGTTATATAAAATCTCTAATCACAATATTCTAGGCTAAATAAAGTACTTCCATTTAACGTAGAGAGGGAAAAATATTTCATTTGTGCATTAGGTTGGAAAAACATGCAAACTTCCAGGAAAATGGAGTTCACAACTTTCCTCTTTTTTTTTGATTTTCCATTATTCATATTTATAAGGAAAGTTATCAAGCATTGGAAACCAGGAATATCCTTAAAATAGTTACTGGCTCTCTGAAGGTGTGAACTGTAGCTGAATGAAACTGGTTCTTCCTCATCTTTAGGCTTTTATTTTTATATTGTGCTCCTCACCAGAGCAGTTAAGTATTTTACAATCATGACCATTCCTTCCTTTTAAAACACTAACTAAAATTAAAACTAAGCACGTATTTCTTCCCCTGTCGACTTCTGTGCTTGTTGCAGGGTTTGCTTGGTTACTGTGGCAAAGCAAAGCCAGGCAAGTTATTTACTTTTCTTCTTTTTCCTTAGACAAAATCATTCATGATAATTTCAGTGGAAGGACATGGCTACCTCTTTCTGCATGCAGTTTTAAGTCTGAATCACCATTTTGAATGGTACAGGAATTACTGAAACGTACAGGAATTATGTCCAAACACAGACTCTGCCCATTGCTTTGAGAAGATTCTTCACTGGCTTGACCAGATTTGGAGAATGGCATCATAACAGGAGCTCTGCTGCTGGTACACTTAATTGAACAAGACAGCTAATACTGACAAAGATATCCTGAACGTGGATTCTGGATACAGATGAGACATTGCTTCTGACCTCCACGGCATGCAGCTTTTGAATACTGAATAAAAGTAATAAGTTCCTTCTGAGCTGGGTGTCATTTAGGGCTTCTATTTGATTGTATTGTACCAAAGGAACTAATTTCTGCAGGCACTATCTCTGTTGGCCCGCCCATGGCTAAACAGCATGACACCTCCTCTCTAAGCCTGCACTCTCACTGTTGCAAGGGAGCAGGGTGAAAATGAAAGGCTGAAAAAACCATTGGAAGTGAGGAGTAAATAGATGCTCACGATCTGCTTGTGGGGACAGAAGTGAGAGAGATCACTACTGCAGTGATTATGAAGGAAAAGGTGACTTTCCTCTCTTTGCATGTGTTTGTCCCTGGAGGTAAGGGCAGGAACACTGCAGCTAGCAGGAGTGCCCAAAACAGCGTGGAAGCCAGCAAGAGACCTTGAGCCAGCCAACCTAGAAGGACAGTAAAGCAGAGAAAGACTGCCACAACGGGTGACTGCTGCTGCAGAGCAGCAGTGAAAGTTTCCATATTTTCTGGACTCTAAGCACCTGTCAGTGTGGAGAGCTGCCAGGGAAGGGCAGGGACCAGGGATCCTCCATCACAGCTTGTTCAAAATGGTCTTGGCTGGGTTGCTGTTTATCTGTGGACTATTCTCTGCTGACTCCTTCCCTAAGCAACTTCCTGCTCCTCCCATCCAGAAGCAGTCAAAAGGCTAATTGGGTCTCATGTTATTAAATCACTGATTTTAAAGAATTTAGAACAACATCAAAAAACCTCATATTTCAATGCTTCAAGTTAATAGACAAGTAAATTCACACAAAATAATCCCTTAAATTTTGATATCCAAGGATTAAAGAGTTGGATCTTCAATGAATCTGAAACAACATTGCTGTCTTTAGCTAAAAAATCTTCACAATTTTGCTCCCTCAGAAACTATGGCCTTTAACAACTCTACCAAAGAGCAAGTATATGTTTCCCAAAAATAATGTTTTGAACAAAAGAAGTAATTCAGCATCAGCTTTCACTGCTGTAGGTATTTTCTACATCCTCATGTGGTACCCATCAGGCCCAAGCAAAATACCCAGATGCCCAGGAAATTTGCACTGAACATGTATGCAAGGGCATAATAATACAGCAGTGTTGGGGTGGTTCCTGTTGACACAGATGCTTTTGTCTTGCTAAGAGCTACAGAGGGCTTTAAGGATCAACACAGGAACTGTGACTGACAATGTATGGCTGCTGTAAAATATAGCCCCATCGGCCAGAAAACACACAGAGGTGATTACTCGCATATCTTTTAAAATGATCTGGCATGATATCTTCCCCATGTTTATACAGTTATTTTATCAGGGACAGAAGCTACTGTTATTTGAAACCTATCAGGAGTTCCCATCCTGCTTTGAAACAGTTAAAAGTATTACACAGCCTTAAGACTTACATGTTTGCTCGTGTTTGTGTTTTAAGAGAAAGACAGAATTTCCTGAAAAGATGTTGGCAAGTGAATCATTCTGGGAGTCTTCAGCTATTTTCTCCACTTTGAGTAATTATACTGAAGAGTTTCTCACATGTTACTCAATTTCTTGACAGAGGTATTCCAACTGCAAAATCAAACATCTCCTGTGTCAGAAGACCCTTCTTGCATGGTTAAATAAAGCAGCAAGTTATGCCACAAGTAGAACAAACTGAAGAGCTGGATGCTATTATCCATCCTTCTTAAAGATTTAGTCTTTCCCTAAATATGATAATGGTATTATTTTATATACATATTTTAATCACTGAAATATGTCAGCTATCTGTAAACGAGCATTAAAGATCAGATAGAACCAGATTTCTTATGTTTCAGACATGGATTATTGTTAAAATCCAACCCGGAAATTGAAGCAATCCTAAGCATCTTTTTTTTTTTTTTTTCAGCATTACAGCTCCAAACCATCTGTACTTAATTGTAAGACAACAAATTGTCTAAAAACCAGTGAGGATTAAGAGGACAAATCTTCTTACGGACAGTTCATATTAGAGAAATTTAAAGACTGCTAAGATCACAGCACTTCTTGTGTACTTGGTTTATTTCAGTCAAGTCCCTAAGTTTATCTTCTTCTGGAGATGGAAATACATACAGCATGTTGATCGTTTCCACAGCATCCATAAGAGGTTTATCAGGGTCTTAAACTCTGATGAGAAATCCACTGCTAGCTTAAAGGCTTGCTGACATTTACTCCTAAAGTTCATGCCAGGCAAGAAGACCAACTGCTGACCTCCAATGTCCCACTGACTCCCAGAACCAGAGAAATTGGGCCAGTAGAGTAAGATGGGAGGCATTTTGCATACCATGCTTCAAGTATAGCAAAGTAAATAATTTCATTTATGTAGAATGAGGAGTAGAGATTTGGTTATAGCTGGGTGGAAAGGTAGAAATGGAGACGTCAGTCACCAAATAGGTCACCCAAACACAGACCCTTTGGTGTGAATGGCATTATGTCAATTTGCTCCTGAAGAACACCCACAATTACACCAAGTAGCTCCAAAAATTTTTCCAATGTCATGCCCATTTAGCTATGCATGCACTCTTTTTAATTTATTCTATTTGCTAGCCAGAATTTGTTCCAATTACTGAATAGAAAGTAATATTATGCAATTAAATAACAATTCATGAGATGGATAACTAACTTCTACCACTCAAAGTCAACAGTTTGCCTACACACCAACTACAGTACTCTTCATTAAATCACTTGGTATATCTTCCAAATAAATCTTTATCTGTAAAGGAGAAAAGCCTGCACACCTGACAATGGTAACTTCCTTTTGAGGCTCTTTCTTCATGTCTTTAATGTCCTCTTTTAATTCTTTTATTCTCTTAGATATCTGTTTTTGCTCTTTACAAGCTATATCCCTTCCTTTTCAGATCCAGCTATCCCAGCTGATCACAAACCCTTGCTGCTTCTTACTTTCTCTCCATCCATTCCTTAATATTCTATGTAATTGTTTTCATAAACAATAAATTACGTAAAATGGAGATAGAGAGCAGAAAATGCACTGTAATGATCAAGACCTTTACAGAATCTTCCAAAGTTGTTTCAAAGAGAACACTATTTTGGAGAGAAAAGAAAATCTTTAGAAAAAAAGGAAATTCAAGCATTCTATATAACACGTCAAAAACTCTGAAAAGCTTTAAGTGGCTTGTCTCCTGGGATCTCTTATGCAATAAATGAAACGAATATGCTTTAAAAATAACTGGTAAAATATTTAAAGATAAGTAAGATGTTACAACTAAATAATCTACTACTTAAATTAAACATGCACATTTTTAATGCAGTAAATAATTGTGTGCCTGACATACAGATTACTCTAAACAGTTCTCCAGTCTTAACAAAAGCTGTATACTATTGGCAGAATCCAGATTACAAGTTTATCTTCAATTTATTTTCTTTTATGTGTTATTTGTAACTTTTAACACAAAAATGTCAAATACCCTCTAGGACAGAGAGTAAGCAACACCATCTCTACATTTTCTCAGTTAAGAGCTACATTTTATTGCTTTATTTGAGATTCATGCAAATGGTAGATGACAGCTTTTATTTAAAAAAAAGACCTTTAAACGAAAGGATTTTCTGCCCTCTTCAAAGACTTTCAATACCAGCTGTTGCTAATATCTCTATTTTCATTTTAGTTATGTGCCTTTCAATAAATTAGCAATGGTTTCAAAAACAGAGAAGAATGATTTTATTATTCTTTTTAATTCTTTTCTTATCTATAAGCTTAAATTTAAATAAAATTTTATTTTACTTCTGATTTGAAAAGATGACAAAAGAAAGAGCTATAGTGGTCCAGTTTCAGGTACAGTAGAACAACTTTCCTGTGTATTGAGATGGAGATTATTTCAGAATTAGTGCTGAGATTCAGCACTCTGCTTACTGGTTTTTCCAACTCATAGGTCTAATTAAAATTTCAGACTGCATTTTAAAAGCTAAAGAGTCAATATGTAACCCTACAAAGCAGCAGATCCTTCAGTTCAGAAGTCTGTGGCCTCATAACCTCTTTGTCTCAAAGCAAGCTGCTTAATTTGATTTTTTTTAATATTCTTTTATATCTATACACATGCCAAACTGTTCTCAGGAGTAATCTTTTAAAGACAAATTTGTATAGATATGATAAAATAGTGCATTATGTCGTACGGGCTCCTGGGCAAGACAGAGCTTTCTGAATGAGACAGTTCAGTAGAATCATGCTATTTTTTAAAATGGGCCCAATCCTGAATTTATACTTCAATACTTTTAAACCAGATCCTATTCCACAATTAATACAAAAGATAAAAGTTATATACCTAGTAGTATTTCAAGAAATAATTTTTTAAATTGTGTTTCTTTAGGAAACAAAACCAAAAAAAAACATCTAATGCTCTGTAGGACATTTCTTTGAATAGTTAATTCCATTTTTCATGCCTGTTCCATATTATTACAAAATGAAACAGTGAATAATACTAAGTAATTTTTATTCAGGTATTTTTTCAGTGCTATTTATTAGTCGCACTGTATACCTCTAACTGAACTTCACTGACTTATTTTCTTAGACAAGGACGATCTTGTCAAAATGGAGGGCTATTTTAACTATTTCTTAAAATATTTCTTTTCATTACTTTCTTACATTTCTTTTTCATTTGTAATTACAGGAAAGACTCTTTGCATGATTTAGTGTGAAAAAGTTAGAAACCTCTTTATTAAAAACAGCTCACAAATGCATGCAGATGACATAGACCCAAACAGCAACTTCAGTCTTGTTCGTGTGTACACCACATATGTGTACACCACACTTCTGTCAATGAAACTGTCGCAACCAACAGGAGGGAAGGGGAAAAAAAAAAAAAAAAAGAAAAAAAAAAGAGGAAAAAAAAAAGTGAGAGCCATAACACCAAACTGAGTTTGGCTTCCAAGCCTTAACTGCTGAGATGCGTATCAGCCCCTGAGGAAAAGCAATTAAAAATACCAGTAAATGTGTATCTAAACATATTTATCCACTCATTTTACTAAAATCAAGGAACGTCCAAATTTGCTAGATTTCCTGAAGTGGGTCAGGAACTCCAGGAATAACTGACAACTTCCAGCTTCTAAAATTTCTCTAGGATTCAGTGTAGATGCTACCCACAGTGACTACTTTGAAAAATTCTCATTTATTCTAGAGGAGCTACTCCAGGACTCCTGGACATCTCTAAAATTCAGATAAACGTTGGCTTATCATCAGACTGCAGAGTAAGATAGATGGTAAAACAGAAATCTGTCTGGGAGAAAAAAATACACACCTAAACTCCCCCAAACTTCCATTCATTGAAGCTCCTCTAAATGAAGGATTTGCTCACATTTTCCATTAGAAAAAAAAAACCAAAAAAGCTTAAGCCAAATGGAATATTTTGGCTTGTCAGAGCAAGGTAGTGAATGCTTTCTTTTAGGGTATGTTTGAGCTGCACTGAGACAGTTCAGGGTTTTTCATGCCTCTTCCAGACTAGGACCTGCAGTCTTGGATACGTCTCACAGGATGAGCCATGCTGACTCATGGCAATGTGTTTCCCTCCTGCCTTATAAAAGATGCCGCTCAGAGGGGAAAGCTGGTCTGCAAAGACAGATGTGACACTTTGAAAGGGTTAACCGATTACAGTTAAATCTTATAATAACTAAGTATTGTTATAATCTTATAATCTTCATAATTACTAAGTATGCCAGTGGGATCCTGTTCTGTTTTCTGCTATACAAAGACACACAGATATTCAAGGTCATAAAATGAGTGATCTTGTGGACCTGAGTAGATAAAACTACTATTTCTGCATGGAAAACAAACAGAACAGGAGCAGGAAAACCTTATAAAATGGTTAAGAGTGAGACAAACAGTGCAGTATTTGTTATGACAGTTTAAATATTACATAAAAATGAAGGTTTTGCAGATATTGCTTCAGAGCAATATTATAACACAAATATTTATTTAGTAATTAACTTGCTTTTATCATATTCTTTCTAACCCTACCCCTTAGGTTTTGGAAATTAAGGCAATGGAGCAATTAAGCTGGTCTTTATAAAAATTAAAGATGAGAGGTCTTTTTCCATGGCTAGAAAGTATTATGAAATAATGCTGCCCTGCCCCACCCCCACCAAAAAAAGCTATAAACTGCACATCAGAAACATACACCTCATTGTTTTAACAACTGTTGAGAACATTTCCAATTACCTGGTTACTCTTCAATGCCAGTGTAAACACCACCCCCAGCAATTGTGAATAGTTCCTAATCTGAGTTTACAATCTCTAAATACTAGCTGGGATTTTTTCATGAGTCCTGACTCATTTCTTAATATTACGTCTGCCCTTACAGGAGAGAGAACAAACTAAAAAAAAGAGAAAGATTTTGGATTTATAAGTCACCATTATCTCCTGACTCGCTTAAAACAACAAAATCAACCTAGGCATAAAACTATCAGCCTGGAGGAAGCTAGAGCATGGACATACGCACCTGTCCCCTGCTCTGTAAATTGGTTCCCTACTGGATACCACATCAAGTACAGGAGTTCACTCCGAACTTCAAGCTGCTTAATGATTGGCAACTGGGATCCCTAGAAGACTGCCAAAAGCTTGAGGACTGCCTTTGCCTACTCTAACATCCTGGCACTAAAGAGGAGAGACCTCCACACTAGTGGTCTCGCCTAAGGAAGCATTTTGTCAAGACACTAAAATTCTGCAGTGCACGCAATATTAATACAGATTTCAAGTTATCATAAAATGTTGGCATTAACTGCTCTATCAAATTAGAAAGCCACCTTTCAATTTCATTCTTTTCTCCTTTCAATTTAGTAGGCGTTTTGGTAAGCCTTCCCTACTTTTTTAGGGGATACTTTAACCTTATGTTAATTTCTCCTAAATTTAGGAACTGATATCATTATCCATCAACTCACACTCC
>JAOXNO010000001.1:116259215-116271346 GCA_028565335.1 Limnodromus scolopaceus
CCCCGATGTGTTTCTCTTCCTTAAAACCGTTCCTTTTCTCAGCAGCCCATTCTGGTCCTACTTACCTCAGATTTTGTTCTCTGTTTTTCCCAAGACGTCTTATTCCACTCCTTTTACAACTCATCTACCACGACCAATTTCTCCCCCATATTCCTGCATTTTCTTCCGAGGTACTAAATTCCAACCCACACACATATACTTACTCACAGTTCTGCTCCCAATAGCTCTTTTTCTATCGCTTCCTGATCCTGTCAAATCTGTCAGACAAATTATATCATATTCCCTAAATAGGATATAGATTTCTGAGCAGGGGACCAGTGTTGGTCCATTCTCCTCAAGACTTGCTTGTTACTGAGGTGGAGAAACAGAGGGACAGTTGTTCTTCCTCATTCTTTTCGAACCACCTGCTGGGGAAATAATATAACCAAAGGGCTTGTTAAATTTCCTACCCAAAATGGAAGAGACAACCTACGTAACCAGCCTAAACAATACCAAGGACTGCTAGGGCACAGACCAAGTGAGAAAGCTCTATTTGCTTACTCTGACAGCAGACCAAGGGCAATAAAAAAAAAATGACTGCAGAAGCTGGGCCAGCTGAATATGCCAAGGAAGAGACCAACCCAACTGGCCAAAGTTCCTAGGAAATGGTTGCCCCCTCAATGCCACTCTAGGACCACACTACAGACCTGGAAAACACCAGCAAAGTGATTCAGACTAAAGTCTTCCAACTGCCTTCTTATATGCAGTTACATCAGAGAACCACCTCAGAAACATGCAAGTCTAAAATGAAATTCATCTCATCCAACTTTGGCAGCCTGAGATGATCAGGTCATGAACTTCCAGGGGGAGTCAGCCCTATCTGATCATATTTTAACTGCATCCTTAAAAAAAGTTGTGTTCTGAGTTGGAACAATACAGTTTTATGGAATCTGAATTGACACATTACTTAGAAAACGGATTTAGAGGCGGTCATAACTGCTCAAGGAAAGTAGTTTCTCTGCTGCAATAAACCAGGTTTATTGAGTACTTGTCTAGTAATCAGTCCGAAGTATGATTATTATTATTTACTATCACCTGACTTTACTCTTCATTTAGTAATGCTTGAGAGATGAACAAAACTACCAAAAGACTTTCATCTGTCTTTCATGGTGAAAATATTTTCTAAAGTACTTTGAGAAGCACTGTATTTTCATGCACACGCACATTTACTTATATACCTATGCATTCAGACACAGTTTTATATTTTATTTCAGAAGATATCACAGAAGAGGATAAGCTTAGGAGCTAAGTTTGCTTTGGTTTAACTGTTCCAGTCAGCCTTTTTTCTGTTAATTCTCATGCTTACAGTTGTTTGTTTCATAGTTCACCATGTGAGTGCCTGCTGGAAGTGATTTTAATACCTGATTGTTCTTGGCTTCAAGTAAAGAAATGTCCTTCATCAGGGACAACAAGATGGGGTTGGTGAGAATTTATGAGCCAATGGCTAGATGTGACTACTGGATAGAAATCACTTTTATTACGTGCATAAAATGGTGTTTGGATTAAAGGACAACTACATTTCTCAGGATGACAACCAATCCTACACTTCAGACAAGAGAATAATACCTGCAGTTTGGTGCTTGATTTTAGTGACTTTTAAGTAGGTGTTCACTTTGACTTACCTAAGAATGGGAGGGATAGCTGATACACAATGGATAATTAGTTTTTATGTTTCATAAAAAGGTAAATTTGACCAAAAAAAAATCTTTTGCAAAATAAACATTGAAACCTATTTAGATACTGAAGGTAAAAATTTAAAATAACTCTAAAGAGACATGAGTCACAGAAGTTTTCTTGATGATTTTCCTTCAATCCCATTTCTGAGAGTAATCAAGGTGGTCTCAAAGGTGTTATTATTATAGGCTTTAATAAAGATAGCTGATATTTTCTACCAAAATGTATGCTGCTTGTAGCAATTAATGCACCTAGTCGTTGCCTTAAAAATATGGTTTGAGACATCAGAACCTGATGGATCTATCCTAAAATAGCTCTTTTAACTACTGTAATTCTTGTACATGTGGCTATATGAACAAATTCAGTCACAGGTTTTTTGCTGTGTATATCTTATAATAATATTGTGAAGAATAGAGAGGAAAATAAAAATGAAGACTCACCACAAAATAACTTTTGCAAAGAGAAGGAATTTGGGGAAATTTTAAGGAAAAACACAAACTCACCCAGCAATAAGGGAGAAACAAGAGATGACCTGGAAGATTAAAATGTTGCTACCACTTCCCTCCCACACATTTCAAATGCGATTTTTACATTACAGTTGCTCTGTTGATAGATCCAGTTTAGAAGATCCTCCCTATCAGACGGTTTTATTCAGTCCCTCCCATATCCATGATGGGTTCTACTATGACATCCCAAAGAAAACCAATATCAAAAAAAGTCTTTTTTACTATTGCGCAAAAGGTAACATTCCATATTCAGTCTCTTCCTGCAAAGCTGATCGCACAACAGAGCTGGATTTATCCTCCTGCAAAGTGACAGGAGTGATTAGCTGGGAGAAGAAATCTAATCTGGAAGTACAGCTCTAGGTATTTTAAGAAGTCATTTTACCATTCAGATCTTAGCAATCACACCAGAGAAACAGTTGAAGTGGTGGGTAATCTCCTGTGAAGGGGACAAGAAACAAGAGAGTGGGAAGAAGGTTGAATGGGAAACTACGTGGAAAAAGAGAATAAGGACTGTGATGAGCAGGGAGGTCTTACTTTCGAAGGCAGGACCAATTCCTGTCCCAGTACCCAACATTTGGACAGTTAATCCCACTACAGGGTGGTTCCACTAGAGCCTGCTACAATGTACAGCCTCATGCACTGAGCTAAACCATATGAGACAACCCTGCAGTGCAGCAGAAAACTCAAAGATACCCAAGTAGATATCTGGAGCTAGAACTTTCTTGCTGGTCCACTAGAATCGTCAACTGCTCTGACCTGAATGAGTGCAGCTGTACTGCAAAATGATGTTCCAGTAGCAAGCAGTGATTTGTTTAGTGGGCATGTTGGCAGCTTTAGCATTTGATGAGCTATGGTCATCTGGAGCTTCTCTGTTTTTGCTTTATTACTGGTTTTGGTTGAGCAGCCTTTCACCACATAACAAATAACTTCCTTTTCCCAAAATACACAGATATTCAAAAGAAATTATTTGCGTCAGGTGAAATCTGATTCAGGGCAAATTTCAAGTGTAGCTTGAACCTAAATATTTATTGAGGGCAAGAACAATAAAGTGGAGAAGTATTGAGAAGATTAGATTTGCTGCAATTGTTTCACAGTTCTACCACTAAGTGTTTTCCTTTCACATATAGCTCTGTTTTTCACCCTTCCCTGAATGGCTAAAGGACCATACAAAAGGAAAATTTTTTTCAGAAGAAAAATCACTATTGTCTGCTCAAAGTGTCCACCTGAAAACTAACAGTCTTTGTTCAGGAAACAACTGGGAACAGAGGGAAGCAGAACAAAGTGTCATATTTGTAGAGGTATTGAGATATCAAAGACACAGTTAAGTGAGATAGAGTTAAGTATTTCTGAAAATACCACTACGCTCAAGGCATCTACACACCCACACAAATCTCTCCTACAGTCTCAGCAGTGCTAGTATTTCACTTAAGAAGATTGCCTATATCAGAGTGGCACAATCCTCCTGTCACAAGGGTGTATAATAGATGGTTTAGGACAGACAGAAAGGGTGTGATATGATTAAGAGCTACCTGATGGTATTTTTAAGTTTGTGGACTTCCTTGTCTTCTCATTGCAGCTGTTTGCAAACAGCTTCAAAGTAAGAAATAAAATGAGTCCAGTGTAAAAAAAAAATGTGCCAGGGAGAACAAAATTATGACAACTGGTCTTTGCCTTATGTTCTCCTGCTATTAGACCTGAAGTTTTTGAAACAAAAAATTCATACCATAATTATTAATTTGTGGTCGTGGAACAGATTTGGTGCTGATTCTATTTAGATACAGTCAAGAAAACATTTCTTGACTGCTTTTTCTCAGCTCTAATAAAAAAGCCATCTCAAAATTTATTTTCCTCAGATTTTTTCGTTGCAGTTGTTGTATAGCGAGATTCCTTATCACTGGTAACCAGACACCTTCTGCTCCAATAGGAGGTACTATACTTTCTTCCCTTAGTATTGCTGTTTCCCTCCCAGATTTTATTTCCCGGGAATTCAGATATAATTTAACTACTGGTCCCTTAACTCAGTGCTGCTATTTCTGTCTAATTAAATGAGGCTGTAGTTGAACATTAATATTATTATACATTTCCCTCATTCTTCCAGTCAATAATCCCTCACAGGTTAAGTGAGGGAACTTAAGACAGGAACTTAAGAACTAAGACAGGAAACTTGCTGTAGATTTCAAAGAAAACTTTCCTTGAAAGTTCCAAAGACACAATTTGATAGGATTTCTAGTTCTATATAATTTTATTTTTCTCCATTCAGCAGATATTTTTCTTTGGAAACACAAAGAAGAAGATGGAAAGGTGGAATACAGTGAGGACATGTATAACATTGGATTTGTATTCCTTGCTGATTCTCGACAGGCAACACAAAGAAAACTGATGAAATCTGACCAGGAAGCTGACACTGTAAGAGAACTCATCAGAGGTGCAAAACTTCAGTTAAACCTCTAATGGATTTGCTATTCGAGATGGAAAATAACCCAGTCAGTAACTGTAAGGATCTATTGATTTAAAGTTAGCATAAGCTAGATTGCAGAGGACATTTCAGTGCAAGCTTTGTTTTGGCTTCCGCCTAGAGGTAAAGGTATAAAACTAAGTCAGTCAAAACACAACCGTATGTTACACAAAAAGGCTAAGAACATTACTCAAGTCCATCCATTTAGAGAATGGTAAACCTCTCTAATTACTGGAAAATTTATTGAAACATACATCAGTGTTTAAATTCATGCCATTTGTCAAAAAAAAAATTAAGATTTATTTAACAAGTTTGCACAATTTCCTAAAAACTGTTCAAGTCACTAACTCCCAAAGTGTCTTTCTTGCTTACTTACTTGCTTTACCTGGTCTAGTGGGAGGTGTCCCTGCCCATGGCAGGGGAGTTGGGACTCGATGACCTTTGAGGTCCCTTCCAACTCTAACTATTCTATGATTCTATGACTTATAGGAAATAGCCTGTTATCTCTACATCTTTCCTGTTTATTATTCATGTTACTCATACGTCATGCTAGGGCTCTGACTACGAGGACACATCTTTGCAAGTTTATTAACAAAGATCCAACTTAGATTTATACAGTATACTTTCCTCTGACACATACATAGAACCACAAGCCTTAACAAGAACAATATCCTGTATTTATTCTTCAAGAATATAAGTATGCTGAAGAACCTTTCTGTCCACCAGCCTTGACTTAAATTAGAAAAGTCTGCATGAGAGTAACTAAAGTAATTTAATAATTTTTTTACCAACTTCAGATGATGACAAACTGTATTTCATCAGAATTTTTGAAAATGAAACATCATAAAAATTCATAATAAAACACATCATTTAAAAAAAAAAAGTCTAGGGATGCATATGTACATTGCTCCTGCGAGAATATCAGTTGTTAAATTCTGATTTAAATCCCCTAAGATTAATTTGTTCAATAAGTGTATCAAAGGTATTAATAAAACAGGAGTTCCGTGAAGCAAACATATTTTAATTTTGCTTTTACAGCTCTATTCATTGTTAAACAGTTCTCAGCATTTCAAACATTTTATAAGCTATGTCCAATCTACCTCTCCTCATTTGAGGAGTCCTCAATAATCCTGCATTTTTTGGTCTAATTTATGAGGGGAAATCTTTATTGAGCATATAGCACAAAGAAAAGCTATGTGTATCTTGAAGTTAAAATGCACTTAGTAGTAATAATGCAGCAAACATGAATTATCCCTCCTGTGTATTTCACCAGTGTAGCACAGTTTTAATTCTCTGGCTTTATAGTGCACTAGTAATGCTGTAGATTTTGTCAAAGCAATGAGGAACTTGGGAATGCATTCCTGCAAAGACATTAGGTTACCTAACCTTATCTAGCAAGTGAAGAAGAGAATAGCAATATGTCAATACCATGAAACAGAGACATCTTCTTTTTCAGTTTTGCATAATCTTGGTCCAAAACACTAGATACATTTAATTCATTCTTGTATGTATTCCATATTACTCCATGTGAAGATAATTCTTGAAGTGCTTAATTAGCTTGAACTTCTTAAACCACCAGTATTTTATCTCTTTCATTTATTAATGAAGCTGTTTTCAGTTTAGTCTCTTCTTTTTTCCTCCGGCATGCTTGCGTCTATGATGTGATTGATTTTTTCCCTGTAAGATATACTTCTGTATTTATAGGTTTCCAGAATATGTTGATTTTCCTTTGATCTTTTTTTTTTTCCTTTTGATCTTTTTTCCCACCAGTAAAAGCTGTCCTTCTATACTCTATTTTGCCCACATAAGACTTTTAAACCACCCCTTTCTGTTTTTTTTTTTCACCACATTTCTTTATTTTTGCCTGCTTTATCTTTTGATTTCACACAGCACTTCAAAAAGTTACTTTATTGCTTACTGGTTTTTTGAATATTTTTTTTTGTAGTATCACTGATGACTAAACCATGGAGTGCTCTAGGTTGCTGTAATGTTTACATTCTTTCCACTACATCACACATGCTCCCTAAACTCATTTATTTATGCCTATTGAAATTCTTGAAAGCTTATATTATGCTGCTGTGGCGCTGTATTCAGTCTTGTTTAGCACACTGCATTTAATAAATTTAGGGCTACTATAATTAAAATTATACATTTCTAACCAGATCTTGTATTAACTATTTGCGGGTCCAAGATGGTTTCCACTTCTGCTTGAAATCTCTGCTGTTTGGGTCATGCTAATAACCACTCTCTAAGCCTAAAGTAATGTCTGATTTCCAATGTTTAAGTTCCCCAAGAAGTGACCGTGCACTGTAAATACCTTTTATAAGGTTCTCTATGGTTCCCAGCTAACTGTAGGTAACCTGAGCACTTGAAACTCTATTTTAATTTTATATCTGTAGAAATAATAAGTCTTTCCCCACATTTTTGCTTATACCACTTCCCACATTTTTTTCTTTTGTCACGATTTAGGCTCAAGGTGATTACTTTTAAAAGGTATTTAAAGGAAGAAGATTATAAGAGCACAGAATACTTCAGGTAGGAAGGGAACTCAGGAAAACTTTAGTCCAACCTCATGTTCAGAGCATGGTCAGCTCTGAAAGAGGTTGCTCCAGTTGGGTCTTGAAAACCTCCAAAGGCGGAGACAGCACAACCTGTCTGGGCAACCTTCTCCAGCACCCAGCTGTTCTCACAAGTTAAAACATTTTTCCTCACACCTAGGCTGAAGCTCTCATTTCTTCTTGTTGCTCATCCTCCTGCCATGCACGCAAGAGTGGCATGCTGTAGGTTCCCCCCTGCTGGACATGGCCTCCTATCCAGCTTGCTGCCCCAAGCCTCAGGGCCTTTCCCACAGATCTGCTCCCCAGCCAGGCAGTCAGCAGTCTGTGCTCTGCCAGGGGCTTGGTCCATCTCAGGACTGGGGAGAGGAAGCTTGGGTTTATGAGGATGGAAATGAGGAAGCACAGCCCCTTCTTGTCAGAGGTAGCAGAATTGCACAGAGGCTATGCATACAGATGAGACAGTGAATCTGAAGTTTGCCCCCTTCACACACACCCACTTTCTTATTTATTAAAGGTTTCAATAATAATATATTTTTAAAAAATACATAATAAAAGAAGCAGGTTTGCACCTTCCATTCTTAAAGAAACAGATAGGGACAGAAGAGACCCCTTAATGTGGCATCTTTAGGATTTGCCATTGAGCTCCAGTCCCACGCTGAGACAGACTGAAGCTCACTAATCACAGTGTTTTCCAGCCACGAATAGCACCGTTATCAGCCACATGCAGGCTTTGACCCCCAAAGGCTGCCTATTGTGCAGCAGGCCAGCAGCATCTTGGGCCGCCAGCAAGGACAATAGATTGACCTGCTCAGCCTTTGCAAATTGAAGCTGCCTGAAAAATAAAACAGGTTTAATATTGCTAGCTAGCTGAGGGGGAAAAAAAAAAAAAAAACACAACAAAAAAACAAACCACAACACAAAAACATCAGGAATCTTCAACTGTCACTGGCAGAAGCAGATACCTGCAATGAATCTGATCTGGAGAGCAAAAATAGTGTTTCAGGACAGAACGATTGAATATATTTAGCCAATTAAGCATGCTGCAGGTTTAGACCACATATTTTATTTTCAAATAAATAGAAATATCAGACCACAGAAACATTGGAATGAAACAGAGGTACTGCAATGAATATGCAGCAAAATGCAAAACTAAGAGACAATCTAAATCACAATAGAAAAAATGGAAAAGTAGTTCTATTTTTTTAAGCCTACCCATAAAAAACAAGAAAAAAAAAAGCCAAAAAGAATTAATCACAAGAAGGTTCACTTTGCTCAAGGACATTTTCCTTGCAGAGATAGTATGGCTTTCTGGAATAGTCTAACTACTAAATAGGTTGAAAGATTAGTGACACTAAGAAAACAAATTTTCAGCAACAATGAATCTAAATGTTTTGTGCTGGATTATTAACTCCATCCATGTTAGGTTTGCAATAAAGGGTCTGTTTATACTTTTCTAACACAAAAAAACACATTAATGGGAGTTTATACAGAGAGCAGACAATACAAAAGGTATAAGGTAAGAGCACTAATTTAATTTCTACCCAACAAGAGTTTCAAAGGTACGTATCTCTCCCATTTTTCATATTTAATGATACATTGTATTATGCTGACAAACTGCTATTTTAGCCTTATTAAATTAATTAGTAAATAATTTATAAAAAAAAAAATAATTTCTGAATTCATCTCCGCACAAGGAGAACTATAGCCAACTTCAGTGCTCACTTGCCCGGTGCCTCCTGAATGCAAATTTCTGCATTTTCTAGGCCTTGAAAACTAGAGAACTCAACTGCCAGGTCTTAGCAGAAATATACATATTTAGAGAGCTACTCCATGAGATAAAACTGTAGGGACATTAATTGTTAACAATGCTTGGCTAATGACAGCAAATACCATTTGGGTTCAAATTTTTCATCTCTATGTCTTTAAATTGCAGTAGGAGAGGAACCTTTCTGGCCTGCAACATATATATAATTTCTTTAACATCTTTTCTTACACTAAACACAGCGTTTAGTGTCCTGCCCTTCCTACGTGAAATCTAGTAGGAACACTGCAACCCAATCCACAAAATGCCACAAAACACACAGAATAAATAAATACTGAGGGGGCTTTTTCTCCCACTGGTGATTCTGGTTCACATCTTTGTGTTTACCTTACTACAAAATCCATGGAAGTGGATCAGGTTCATGATATAGTAAAAATGAGAATGGATAACGGAACTGAAATGAAAACAGTTTATTCTACTTCACATAACACAGTCAAAAAAGTAACATTGCATTCCCCAACCTGATCTGCCATGATACCAAACTCATGGTATTGCTAATTAGCAAGATGCTTAGTTTATTAATTGGTCCCGATTCTGAGGTTTATAGTGTGTGGCACAAGCTGAGATATTGGTATATAAGGTTTTGTCTTGTATTTCACAAACATAATGCCTCTGGTGTAAAATCTGACAGGCTAACTATGATTTTGAAAAGGGAGCTCGATACCAGGATTTGAATCACGGCACTGATGTGCAACTGAAATCTTTTAATTAAACACATAGAAAAGAAGATGTGAAAAGATTAACCTTAAAAATAAAAGCTGACAATTTAGTTTCATGACTGAGGTGTATCAAGTGTGTGCTCCCCAAAGACAGGCTTGCAGAAGTAATTTTTGAACACAGACAGATCTGCAAGAGTTAAACATCACAAACCTGTAGCTGTTATGGCAGAGACTGCTTTGTATTGATCTATCTCAAGAAGAAAAAAAAACATTCTCCATAGAGTATTTTGGGGGAGTAGTTAAAACAGCAAAAGAGCTTTTTTCTGGCTGGACCTTCATCTCTTTGGTAGGAAGCATGTGATGGAGTCTCTAGACCCACATAAAGGCTTTACCTGCCCCCGAAGGCCCATTGGCTTAAACCACAAATAAAGACAAATACACCCTTACTTGGCAGATGTGATCAAAAGGGCCTGTTGGGAAAGCACACAAGCCTAGGATGTGCTTCACTGTGGTGGGAGCAAGAAGTTGGACCATGTGCCCTGTGAGCTGAGCTTCCTCCACTGCAGCCACTTCTCCAGCAGACTTGCGGGGAGTATTGCTGGGCACCTGTAGAGCTCGGACTTCCTCAGACTCTGGCTCAGCTGGGAAAGACCTCTTCTAGATAGAGAAAGCTCCAATCATCCAAGGGCAAAAGTTTGCCTAACAACCCCACGTCAGAAAACTCCTTAGATAAAGGCAAGCCCTCAGTCTGCTTCTCCAGTCTTAAGCACCTGGGCTGGTAGCATTACCTGATCTTTCAAACGATGGAAGGAGTAGGGGCACAACTGAAAACCAATACATATTCACTAATGTTTCACTCCCTTCCTAAGGCAGATGAAATTTAGTAAATAATCAGATTTGGTCTAGCTCCCTCAAACTTGCAGTGTTAGAATACATTTGGCTTTAATCCAAGCTAAATCACCTAACCTTAATAAAGTATTTATGTTTTGGGGAAGGAGACTGTGCAACGAATTAGGCAGAGCTAGATGTAAACTGACACGTTACTCTGTTGTCTGTATCAGATACATTTGCATTTACCTGTAATCTACGCCCTTTCTTCTCTAGTAAGGAAAGATACAAGACAGGAGGCCATTCCGATTCAACTATCTGGTATAGTTGTCCTAGCAAAATTAACTCACTCTGGCATTTTATGCAAGGGCATCCATTCTATTTGCCCAAAATAATGCAGACAAAGTCAAGAGCACATTTTGACAGTAGTGTTGGCATGGGCACTTGATGTCAGAAGTATCCAGCAAGAGGCATAAGAGATCATAGAATCATAGAATCATATGGGGTTGGAAGGGACATCTGGAGATCATCTAGTCCAACTCCCCCGCCAGAGCGGGTCTACCTACAGCACGTTACACAGGAACTTGTCCAGGCGGGTTTTGCTTGTCTCCAGAGAAGGAGACTCCACCATCTCTCTGGGCAGCCTGTCCCAGAGATCCTGCAAAAAATGTCAGTGTCACAAATGCCCTTTCTCATAGCTCTTGCTTATCAAAGCCTCAATCCTCATATTCCTGAAGTAAAGGAAGGAGACTTTTTTTCCCTTCTGTCTTACCCTAATTTGGAGAAGAAAACTT
Organism: Limnodromus scolopaceus; assembly: GCA_028565335.1. Classification (NCBI taxonomy): domain Eukaryota; kingdom Metazoa; phylum Chordata; class Aves; order Charadriiformes; family Scolopacidae; genus Limnodromus; species Limnodromus scolopaceus. Next base: position 116,270,551 of record JAOXNO010000001.1, read on the forward strand.
CATCTTCATATGTAACATCTGAAAAATTATTTCCACCAGGTACCACAACAAATTTGAGATGAGTATGGGCTGGTAGTAACACCTTAGTCAAAATAAATTTGTATCATTAATGTTATTGCACATGTAGTTTGGATAAAATATAAGTACATTAGAGTTATAGCAAGTGCAGGTTAGACATGTGAAACTATTGAATTTCTACATCAGTAACTCAATCAACGATCAACTTTCTGGCAGACTGGAAGATGAAATTCTCTGAATGCAGACATGGAGGTAGAAAGTAATCTTTCTTTCTTATACCTATAGGTGATTGCTTATACTTAGGGTTAATTTCATGGGACATACAGGAAGATTTAAGTCCACCAATTCATGCATCATCCTTGGCCTGAAACTAACAGCAAGTGTTTACAGCTAGTGTTACAGCAACTCAGCAAGAAGCAAATGGAATCAGGAAATGCGGGGAAAGGAGGAGAGAAACAAAAAAATCCAGCCTCAGTAATATGAAAAACATGTGCAAGATCCATTATTCACTTAAGCAAGGTGTTGATGAGCACAATTTGAATGGAAAAATAAAATTTTTAAAAAAATAAAAATAAAATAAGTAAAATAAAATAAATAATAATAAAAAATAATAATAAGAAAAAAACCCTGGAAAAATAACCAGAGAAAGTGCCCTACTAGACCTGCTGCTTGTTAACAGAGAAGGTCTTGTGTAAAGGTTCAAGGTCGTCTTGGGCAGAGTGATCACAAGATCATAGAGTTTTCAATTCTTGCAGAAGCAAGACAAGGAGCCAGCAGA
>JAOXNO010000001.1:116271446-116301573 GCA_028565335.1 Limnodromus scolopaceus
CCCTCACTGTGAAGAATTTCTTTCTGGTGTCTAATCTAAATCTCCCCTCTTCCAATTTAAAACCGTTGCCCCTTGTCTTGTCACTACAATACCACTAAAATCAAAAGTCCTTCAGAATTTCAAGTATTCATGCTTATATATTTATGATAAAAAGAAAGAAAGAACAGGAAAAGAGGATTATTTAGTGGCCTGTATTGCAGAGGCAAACAATGAAAATTATGTGTACTTTGCTTTATTAAAATGCTGCTGCGTAATACTGAATAAAAGACAACAGCCCTCACAGAAAAAAAAAAAAGCAAAATTTTCATCCAGAAAGGCCTTTCTGTGCAATTTTTGTGGGCATTTATTGTTTTGTATATGCAGTATATGACCACCTGCTCTGAGCACTAGCAATTTTTCAGAACCGTATTTATTTTTAGGCTGTTTGCAAAAGCTGGCTGTCCAACCCCAAAAGCAAAACCATCACTTTAGTCAGATTCCCTTCTATAGATACATTGTAAAAGTCTTCAAGTCACAGCATATTTTAAAATCCTCTGTTCATCCCCCTGATTCAGTGCTTAAGGGGTCTCATACAGAGCCTACTGTATGTTTCGTTTAAATTCTAGTGCTGTCATCTAGGCCAAGAATCTCAGCTTTGGGATTCTTTGCCCGTCACCTTCAATATGCGTTACTATGGGTACTGGAAAGCCTATTACTGTACACAGAGAAGAGCCACAAGAAAGAAAAGGCACATAGATTTGTAGTATTTAAAAAAAAAAAAAAAAAAAAAGGCAAAGGGGAAGAGGATTCACGGCCACTAGTAGGACATAATTTTATAAAATACCTTTCTTTTAGAAGAGCTGAAAATCTTAATGTAGTTAGAACCAAAGAAAAATTGAAGGAGAGATCAGTATTTACAACACTGCAGTGTCTCTTAGAATATATATTACACACTGTGTCTTTCCTATGCTTCTCAATTCTGTTGGAATACTATGGGAAGTAAATATCATTCACGTAAGAACAGCACTCCGTCAACAAGTCTTTTTTACCACTGAAATAATCAATGAAGAAACAGCAATCTGCCCTGCAGACTTCTGCACTCTCCAACGTCTACAATAAGATTTCTACATGTTGGCAGTCAATACAGTTCAATTAATGTTTAATTCATGTTTTCTTCCTGAAGCAAGATGAAAAGACAGAACATTTATCAATAGCAAAGCTACAGCAAAAACAAACACTTTTTGTTCCAATATTGCCGTCTTTTTGAGATTCATGGTACTATATCAGAGAAAAGCCAAAATGTCATCTGCCATTTGTTTTCCAGAGCTGGATTAAGTTCTGCAGATGCTTAAATGAAATATTAGTGTAAAAATATATGGTGGAGGGAATTCTTCAGTGAATGCAGCAGACAAACTGAAGCAAAACATCGCCATTTTTGTTATTTTCAGTGAAGATATTCTGGAAACTATACACAATCTCATCATATTTAAGTGCACATCAGCTAAAACCTGTCTCACTAAAAATCTTTTCTGTCCTTATTTCTGGTTATCAGCTAGATTGCTGGTCATCGAAGTGAATGCTGATTGCTCCTAAGAGGCTGGCAAAGAACTCCCTGCTGAACTGCCATGATCCCTCTCTTGACAGCAAGCATCTGTCTTGCTGAAGATACAGAGTGTTTATCTCCATAGCAGGCTCGACTCAAACATCCAAGGCTCTAAAAATAAGAGTTTAAAATCTAATTCATGTCTACGGCCTACCTAATCACCCAGCAGGCTTCAGTAAATGCTTTTTCATTGTTTCCTTTTTAGCTTCCTCTGCTTAACCAGCAGATACAGTTATTCACAGTGCAGTTGCACATTAACCTCTTAGACCCCAACATGAATCCAAGTCATTCACCAGGAAAGACTGGTGAAAAGAGAGGGTGAGCCAACCAGGGCTATCTTATATAATTAACATCTTCAATATTTTGATCAGCTGTGATAGTTTAGTACAAAATATGCTCTGCCCATTATCTTGAAAATTCTTATATCAAAATGTTGGCAAATTCAAAGAAGTAGAATGAAAAATGCTTTGCATTTGGTACTGGACCAGTGGAAATGACAGAAGAAAGGCAGTACATACTACTCAGAGTACCAAAGTAATTTGCACAAAGGTCATTATTCTACACTGGAGACATAGTCTACAGCACATGCCAAGAGACTAAGACACCACTGACCAAGGGTGGATTAGAGAAGGAGGTACCACGTGAAGTTTTGCTTGGTTAACACCACTCCAGAAAGAAAATAGTTTCATAGCAGCAGCACTTCTGTGCTGAGGTACACAACAACTACAAGCAACAGCATTCAGAAACTTTCATGCCAGGGTCTGGAAACCCCACCAGAGACAACTGCAGACATCAATAAGCACATTGGTATTTACTGAAGACATGTAAATTTGGGCATGTATCATGAAAAATTATTAGCAAAATGCTGGAAGTACTGACCTGGATCAACAAGTAACTAATATGTCAAGCAGGACATGATATTCTGGATGATACTAATGAAAACATCATCAGGTCTAGAAAACAGAACACAGGAAGGAAGGCTGAAGGAGTGGATGTTGTTTAGTTTAAATAAGAAAATACTTTGAAAGAGAAAACAGCAGTCTTCAAACACACTAAATGGGTAAAATGCAGGTAGAAAAAGGGAGAGAGAAAAGTTTTGCTTCATCCACCATAGGCTTGATAAGGTGGATTTGGGTTTTCAGAACAGTCCAATTGGGAATAAAATGCATAGAGAAGGAACAGGTGACCTGAAGGTCTCTCTTTCACTTTAACAAGTTGGCCTAGCACCTCTCAGAAATGGCACAGGCATCAGGTAACCCTACTCTCAGGCAGAGGTGTAGGCCAGGTGATCTGTCAAGATCCGTTCCAGATTGCTGTAATTGTAGGATTGCACACATGATTAGCAAGAATGGATAACATCTAGTGTAGACAGATAGATGATATCCATAGTGTACATCCTACCCTGAGGAGGCCGCTGGATAACTAAGTACTTGGTGTAGATTGAAGAGCACAAGATTCAGTATGTTGTCTGGATAATTCGAACAAATTTACCAGCAGAAGGGAAAACATTGGGGGAAATAGCTGTATGTGTAAAGAGCATGTTCGTGTATGACTGATTTACAACGGGCTACTCACATGCCTAACAAACCTGTTCCCTATGGAGTGGAGTAGATGACCATGCATCAACCTTTCACATGCAAAAGGATGAACCTGGCATATCAGGCCACATGTCAAGGGACACAGCCATAATACTTGCCTGTCCTCACAGTCCTTAGCCCACTGGATAGTTTGGAAGATAGGATGCATGGGATCAGTGTTAAATGTGTTTTAGAAAAAGAATCCCATTCCAAGGAAAATGCTGGAAAGGAAATATACTTTTTAAAAAAAAACAAAAACAAAACCCAAAAAAACCAAACACACCCCAAAAAACCCCACAACAAAACCAAAACAGCCCATGTGTGTAAAGGTAGCAACGCCTAGAAGACCACTATCTCCACACGAAACAGTAGGGGACATCTCTCATCACGAGGGAAAAGACCAGCCAGCCTCAAGTAAAAAAAGTTCTAAGCAAAAGACTGTCTAGGCAGCTGCAAAACTGAGAGTTCAATAAGGCAGTAAATGATACTTCTCCACATCAGGTGATGGATTTTGATTCTTTCACTTTTATCAGATTATGCTGAGTACATGAGAAAATAAAAGCAGAAAGGATGTTTCTTGTCTCATAAGCACAGTTCAGATAAGGATAAGGAGGAAAGTTGTGCTTTCCTTTCAAAAGGCAATGGACTGAGGAGGTATTGTTATTCAGCTGCCAAGAGCTCTCTCCCTTATGTATAGACATCAGTGTTTTCTCTGAGATATTGTCTGATATCTTAATTGGAGGCTACCTTTCACATATGCCTGTAGAGAAGTGAGGCGCTGATTCACTTTCTTGCAGAAAGACTGCCATAGGCCCTAGCAGAGCTGATATTGTCTGGAAGGGGGTGCCACAGCGTTGAAACACACAGCCTCATACGCCATTGGGCTGTGCTTCAAAGAGTTTCCTTTATACTATCTGGATTGTTAATGGCATGAAAATTAGCCACTGTTCCAAGGGAATCCCAGTGCAACTTCCATCTCTTGAGACTTCCTAGATCAGAAGGGCCTCCACAACCTGGAGTCAAACCTCCCAAAGTGATGAGAGAATAAAACAAACCAAAAAGAACCCCACTGAACTGTGAGCAGGCAAGTATGTCAGTAACTCCCCAGTAAAACATCACACAGAAAAAAAAGAGAAGAGCCCTGTACTGGTCTACTGTGTTAGTGGTCACCGCAGCTATTTTTTGTTGTTGTTGTTATATCTACAATCCTAAAATTATCCAGCTCTACTTATGGCAAAATTAAAGGATTTTGTATTAACTGTGAACTTGGCATCTTCAACTTACTCTCTAATCACATAATTTCAGTTTTGTCTTTCTGCACACTTTTCTGTAAAGATATATATAAAGAAAATAATTTAATAACAGAATTTTTACATCAGTACCAAACAGTTCATCTGTACAGAAAATTTTCAATGAAAATCAGTTGAGGTTGGGGCAGGGGGAAAGCCACATATGATTTAGAATGTTTCATCTGCCTCTGTCCATGTCTAGACTTACCTAATTTTTGAAGTGGGCACCTTATAATGACAATCAGCTGAAATATACTCAAACATTTGATTTATAGAAGCACTGTGAGATCTACTCAACAGGAAAACCCCCATCATAAACCTCATTTTCACTCTGGTAGGCAGCTATACAAGCAAGTGTGCATTTAAAAGAATAGTGTTAGCATGGGATTCACTTGATAAATTAAAATTCCCATAAATACTAAAGACTGTTATAAACAGTTCTGTAGTAGTAGTTAGGTAAATCTACCAGTATCCAACATTTTGCCATATCACTCCTTGTTAAATTGATTAATTACTACGTTTAGAGTAGTTACTCTTGTGTCTCTGACTTCTTTTTTCTTTGAAGGGTGTAAAATGATATTTATAATTGCTGCAGATTAGAATGAGATTTTTATAAAGGAAAAATATGCTATAGAAAAGACAATAAATAAAAAAATTTGCTGGTTTATTTCATTTTTAATTTTAAACAAAATAATCCTATTTGCCTTCAATGTTGACCAACCAAATGGGTGTTAAACACCTGCTAGGTGAAATGCTTTTTCTCTTCATAAGGAAAGGATTTCAACACTTAGCTGACCAATTCAGCTAATGTTTAATTCATTTCCTTGTCTGCTAGCTAGATTAAAAGAAAGAACATTTGTCAACAGGAGGGAGGCAGCAAAAATCCAGTTTTGCACTCCAATCCTAATTTACAAGAGTACTAAGGTCCAATTTCTAGACAAAAGATGTCTTAGGAGGGAGGCCGAAGCTGAGATTGCAAACCATAAAGAAACTACTGGGACACAAACATCACTGATGATAAATCTTTTAGGCAAAGTCAAATTTATGATATAGTTAAAATGGAATATCCTGGCATCTAATGTCATCACAGCGTTAATGGGATATATCTGTCGCAACAAACTGCCTTCTCATGTAAAATACATTATTTTCTTTAGTTCCTTTTTCTTGGTTTGCCTCTAGTTGTATGCTAGACAGGGAGCACTAGCAGAGCATACTTCAGGTGAGTTTTTTCGCCAGGTGCTTTGCAGTTTTTGTGCATTCACTACCACTGTAAAATAGCACCTGTATTCAGTAACAGAGAACACAATACTGACAAAAAATGCAGACTTACATGTTCTGCAAAGACCTACAGAGAAAGGGGAAGTGTAGAGGAAAACATCTTTTATTTTTCAGACATTTCAATTTCTTTTTGAGCCATAAGAAAAGCAGTCATTAATCATAGCCAGATGTCATGGAACATGACACATAGTGCGATGTGTATGTGAAAGGCAGACATTATCAGTGGAATCACAAATCCCACCTTTCCTAATTGGAGATCTCCTTCAAGCAAAATGGAGAGTATGCTGAATACACTCATTTTAAAACCCATGACTTCTATTGTAATAACTCAGGGGTTTGACAGCACTATAAGAAGCTGAGAATCCCCAGATTCTGGTTTATTCCTCATATGTCTACCCTTTCCAAAAATACATTGATTTTTATAGGTATGACAAGCTGGTTCAATTCATCTCTATGTGAAGCAATCTTTCATATCTGTACATGAATACTAGAAGATATTTTGAGCATACCAGAAAGGGTAAAAAATGCAAACTGCTGTAGGCTCACATGTCTGGCAGGATGACATCTAGAAAACTGTAGAACTGTCGCAATATCTACAATATAATGCCACTGCATCAGATAATATACTACCTGGTGGAAACCGCTAAAAACATGTAAGGGAAGTGTAAGGAGAGAGAGAGAAAAAACCCAAATGTGTGCAGTAATAAATACAACTACTGACCTTCTGATTGTTTTCCTCTATTCCCCCCACCCCAGCTGCTTTGATTTTAGTGTAGTATAGTCTTTGTTGATACTGCAGCATGAAAATGAAAGTGGGGGAGGGAATTAACCCTAAGAGGAAAGAAAAACCTTTGCAGATTTCATTTACTCCTAGTTCTTCCAACTAATCCATTTGCAAGTCAATCTTATCAAAAGAGAGGTAGACTCGCTATTGCAATGTTCCAGGAAAAAGAAAAAAACCTAAACCAGCTCACACCGAGCAGTCTCTATAGCCAGAGGAATTCAAATACAGAGTTTTTTCTCTCTGCATCCCCCCCCAGCACAGTTACTGGTTGCAGCCTGCGCACCATGTGCTTCCAAAAGAACCTTTCAATTCAACTAAACAATAAACATTTGAGCAATAGAGAAAAAAGAAGCCTGTGCAACCATCTAGGTAACCCCTAACAGAAGTATGGAAAACAAATAAAGGAGTTCTTTTTAGTCTCTAGACTATGTATCTCTTCCTACAGCCCTATACTTCCCAAAAATTAAGCATAAGCTCAAAAATACTGTATTTTCTGACCCCACACTTGCAGAATTTGCTGCTGAGCTTTCCCCTACAGCAGTAATGTCTCTAAATCTAAAGCTTCACTATTTAATTATTTTCTAGCCTGTGAACACAGCCCTTAAAAATGAAATGTGACTATCAACTCAGGCAGTGTCATTTCTGAGACTACAGCAGTCTAGAAACAAGGCCAAAATATTATATATAATACAAAAATAATAATGGAAATATAAAGTCTGTATGCTAAGATGAGCCTCAGTTCGCTCAGCTTTGTATTGCGTTAATATGACTAGTCATATGACTAATCACTTCATTGAGGTGCTAATTCTAAATAGGAAAGATGACAGTGAAATGTGAGCTCTGCTAGAGCAGCACTGATAACCTGTTTTCACAAAAGCACAGACAGCGTACTTATTCAGGTCTTCTCCGTTATCAAAAGCCCTAACTTGCCTATCTCCAGATTTCTCTCATGGTTTTATAGGAGCCAGCTACACACTCTCATCAGACGAAAATCATTAGAGTGTTGAAACTTGAAATTATGAAATCATAATATCAATACTGGAACTGAACACAACAGAGCACCTCGTGGGACTGCGGGCAAGATGCTGCTGCTCACTTTCCTATACAATGCCCCTCCACTCTCCACTTTATTTAAGGCAAAATAAACTGCTGGAAAAATTCCACAGCTGAAAACCACACAATACAGACATTTTTATGCAGGTCTTAGGTCCAGGTCACGGTGTGCCAGAGAAACTGCTTTCACTCCTTTCCTGTCAGGATGCAATAGCATTAAAAACAATGGCTAGTTGGCTTGATATTCCACTGCCATCCAAGCAGGTCTTAATTGCAGCAAGGCCAGTTTCTGCCAGCTTTTCAAAACTAGGGCTTCTTCTGCCAACTTCATTAAGCTTATTTTTACAGTGCATCATTCCCCTGTTTACCATCAGCTCCTCCTGTAATGAAATGCCCACTCGAATATTGGCTCACCAAAGAACATTATGGGTATCTATATGCTGAATCTCATGGTATTGCCGATTGTTCTGAAAAGTTAAAAACATTCGGAGGTGTTTGTGATCACCCAAAGAGGCTTTTCTGTTGAGTTTAATTTTAGCTCTTTCTTATTCTCATTCAGGAGGGGGTGATCAAGATTTTCTTAGAAAGGATTAATAAATAACCTTGATGAGAAAAAGCTGAGCATTCAACTGATTTATTAGAGCCTACCAATGCTGTGAAATGGTTGTAAACCATGGGTAACTTTTTCTGTCTAAGCTCAGGTTTTTTTCTTGTATTTTGTAAGAACCAACCTTGTGCAGTGCTGAATGATAGTTCTTTTTGTCTTTTTTTCCCTCCAATCTAATACCTGTCACAACCATCACACAACCAAGAGCTCTCTCATAGGCTTTAGTTAACTCACTGATCCATGGAAAAGCAGAATCTGGAGCCTGCAGAAGTGTTTGCTTACTGAAACCTATATTTGCTTACAGCTTGCCTATAAAAAATATGTTTGTGTATATTTTAAATCCTTTACTTACTTTACCTTTTGATGAAGAAAGCAGTGAAGTACAAGCCCAGCTGAGGTAGCGGGTCAACATTTAAATTTTAACAGTGTTGCGTGATAAAATATCCCTGGAGATTTGAAAGGGTGGGAGGAAGGACTCAAAAGCATATCACATTAAACATCTTTGAGTCCTCAGGGGCAGAGTCAGAGGGGGAAGGGCAAAACTGTCATTTCATTTCCCCAGTCAGTATTGCCTGCAGATGCAGGTTAGGAAGCAGGCCTTCTGAGGAGAACAGGGATGCATTTGTTAAAATGCTCTTTCACCATATTCATCTCCTCTCTCTTTCTTAGTGCTACTCATCAGTTTTTCTTTCATTTTTATAATAAGACTAATGTTTTGTGTTTTTTTTTTTTTTTTTAAATGAAGTCCTCCAAAACATTCATTCAAATGTTTCACCAAAAAAAACCCCTGAATAACAGACTTTATTAAGGAAATATTTTTATCTCTCTTTTTTTCAAATAAACCATTGCAATCTACCAATAATTGATTAAAATTAAATTTTAAAAATAAAAGCATCGGAGGCATCAGAATCTATCTATAATTAATTAAGGAATTAAACTGATCAGCTAGGGGTAGTACATGTGACAGCACCTGAGTCCTACGCTGGTGATTTGTCACACACCCTAATACCTCATATCATGTGCTGGAATATCTGAGGGTTGAAATGTGGGTTCGCCTCCCAATTATGTGTCTGCAGGAAAGCTACAGGCTATAGGTTGGCTGGTTGTTAATTAAGTGGCAAAATGCAATTCCTGCCTCTTCCCACATTTGTACTGGATGACCTTCCTTTTCCCTCCCTCTTTAGAAAATAAAATTAGTTCTCCTGGCAAGTGACATTGTTCACCTCCTCTAGGTTCTTCCCATCAACTTGATATAGTGTTTTCTGCTACAGAATGACCACCATCCATAACTTTCAGTAAAGAAATAATGACACAATTGATTATTTTTTTTGTTTAAGACACAGAATGCAATAAAGATTTCATATTTTTTCAGCTGCTATAAAGAGCATCACTGTCTGCATCAACGCCAGACACACATCCTACCTAGCCAATATGTCCCAGTCTGTAACCCTTCCTAGGGGTGTGCAAAATGCACCACTACAGCTCTCTTCTAGTCTTCTCCGAGTGCCCAACGGTCCTACAGCTAACGCATCAGGAACGGAACGGTGGTATTCCTAGAAATCCCAGCTTCGTGGAGAGAAGCATTAAGTACAACCGGGAAAAAGAAAAAAGGCAGATGAAATTAACATGCATTAATGGCTGCTCTGTTGCATGGTCCCTGACAAGCCCTCGGCATCTTGCCACGCTGCTCTGGCTGAACACGGTGCCAGAGCACACACCCGCAGCGCTCACTGCAGCTGAGGGACTGTGATTCAGTCATGTTGGGAGCAGCGCTTGTGGTAGTGGCGCTGAGTAGAAGAGACAGACAGAAGGGAGGGCGAGAGCTGAAGGAATTTCGGGTAGTCCTCAGAGGGAAGCTTCAGAGGTTGGATTTCTGGTCTTTGCAATTGTGATTTTGGACCAGCGCTGGGTGATGAGTCAGTGTTTGTCACTAACGGGGTTCTGTAATGGGGATATCTACAGCGGTGTGACAGCCTGTCACCACCAGCAAAGTAAGATGGCACTGCAGAGTTAATAAGCCAGGGAGACCGTAAACACAAAGAAAACAGAAATAAAGAGAGTAAGGAGGAATATGAAGTGATAAGCAACAAAATACATAGGACTCCATGCACAAAAATAACACTTCTTCACACGGAACTAGCTTTGAGTTTTTGTTTTCAAACTTTACAACCCTGTATTCTAGGAAAGCTGCTTTAAGTTTCTCTCAGCGACCCAAAAAACTAAGTGTAACCATCCGCATAGCCCCGTGGTACGATGTGCTTACTTCCACCTATACCAATAGTCAGACTTACAAAGTAGTTTGTGATGGGACATCCCACATGTTGGCTTTCTCCTGCCCAGGGATGGAGAGTCTCCTGCATAGGCAGTGACACCCTTGGAAAGGGCAGAGGTACTGTTTGGCTCACAGCATGTGGGAGAAGGACACTCTTGGCTGGCTGCTATGTGAGCTGGCCAAAGTGTGAACAGGTAAACAAAACCAGCTCTAAAGCATGAAGCCCCAGAAGAAAACTGGCTCTCTCCTCTTGATAAGTAAACTGGTACAGTTATGGATAAGACGAGAGAAGACAGATCACATGAAGGTCAGTGGGGCAGGAACTTGCCATCAGGGTATTACTACAGGAGGGAAATAAGGAAGCAGACTTTGGGAAGAGGTGGAAACTGGGACCTGTCCTGACAACCTGGAATTTCTTTGGCCATCTGATGTACATCCTGGACATTAACCACAACATCCACTGCCAATATGCAGTACCGATACCAGCTCAGAGCCCAGGCTGCACATGCGGTCCGTTCCCTTGAGCAGTGTGTACCTTCAGAGCCTTCCTCAGGTCTCCCAACAGCATGGTGAATATCACATGCAATGTTCCTGTTATTTGTAATAGCAGAGCCCATCACGTTCCTGGCAGGACATCACCATTTCATTACTGGGTTGCTTATTGCACAGACTAGAAAAATGTGAAAAATAGCAGAACTTGGCAAATACTGAAAAGAGAATTGTCTGAAAATTAAAACATTTTTTTTTCCAGCACTATGTGTCTATTTAGGGGTTCAAAGATGAATAAAAAGCTTCTATTTAATAAGTAAATCAGAATGCATCATTTGGCCTTTAGCAAAAAGAAACAGTTTGAATGCTTAGCCTATGTGGTCTCTGTTTCCTACTTATCCTCTGCAACGCAATGCACACAGATGCAGTATCTCTTTCCTCCTTTCTTTCTCCAAACTTGGCTTTTTAACCCAGTAACTCATTTTCTTCTCACTTTGACTACCTCCACAGCTGGATCCCTTTTAACTTTGGACACACCCAGGTTCTACGGACCTTGAGAAAAAAAATAGCCAATTAAATAGTCTAAAGCCCTGAGCATAGTTAACATTCATTTACAGCATGAAAAGAGCAGAACACCTTCCTGGTGCTTGCCAATTACACGATATTTCAGCCAAACGTATTCAATGATGCCAGAATGAAAATTCCAAAGTGTGTGTGATATTCATTTCTAAACCCTGTTAACTTAATTAACTGTTGGTTAAACGTGCACTGATCTTAGACCCAAGCATGTTTGATGAGGTATTTTTCATTAGGCAAAAGAAAGAATTTAAAATGTGCAAACCATTTGTAACAACAGAGAAAACTCCCTTCCCAAAATTGCACACAATGCACACCCAATTCACGGTCAGTGAAGGTTTATATTCTATTTGTACTTTGTTCTGCTCTTGTCAGTTTTACTTGAATCGTGAAACATCATTCAAGCAATACCATTCACCAAACACAGAAGATAACATCCTGCATTGTCAGTACCATTTAAATGCAAGACCAAGTAATATGAAAAATGATTAAACCATCCAATAACAATTGCATTTAACCTGTGTGGCCACTGCTAAATTCACACGCTGAGTGGCTGGTTGGTGAAATTATTACAGGCACAAGTCCAGATACCCAGATCCTGTACCAGTGGGCATACAGCCATTTCTAAAAATAAACAAAGAGAAGCAGGGAAGGCGTTTATCATTCTTATCAGAGCTGTAGCATTTTTTTAATTAACCCAGATCCACATCAGAAATAACTAGAAGACGGTGCACTTCACTAGCCGCTAATAGCTTTGTTGCTTGCGAATTGATTATTATATCAGAAAACTTTGCTTTTTTTAAAAAGAAAAATAAAAATCTCGTATCTAGATGTGACACACACTAAGGCAGAGGTTTCAGTTGGCAATAAGAAAGTAATCTGGCTACACCCCAAAGCAGGTGCCATAAAAACAAATTGTTATTACCAGGAGAGACAGACACACCTGGCGGTCAGAACAGATAGTTAAATGGGATAATGACCCTCTGCTCTGTCCTAGAACTGAGGCTGCAGAAAGTTCGTTTCCCACAGCATCCTGTGCATTGTAAGAGGCAGCTTCTAAAAATCACAGCTGGATGAGTGTGTCCTCCTTTCCCTACACAAAGTGAATTCTGAAGCTTATTCTAGGCCAGCTGGAGAAGCAAAACACTGTATTAAACTGATGTCACTCACATCGTGCATCCCTCACCTACTGCTTCAAAATAAACCATAAGTGAATAGCACTCTGCTATAGGCACACAGAGGCATACATGGCACAGAGAACTGAAACATACGCAGGCAGGGCATTCTGTAGCCATTCTTCTGTCATTAGGTATGTTAAAACACAAGAAGATACCATGATAGGTCCAAAAACAACTTCACTGAGTTAAACAGAGCGATGGTCTGTGACTGTGGGCTATACTTCATGTGGCCGATCAGTTGCCAGCACAGTAAGATTTCCCAGCTTTCCTGAATGTTGAACTGAGAGGAAATACTTCCCTGCCATTCTCAGATAAAAATGTTCAGACCCCAGAAGGCTATACCATCTCTGCCTCATAGCATCAGCAAGTCCAGAAAAAACTCCGAAGAGCATTGTGATTTCTGTTTCTTCTTTGTGATTTAGGAGGTGGGCAGAGTGGTGCATAAGGTCCTGTGCTTATTTCTGCTGGGGTTTCCTCTGGTAGTACAATTTGCTCCATCCCATCACTGACTTCATCTCCTGTTCCCTGCTCATGAAGTGCCTGTACACTTAGGAATTCCCGTGTGCCTGAATGGCCACAGCAGGTTTATGCAGCACTTTCTAAACACAGAGCTAATGTCACCACACAAGCTAAAGTGCTACATCTGCTGCTTATCCCAAATCTGGTCCTTTTGCTAACACCCTCTAGCTATCAACATTTCTGATGTACTTGTTCTGTATATATATTAGAAAATTTTTAATCAGCATATGGGTATCTTGTCAAAAGTGACTCTTCTTCTTAATAAAATATCCTACCTTCCCTGCAACTTGGCACCAGCAGATATTTGCTCTTTACTCACCCATCGCAATTTCCATTCATACAATACACAGTACTTCAAAGTAACCCTTTGAACCTGAACAGGACTACAACCCTCATACATACAACAGAATTTTGCTTACTAGAAGATGCTTCGTTTAGTATGAAGTCAATTTGCATACTGATAGATCTCTTCCCCTTCCAGTCACAATATAAAAACTTAACGCACTGCTATAATAATTCAGTGTACATCAAATCTGACTTCTTTTGATGCATTCAACCACCTACTGTCACTTTAATGCATTTTCCTGGCACATGCACCCACCCTGTTTCATGTGAAAACATTTATGTTGGCACTCAATTCAATTAATTTTTTCTCAAAGAAAAATTCAAACACAGATGTATTCGTCTCTCCAAAAGAATCAACATTTTCAAGTTAGGAAAAGAGAGAAAGAGGAACTATTCCATTTCTCCAACATTTGAGTCAGTAATTGTTTTGCACTGAAGCTGCAAAGTTAATCAGTCATTTATTTATTTATCTTGTGTTAGCATCTATCCGCCATAGGGAAAAACACACAGCTCCTCAACATTTACCATAGAAAAATAAGACCAAGAGAAAGAAATTAAAAGGTGTGGGAAGTACACAGGTCATTTATCAGAACAAGAGAACCCTGCTCATTCTTTCTTAATAGGAAACAATGAGAGCACAGAGCCAGAAAGAAAAGAAAGTGGCAGTGGGAGAAAAAATTCATACACAAGACCATGATGTTCATATGCCATATTTTCCAGTCTCATAGCAAACAAGCCACTGCCATTATTTTATTTAAGAAAGTTAGGAAACTTACATGCATAAAAACACCTATTTGACTTTTTACAAAAGTACGTTTTCATCTTTCTCGCATTTAACATTTAAGTTAATTTGCCAACACCATTTTCTTCTTTCTTACACAAGGTACTTGCTGTGTTTGCTGACTATAATGTAAGTGCTGTGTTTACAGTACTGTCATACAAAATGGGTTTACCGTCTGCCATTTTAGTACTTGCAGTTCTTCAATATCCCCACTGCTATCTGACGACTTCTTGGCTCTAGCCATGCTACGGTACACAGGTGCATGAAATTGCATTACTGCCCACATAAAGGTTATTTGCAGTAAGTACTTTTCCAAAAAGCTGCCCATGTATATGACGTAGGAGCCTTCCCAGTTTGCGTCTCTCTTAATACACATATGTGTTATATACATACATGTACAATAAGCTCTTCTGAATCACCTTGCATGGCAAGAAAATCCAACAAAAACAGAAGTAAAAAAAGCCCACATTAAACTCAGAAAAAGTGAAAAGGAATAAGATGTTGAGGATGCTACCATTTAATTTCACTGATCCTTCAAGGTATTAAGCACAGGGGCTCTTGTCCTCCTTTTACAAAGCTTCCAAGACTGTACTGCCAGATAAACTAGCGCCGAGAATTTTGTTTACCCAGATCTGTTTCCAGTGATTGCAGAACACAGAAGAAGAGCTGGCAAAGACACAATGCGCCCTTTCCAATTTTATCTCCCTACTGGTGTTATCATTAAGGCTGAACCTGCAAGTAGGGAACATCGTCCATGCTAGCAGTGCTCAGAGGTCCATCAGATTTGCTGTCACTGACTCGCTAATTGATTTTGGTTTTCCCATTTATGGGTCAGTGAATTCTTACATATGGCTATTTTCCAGGCAAGTATTAACTGCAGCAAAACCCTGACTATTAATCCAGTGTACTTCAGCTTAGGCAAAGAAGAAAAAAAAAAAAGAAAAAAATAAAAAGAACAATGGAATTTGGTGCAGAGTCTTTTCATTAACATGTATGTGTGCACATGTGCATGTACTCAACTTCCAAAATTTCACCTTGGATAAGAAAACATTTCCTTGAAGACATAAAGGATTAGGAAGTACAAAACATCTCCTTATTATAATACTGACAGGTTTCTGGCCTTGAGCTCTATTCTTGATTTCCAGTAAATGTCTCCTATGAGTTTGAAAGGCAGAGGCAAACTAAGTGTACAACATACTTGTGTGTGAAAAGAATGTGTGAAAATGGAGTTAAAAAGAAGGATTGTCCCAGGATTTAACATATTCATTAATAAAACATTTTCCCCAACAAAAAAAGTCTCTATGGGATAGTGAAATTGTATCAGATTCCATGATTCACTGTTTCAGTTTATTTCTTCTGGGATTTCTTTGGGGGCCTTTTTAACATTTTAAATAAGGTATTTCAGCTTCACCACTTATCAAAACCCATGGATTTAGACAAGACATTATATGCCTTAAAAAGTAATCAGAGACATAATTACAATCTTTTGTTAAGTTACTTTTGCAACTGAAAAAGGGGCAGAAACTTCCCTGCACGGTTCTCCACTGGTTGCTCAATTCTGCTGTTTACAGAAATGGTATATTTTGCACTTTTGCTCTAGTGTTGATTTCTATAAGACCAACTTCAGATGGAAAACAAGGCCCAAAGAGAAGGAAAAATATTCAAGTTCCTATAAGACATATTAACAGCACTTTGGAACCAAAACACATGCTAAACTGACTGTAGGTAACTTCTTTGAGTCATCAGGTTGTTCTCCCTGAAGACATATTTGTTTAGACTTCCATCCTTTCTCCAGTTCTTATCTGGCAAGGATGACTCCACAAGGAAATAAAGCGAGAACAATGCTGAACAAACACAAATATGCTGTTTGCCTGTCTGCCTCCATGAACCAGTAGAGGCATCTCTATCAAAATGCCAACAGGCAAGCAGAGTTTGTAAATTTTACAGTGCTGGACTGATACACTCACAGAGCTGCATCGCTGCAGTACTTCAGGCAAGTGGAATAAACAGCCCTTTTTCAGGTAGCGTGAGCAGCTGAGTACACTATGCTCTCCAGGACTGAAACGCTGGCCTTGTACCAGAGGTTACATACTAGGGAGAGGAAGGGTCCAGTTGCATAAGGGAAAGGTGACTTTAAGAAACCAAACTACGCATTCCCTGCAACAGCGCAATCTTGCCCCTTCATTAGGAGCATCAGCTGCCTGAGCAAAACCCACCCAAGAACAGTCAAAGGGATATTTCAAGAATCACTCTATGAAGGGCCAAACTGAGCCAAGGATCATGGAATAAGCCAGAACATACAAGCCTCAATCTGCCACAGCCCCAGTTATTGGCAAGACGCAAAGAAAACAACCCATTTTGATCATAGAATCACACACAATTGACATAATATGAAAACTGGCATTGAAATACAAATAGAGGAAAAGCCTGTCTCCCTTCAGGCCTCTTCACAGTTCCAGCATACATTTATATTCAGTTCAGCGGGACATGGGCTGGTAAGGTTCCATGAAACAAACTGCTGCTAGACTGCCCACCAGCAGTGTTCCACCTGCCCTGGTGGCCATATCTAAACATGCTTCCTGTCATAATAACACAGGAATTATACTTTTTTATATTTTCCATAATACATTTTATTATTTAGGTAATAAATGACAAACAGGATTCAGTGAAACAAATGTAAAATGGGATTTCTCATGTACTTTCTGAGTAGTATCAGAGGTCCACCAGTCCCAATGACAGGGTACGATGGCAGGAGCCATCCCTGGTGCAGTCTTGTCCGTACTATTTGCTTGGGAAGTACATGGTCTCTGAGCACTGCAGACCATAGTATTTGACTTGCACTGGCCAAAATCATGCCCAAGAGCCTGCTAACAACTAGGCACTGTTTCAACAATCAGCATTGGACAGTCTGGCACCACAGCTCACTCCCTACTCTTGTTTTATTTATCAGTAAATATGTGGCCACTGAGCCCTATCTAACAACCATTTAAGTTGGCTGCAACCATTCTGTTCACTCTAATGCAGCTCGGTTACTTTAAGAAAAATGGAAAAAAGGCCAGGTGGAGTAAGAAACGTTCTCACCCTTTTTTTAAGAAAGAGATTAATCCACATATGAACATTTGTCAGGAACATTATCAACATCTACCTCATCCCTCCTACCACAGTGCACAGAAATTTTGCCTTGGTGATGTCAGCATTGTCTTTGATCCCTCTTAGTCGTCCCAAATTCCCCTTTTACAAGGCTACCCAAGGAGTGGACAGAAAGACAACAGAGTAGGGAAACATCCAAAACAATTCACAATGTGTTCCACTGATTATATCACCTAAGGGTATCTTTGAGATAGGAAATACTCTAAAAAATAACAAATATAAACACTCTAACGAAGTCTGCAGCTTCCAGATTTTACTGCATTTTCATGAAATTAGCAGAGTTTGTACCTGATGTATGCTTAAGGTAAAATCATTCTTGAAAGCTGAACGTTGTCTTTGATAAGAGAAATAGATCTGCTCTTTAACGTATTCACAGTAAGGCGCATTTTCAGGATGTCAGACTATTTGGGAGCTTATTTTAGAGCTTTTATCTGAACTCTAATTTGCAACATCCTTTTTAGCATAGAGACTGATTGAGACACAATTTCAGTCATAATGTCACCGGTGCTGCTTGTAGACTACTGCTGTTTGATATACCTAGGAACAATTCAAGAGCTATAACAGTTCCTTCTGTTACAGGTTTACAACAGAAATGCACACTTAATATAGATCAAGAAAGCCTTTTCCTTGCAGAAGAAATCAGTAGAGAGATTTACACAGTCTCCTGAGGGAGGTGATTCTGCCCTTCTACTCCACTCTGGTGAGACCCCACCTGGACTATCGCATCCAGCTCTGGAGTGTTCAGCACAGGAAAGACACAGACCTGTTGGAACAAGTCCAGAGGAGGGCCACAAAAATGGTCAGAGGGATGGAACACCTCTCCTATGAAGACAGGCTGAGAGAGCTGGAGTTCAGCCTGGAGAAAAGAAGATTCTGGGGAGACTTCAATGCAACGTTTCAA
Organism: Limnodromus scolopaceus; assembly: GCA_028565335.1. Classification (NCBI taxonomy): domain Eukaryota; kingdom Metazoa; phylum Chordata; class Aves; order Charadriiformes; family Scolopacidae; genus Limnodromus; species Limnodromus scolopaceus. Next base: position 116,289,828 of record JAOXNO010000001.1, read on the forward strand.
CACTTGCAGGGGGTTTATAAGAAAGGTGGGGACAGACTTTTTAATAGGGCCTGTAGTGATAGGACAAGGAGTAAGGACAAGGCTCTGAGCCAGCTGATCTAGTTGAAGATGGTCATTGCAGGGGGGTTTTACTAGATGACCTTTAAAGTTTCCTTCCAACTCAATTTTATGACTCAGAGTCTGAGAATGACAGCAAAGTTTCCAGTTAAACCACCACCATGCACTCAGTGTCATTTGATTCTTCATCTCATGAGCACTCAGAGCTTTGCAAACTTTGTGATCCAGGACCTTTTGGGGATGCAGGTGTATTGCTGATCATGCCACCTTCCAGCTTCTTAGCAGTCATCACACATCAGTCAGAGCAGCTAACTTTTCCTTGAACTCTTCCTTTCTCTCTCCCTCTCTCTCTCCATCGGTTAGCATACACACTTGAAACTCTACTTAGCATTCCCATTGTATTTCCAAGCCACAGAACATATTCATAAACATTCCTTGTTGTTTGTAACCTGATCAGACACACCACAACTTTCACTTGTCAGAACAGAAACGACAGTAGTTTTATCAAAAATGGGATAACATGGCCTCACCCCATCTCTAATACCAATGAGAAATGAACAGCACTTCCTGCATAGTTCAAACAGTGAAGAGAATAGATAAGATGATGAAGTAGCAGTAGTACAAAAGCTAAAAAGAAATAATAAAAAACTAGATCATGAGCACTGTTTAGCCTCAAAATGCAGTGTGTCCATTCATTATGTATTGGACGGGTTGATTTCCAAAGCTAATGAACCCCGTTGCTTTGAAGTATACTGGTTGAAAAACTTCTCAGTGTAGGTATTATCCAGTGCATGCAAGAGAGATATTGTCTCTTGGGTCTCAGGATCAAATACTTTCCTTTACACACGTGAGACACCTGTCGCAAAAAAAAGTAACTGTTTATATGGAAAAGTAACATTAAGAATATTAAAATATTTTAAAATATATTAATATATATTTTATACGCTTAATAGGGGACAGCAACAGAGAACAAAGCTTGCAACATGGGGCCGAAGCTCTGTGCAGGCCACTAAGCATTCAAAGGGCTCAATGGTCTAAAAAGAATTGCAGGGAAATAAGACTGACAGATGATCAAAGGGTAAAAATATTAATTATAAAAGTGATGCTTCAGTCTCTGAAAGAGAAAAGAGTACAAACAGGTCTGCTGCTCAAAACATGATAGGTATATCATGCATTTTTAAAAAGTACACCAATCAGACTAAGAACTTTCTCATAAACTATTCCAGTTTAATATGAATATTCAGGAAAGTAGTTATTGAAAGGGAACATTAGTTCTGGGAGTTTTTGTTCATTTTTTTTTTTGTTTTGGAGTGGGTTTCTTTTGTATGAAAGTTAACCTAGAAACTACCTTGATCATAAGGTGATGAGTCATACATTGGACTAAGCTTGATAGATGGATATCCACAGTGTAAAAAAATAAGCAGCATTTCCAGCATAAACATTTAAAAGACACTGACAGAAATTTTGGTGAACAGCAAGGGTCAAAGAGTAGCTAAAAAACATATAACTGCCTTAAAATATTAAGGAATCAACAATTATGGAATAGTTATCTCAAGATCAATACCATTTCAAGAGAACTAAAGAATTAGTAAGCATATGTACAGCTAGTTTCAGTGATTTCTACCTTGTATTTGATGCCTCCACATTTTCTTCTCACCTACTGACAAATCCAGCAGCTGTCTAAAGCACTTACCACTGTTTGCACACAAATCTCATACCCACTTTGTCTCCTTTACATATCTCTTATCAAGATAATCACAGGACCAGGTGTCTTCAATGAAAAGAGAGAAAGACAAACCCTCCTGTTCAAAAGCATCATCAATACAGGCTTTCAGTGAGTCAACAAAAGTGCAGGATATACACAACACACAGGACTGAGCATCTCCATTTGTTGATAACTGCCTTCTCCTTAACCTGGGAAGGTAATTTCCTGCTAATCATTGACCAAAGCAGTCCAGTAAACTATGGCATGTTACCCCACCACTTTGCCAAACAGACATATCCAAACATACGCTGTAGGTGTGGAGAGATTTCTCACTTCAAGACTCAAATTTGCATTTGATCCAAGGAGAGAATACAGTCATCTGCAGAGATTTTGAATCAGATAACGAGATGCCCTTCTCTGCTATATTTGCATTGTCAAGAGGATAAACTTTAAGGACTGACTGGTGAAAAGCCATTCACTAGCCTAAAAGATTAATCTTAAATTTTTGTAAATGCTTTAAAATACAACTGCTGAGATCAAAGAAAAATTGTATGCTGTCAAATAAGGAAAAACTCTGCTACTTAAAAGGCTGCCACAAGTCCAGAAATAAAAACCATCCCTCAGAAACAACAGTGGTTTTTTTCATTCTGCCTATACATCTAAATCTAGTTAACTGAAGGAGCATCCTAGAAGAAAACAGATCTCAATTCTTTTTAGAAGAAAAAGAATAAATAACAGGACAGAAACTGGCAATATTTTCCTGTGAAATATATTCATTTTCCAGTGACAAATACTGATTTATTGACATCAAAATGCTTTGGTAATGCATTTATCAGGCTAGATTTTCCTTGAATTAAAGAATAAATAACCATTTTTAAAACTATAAAAATTTTAATAAGTCATTATTAATCTAAAAACTTTAAGATTTTACAAATTAAAAAAATAAAGCATCAAACTCAGTCCTGTATCCCTCACTATATCTTTTCAAGAATTGTAAACAGTGTTTTATTTTCTGACTGTGTTTCAATTTTTCCAATGAAATAAAAAAAGTACTTGTTTAATGAGCTTTAAGAATGACCTTCCATCCTTTCCAAGGTCAGGTACCTACTATTGAATTACATTGAGAAAGGGAAGATTTACCAGCTTTGAGGGGAGAGTTGGACCAGAAGAACTCTAAAGGTCCCTTACACCCTTAATGATTCTGGAAGTCTATGAATAAAACTCGTGCCTCTTCAGAAATTGTCCCCAGCTATCTTAGTTGGGCATATGGTATCAATTACTATAATACTCCAGTTCTTTGCAATCTTTAATATATTTATTTTCACAATCCTTTTGAGAGGAAAGAAAGTCTATTATCCCTGTTTTATAGATAGAGGACTCAGGTACTGAAATTTAAATGGTTTCTGTTAAATATTTCTATTCTATTCTTCATGCTCAAGGCTCCTTGGATGCTACATATATGTGGACATCTATGCACAAAATACTGAAAATATCCTTAAGTCCTTCTGGGTAATTTCATTTTCATAATTTCATACCTGATAACTTCAATAACTTCTCAAAATGAGGAAGCTTCAGTTTGGGCATTTTAATTCAACCACCTGAAAAAACTTAAAACTCATGTCAAGACATCATCTTCTGACTTGATAACCTACCCTGGACACAGGGTAGGACAGAGTCAAAGCCAAGCACTTTAATAAGTAGCATTATCATTTGAATGGCCTGGTAAATATGTAGTCAACCTGTAGATTATATTTCATAGACAACACAGGGGTCTAGAAGCTTGCCACTAACACTAGCATCATAGTGATATGAGATACAGGTTAGCAACTCTATGCAGAGAGAGGAAAGGAAGTATAAGTATCCTTAACAAGGAAATCAAGGGCAAATTACAACACAGCAGTTAAAATGGTTCCTTAAGATTTCCATTCACAAGGCTGATCGAAAGAATTCAAGGATGGCTTCTCATGTTTGTGATCTCAAAGAGATATTAGAAGGTTAGTAAACCAAAACAAAACAATAAAAAAGAAAGGAAAAAAAATCTTAAAACCTTATCAAACAGAAATTTTGATCCACACTTCAATATCCTACTTCTAGAGCTATGATCCAAAAATGATCCAAGGCCAATGAAGCCCACGATATTTAACTACAGATATTTTGCACAGTTCTAGCAATTTATATGTAGAAGCATATGCTTCCCTTTAAGACTTACAATGTCTCAAACTTTTACTGCTAACGCATCATAAAAACAATAAAATGGAAATAGTAGATGTGGATAGGTTAGCAGGAAAGAATATTTGCACTGAGCCTGTACAACCTCAGTAATATTTTCTCATCTGGATTTACTGAAATCTTAATCACAAACCCTCGCTATGTTTCTATCCCCAGGAGCCATATTATTTTGCTTTAGTGTATGCTGTTCTCTTTGTGGCAGATTGTTTTAAAAATATTTTAAAGGAGACACTCAGTGTGCAGCTAAGACTCTTTCTATCAAAGGTTGAACAACAGAGTTCTCCATAGAAAGGGTTCACTCCATTTCGTGTTCAATCTCCTGAGTAGTGTGAATTTATTAACCACTTTGAAGTGGTAAAAATGTGATGTGTGTGTGTGTACAGATGATCCAAACAGTATAAAAACCAGCCAGGAAATCAATAAAGCAGCTTTTTAACAAATGCATTTCCAACCGATCAAAAGAATAGCCTAACGGCTACATATGGCTGATCTAACGCTCATTACATTATCATTTCAAGGAAACATCTTTTGCAACTGAAAGGTGAAGTCTTTCTGTAATGAGCTCCTTCTGAGTCAGCAACAAGACCCTTTTTTATAGTGCTGAGACAAAATAAATATGTGGCAAACACCGGGGAGGAATTATTCTCTGCAAACAAATGTTTTTCTGCATGTGAGGGATCTTGCTTTGAAGTGCTTTGTGCTTAAAAGCAAGGAAATGCAGAGAGAAGGAGGTCTTTAATGTAGGACCTTTTCATTAAAAGAGGAGAAAAAGTAACTCATCGTTGGTGTCCTCTGAGGGATGGTCAAGAGGGGGAAAATGCATTCTGTCTGGCATTAGCAGATTCAAATATATGCTGAATGCAGAATGGGATTTGAGCTGGCCCCAGAGAAGTTTTCTGATATTTTCCACAGGTCTCACACTTGGAGGAGCGTTTCCCTCACTAACAGTATCAAAGCGGAATACTTTTCGCAAATTAAGCAGATGTTAATTCTGAAATGAAAGGCTTTGTTTAGATTTTAAGAGACTATAAAACGGGTAGGTCACATCCTCAAATAGCATAAATTACGAAAGGTTTGCCGAGCCTTACAGATTACACAAATTGATGGATTTGCCCTAACTATACTAATGTATGTTTTTGTTGTTTGTGTGCTGTTTTTTTCAGAATAACTGGTAGGAAAGTAAGAATCAAAAGTTGTTAATTTCTGTGGCAGGTGTTTAGTTTGTTGACCCAGAAATAACTGACTCCAATGACAGATTAGAATATAGCACATCCCTTTCTCCCCTCCTTTACTCAAAAGATTCTTTTGCAAATAAAACCATGTCCTAAAAGGACTACTGCTAAGGAAACAAGCAGATGCTATGAATAACCAAAATGCATTATAAATTCATTCATTAGGGGACTACCGATAAAGCAAGTTATTGATGTAAGACCAGGCAGGCTGAGGCTGACTCCTTTGTTTACCACAGTGCCTTGTTTGTCTGGAGAACTGCAGTTTGCCATATAAATCTTACTGTCACAAGCGCACTGGCGGGTTCCCACAGGGACTGGAAAGAGAATTGGAAATTTTTGTCCGTTTATCTGCCCTCACAATGCTTCAAGGAGAGTCAGGAGATCCCTTCTTCATGTGGTAATCATGACCCCTCAGAACTAAACACAAAAATAGGATTCCTGTCCTCTAATGTTACATGTCTTTGCTGTTAATGTCTATGACTGAAACTCTTCAGTCCAGGCTTGCTTGAAACCAAATGGATAAAACTAGATGCTTTTAGGGCATGATTTCTCTAACCAAACAGAAACGTCTTACTCTTGAAAAGATAAATCATGACCCATAAATTTCTGTTTCTATTGCCTTTGAATGAGAAGATAAGATTGACTAGGTCAGAGTTGGGCATTTATGCTGTAGATGTTTATATGTGATGAGCTAAATCCCATGCTGACAGTCCAGAGAGGTATCCTGCTTTGCAGACGGCTACATTTTGGTGACATGACATCTGCATAGCAGCTCCTGCAATTCTCTGTAGAATCTACAGTTTCAAAAGGAAAAGAAAATAGCACCCTTCTCATGGAATTCATAAATCAGGAGGGAAACAGAAAATTCTGTACATTTTTTCCCCCGCCTTGTCTCTCTGAAAACTAGCTTTTTGCTTCACGTGGCACATGCCTGGGTTTGCTCACATGGACAGTTCTTTGTATCAAACTTCCCATCAGCTTCCAGTAGGAACTGGATAATATTTTCTGCTCTTGTAGTATCCATCTTCATGCTTTTGTTGACATGGCAGGCTAGCTTATGGGTTTATTTCTTATTATTGCAGCTTTTAAACCTTACACACTCCTTTTTCTTTTTTCTGTTGCTTCTTTTTTTTATCATCAGCCTTCAGTTGCCTTAAAGGGTTTCAGAGGAGAGTGGAGAAAGAAAGCAGTAGAAAAAGATGTGGAGAGAGTCAGAGGGAGGAGAAAAAATGTGTTATGCTATTGCTGTCCCTAAGGCACAAGGGCTGTCCTTTTACCTTTCCCTAGAAATCTGGAGCATGTCTGTTGTTTTAACTAGCTGTATACTGCAAAAATAAAGCAAACAAACCAAGTGAGTAGTTGGAAATTTCCTCACATTAATAATAGAAAATTAACGTCGGGGGCACAGATTGTGCATGAATTTTGCTATGGAACACAAGGAACAGAGGAAGATCCTTTGGTCACCAGATGTTTTGTTGCAAAACCAAAGCATTCCTTCTGCGGTCACAAGGCAAAAAGCTTTCACTTCTAATACTCGCAAGCAGGAGAGCAATCACTGCTCCCATCACTAAGGTGATGCAGGCCCTGCGCTTTCCTTTCATAATTTATTTCTTTGTTGAAGTTTTTGATAGAGGAATACGTCCTCCTCCCAAAACCCCAGTTCAGATTATTCTAAATGAAGTCACCGAAAATTGCAATTTAAGTGCTACAACTTGCTGTACCTGGTCACTTTTCCATGAAGTAGATGACATTTCTACCATTCTCTTTGCTTGCAATACAAGCTGCTGAAGCAGATGATTTTTTCATTCTCACATTCCATACTCTTAATTCTTGCTTCCCTATTACTTTTGCCTTCTACAAAGATGACTGTACCTTTTAACGTTGTAATTTATAGCATGGTCCTGCAATGGCTATATATCTATTGGGTTTTTATTCTTGACCTGCCGCTGAGGCATTTCAATATGCCTCAAGAGGAATATTTACACCCTCATTTTCTGCTACGGATGATAGCTAATGTTAAAATGTTAACAACTGAGTGAAATAACCAAAATCTTTACAATTTGACCCTCCCATTCCAGTCTTCCCAAAAGCATAGCTAATTTATATGATAATTAAAAAGAAATTGGAAAATTTTGAGTTTCCCTGAAAGAATCTCTGAGGTGAAAATATCAGCTAATACAATTTTTACAAGGATTGGGACCATAATAATTCTATCTTAATATACTTTGTTTAGACTGCAATACCGTTTTCTGGGGGTTTAGTAACCTAAAATATATGATTGTGTTAAAATATTCAATGTACAGCAATAACTCTTATGACAGTAAAGAAATTCTCAATATACAGATTAAGCTGCATGATTTGAGGGTAAGACAAGACAACACACTTCTAAATAAAAATACAAAAGCAGTATGAAAAAAACAGATCATTAATAAAGAACACTGTGTTCTCAGCCTGGCTTTTCTCCTACTATGCTGGTTTTTTGGCAAGGTGGACATTTTTTTTTATTTGATGCTACAAATCGATAATCACAATGAGTCTCACGTCTTCCCTTCCAGTCAAGTTTCCAAGACTGAAACTTCCTGAGCACATCTGCTGTTGACAAACACCAGGGAAAGTAAAGCAAACACAACTGAAAGGTCCTAGCTGCTGCTCCGGCTGCTGCTGCTGCTAAGAGTATTTGCTCTTCCCTCACTGATCACCTGCCGTCTTACTTTATGCAGATGGCATCCCAGCTGCTATGTGACCAGTCAAAAAAGGTCAGCTTACACACAGCCCAACAGGTAACATATTACCAGCACAGTAGAAAATAGACCTTCTCCTCCAGCTCCAAAATAAGGGTCCTCAAACTGACTCAATATGAACTGCAGTTTAACTATTTCTACAAAACCTGGTGTGTCAAGTCAATATAAATTTTCCAGGCCACGAAGTTTTCTGCGTTATTCTGCATTTTCATCCTGTACTTATTTTCCATGTATTACCTTATAGAAGTATTTAAACTGTGCTTTAAAAGTATCTATTCACACGTGGCTTGCATACACCCTCCACATGATTTGTATATTATTCCACACGCAGTTGGCACTGGCAGCTGGAGGACAAAAACTGTTATATCTGGTGTTTAATGGCGCAATGTAGTGATCAATGTATGATCAAAATCAGTCAGAGGGAACAGAGGAGAACAGAGAAGGGGCAGAACACTGCCAAATTTTCCTTCTGTGTTTGCAGGGAGGACTCCCAAGCACATTTCAGTCTTTCAGATGTATGGAGGTCCTGGACAACAGAGGCAGCAGTGACACATGCACCCCTCAAAGCAGAGTACCAAAGGCATGCAAATAGAGCCCAGTTGTGGGAGGGTTTCTTGACTTCATTTCCTTGACAGTGAACAGTTCAGGAACAACCTTGGACCATAAGGACCTCAGGGAGTCAGGGTCAGCAGTTACTCAAGGGCTCTGAGCTCCCAGATGGCTTTTGGGTCAGAACAAGAAGGTGACTCATCCTCTCCAGCAACGCTCACCTGGCAATACTAAACTATCAGTGAACTCCTGGCAATCCGTGCAGATCAGCCCTCCTGGCCTAACATGATTTATTTAGTAATAGTGCAGTGCACATTTATTGTTTTCTTTCTTTTTTGAGGGGTATGAGCACTGGCACAAGATGAGACTACCTCAGAGAGATCACACCACGCTACCTAAGTTTCTCAGGTATTGCAAACAGAAGAAAATCTTGCTCCACTGCTAGCTGCACTTGGGGCAACTAAACTAAATCATCAGATAAGAGGAAATATATATTGAGATCACTTCTTTATTTTGCAGTGTTGGCAGTATCTCAGACCAATAGTAAAATGAATACAGGCTTTGAGAGAGACCATCTCTCATGCATTGTTACAAGAATGAAATTTAGAAAGACAAACACACTTTTGTCTTTGTAAAACCCCGTCTTAATTTTAGTTTTTTCCATTAAAATAAGCAAAAAAAAAAAAAAAGGGTATATGTTGAGAGCTGGTACTACAAAATACTGTTATGTCTTAACATACAAAATTTACTCTTTATTATAGTAATTTTCTATTTTACCTAGAAACAACAAGAAAATAGGCCCTGAAGGTGTTTCTAGATAGAACTCACAGTTAATCAGAATAAATAATGAATATGAGAGTGTACAACAATAAGAGATTTAAAGAAAGATAAACAAGTTGCAAGGTACAGAAATTGTAAAAAGTTTGCTGGAAGATAACATTTTCTTCTCCATTTATGTACTAGTTAAAGCAGTTAATAAAGGTTAATGGTTTTGTACTGTATATATTTCATAATTCTTTGCATTATTTTGAAATAAAAAGAATGTTCCAAGTTTCTGGAAATCTAATTTGAACAAAGATAAAATTAATAGAGCCTTCATCTACAACAAATGAATCATCTCTTCCAAGGAAATTTTAGCATATAAAAATAACTATATATAAAGTATAAAAATAACATTCTCAGAATCAAAGCTATTTAATCTTGCTTTCATGTGAGACGTAAAAAATAAATACCAACAAAATATGAACCTCAAAATGCTTCCAGATTTTTCCAATCCAAGCTCTCATTTGTGCATGAGTGGTGTTGCTCCCATCAACACCTGCTCATCCCCTTTTCCAATATTAACCTCCAAACATATGAATTGCCAAAGGTAAATATGCAGTCCGCACTATTTCTAAATGAGTTTTGTGCAAGTGAACTCTATCTCCAGTGCACGTAGGTATGAGTGCTTGATAAACAGAGGTGTAAGTGTCAGCAAGTGCTAAGTTTCAGTGTACAAATAGACCATTTTTTTAGTACCCAACATTCACCTAAGCAACCAAATGTAACACACATATGAAGTTGACAATGCCTAAAGCTGCAGTCATCATTGCGACTTTGAACTATGTATCATGTGACACTCATTTAACAGTATACTTTCCCCTCAAACTTGCAGCTGCCAAAGCAAGACACCTGTAACGGGGTAAGTCACTTGAAGTGCCAGATGTATTTTCACTGGCTTCTGATATCAGTCGAGGGCCTTAGGTATTGCTCTACGTACTGCAGAAATACGGCTTTGAGCTGGGGTGAATTCAAACATTGAGAAGTAGATTCTATAATTTCATGGTAACTATGCCACCATCGGTCAGTATTTCCACTGTATCCCCATAACTCAGGTTTTTTAGATGAGACTATCAGTTATGTTTAACAGTGATTCCATTATTCAGGAGAATTTGGGGCAGATTTATTGTCCCATTATGTGTGACAAGAGGAGGAACATTTATCAGCACTCTTCCAGTGAGGATGACAGTGAGGAGGAGGAAGGTGGCAACATTCTATGTCTATGACAGAATAACAACTGCACAAGGTGCACAAATCAGGTAAGGTCATAGTTTCAGGTGATTCTCACCACCAGGTGGACTGGAAGGACAGCCCCCAAGAATATTTAATTGTCAACAGAATGGTTCACCTCTGTCATCTGGAGATATCTATTGCTTTCTCTACTAGGCTCTAATGACCTATGTGTGGCCATTTGATGCAAATACAAGCAACAGTGCTCAATGGCGGAAGAAAGAGTAAAAAAAATCTACTTTATGTTCAAAACATTTACTTAATACAAAGTAAATTATTTTTCCTAAATTAAAAGAAAACAAAAATAAACCTAAGTACTCATCTTCTCTCCTCTCTCCAGCTTGCTTATCAAACTATGCTCAAGTAGGAATTACTGATTTTGTCACGCTGCTTCTGATCAGTATGCAAAAAAGCCCAACAGGCAGACCTTCAAAAGGATTAGCTCTGCGTATACAATCCGTTCTGTTCTGCAATAAAAGGTTGATTAAAATGGTAGGCACAGAAGACTGTACAAAAATGCAACTGTTTTAAAACCTCTGACACAACAGTACACCATTATGCCCCGGCACTACTTGTTTAATTCTTTTGCTCTGGGTCCCTGCTGGACCTACATTCATTTTGTTGGAAGCTACTCCTTAGTTCATATGCCCTACATAGCATATGCAGCAGCTACTTATCTGCGGCAACCCAGCTCAGAGTTTTTCTGGATTTTATGACAGCTCTGCTTCAGATTAACTGCTCCCTATTTTTCTATGAGCCAGTTAATCACTGTACTGCTTGTTCTATGACTGGGTAATCAAAAAATTAACGGCAATCATCCTATAATGGCAATTCTGTGGCATTACATTAGTCAACTTCCTCTGTCCCAAGCTGCTCTTACACAAATTACTCCCGTTTTAATAATTTAGTCTATTTTTTATACTCTGAAGTATCTCTCACATTTTGATCCTGACCTATAATGATTAGTTCAGGTAAATTATTTTCACAGAATCACAGAATCACCTAGGTTGGAAGGGACCTTTTAAGATCATCTAGTCCAACCAATGGGAAAAAAAACCAACCAAACAAACAAAAAAACCCCCACACAAACAACAACAAAAAAAACCACACACACACCACCACAAACACACCCACCACACAAAACACCACCCAACACTAATCCATATCCCCGAGCACCATGTCGA
>JAOXNO010000001.1:116301673-116353909 GCA_028565335.1 Limnodromus scolopaceus
TGAACCTCCCCTGGTGCAACTTGAAGCCATTACCCCTTGTCCTGTCATCTGTAACTTGGGAGAAGAGACCGACCCCCCCCTCTCTACAGCCTCCTTTCAGGTAGTTGTAGAGAGCAATAAGGTCATAAGCGATAAGGTTTTCATAGCTATTCATATTTAAGAAAAAATCTTCTCATATCTGAAGTGGTTTCTTCTACCTAGACAATTTGATTCTCACTAAAACTTTGCTTCGGGCATCCTGGTGTTTTTTTTTTTTTTGGTAATTAAGGATATTTTCTTTCCCCAAAACAGTCTCAAACACTTTAAAACCAGTGGTATGGACGTTACTGCTTCTGCACACACTTAACTCAGCAATGACGAACTTCCCATAACAGACACTTTACATCAGTATTTGTAAGAAGTTGCAACTAATTATGCGGTAGGACCCAATTACAACAATACAGTGACCTCCTATATATAGTAATGCCATGGTTTTGACTTTCTTGCTGGTAGTTGGTGCGGTGTTATGTTTTGGATTTGGGATGAGAGTTGCGTTGGTGGCACACTAATGTTTTTGGTTGTTGCTAGCTAGTCAAGGCCTTTTCTGCTCCTCACACCACCTCACCAGTGAGTAGGCTGGGAGTGCACAAGAAGTTGGGAGGGGACACAGCTGGGACAGCTGACCCCAACTGACCAACGGGCTATTCCCTACCATGTGACATCATGCTCAGTATATAAAGCTGGAAGAAGAAGGAGGAAGGGGGGGACATTCAAAGTGATGGCATTTGTCTTTCAAAGTAACTGGTAAGTGTGATGGAGCTCTGCTTTCCTGGAGATGGCTGAACACCTGCCTGCCCCTAGGAAGCAGTGAATGAATTCCTTATTTTGCTTTGTTTGCATGCATGTCTTTTGCTCTACCTAGGAAAATATCTTTATTTCAACCTACAAGTTTTTTCTCACTTTTCCGATTCTCTCCTCCATCCAAACTGAGGGGACTGAGCTAGCATCTGCGTGGTTCTAGTTGCTGGCTGGGGTTAAACCATGACAAGTAAGTAGACGCTCACAGACTTACAACTTAATTCAAGCAAGAGTTAAAGAAGTCCACTGACATAGGAGCTTTCTCCCCATATAATACAAGCACACTCCACCTCCCCTGGGATGTCTCAAGTTCTATGCTTGACATACTGCAGATATCCATCCTTATATCTTTGTTCAAATCACCAGCTAAAGTCTGATATTATGCTAATAAGTGTCACAGAAATTTTTTTATAGACACCACCCAATAGAGCAGATCCTTTATTGGTGGCTCCAGGCTCTTCCACAACACACATGAACAAAAAAGTCATGGTTGGTTTTCCCACCATCAGGCAAACAACCAGAATCTAGTGGTCCTATAGCTGATTTGGTGACACTGAAGCACTATAAAAGTCCCCTGTATTAGACTAGTATGAGTACTTATGGACTTCTTTCCACTGACATAAATAAAAGACCAAAGGGAACAGTGCAACTTCTGAATGCTGTGTATAGGGAGTTTCAGATCATAACAGAAAAACAGAGGGAGGAAGTTCTGCCTGCAACAGTATCACAGCACCAGAAAATTTGAACACCAGAAAGGATGGACCCAAAGACATAACCTCTTGTACCCAAACCTCTTTAGTTTCCAAGTGGTACTGAAACTCAATGAAAGAAATTCATTCTGTTTTTGAAACTCCGCACTCTGCAAGTGATCTTCTCAGCACCAACCCAGGGGAATCTGGGACTGCTGGGTTGACAGCACCGTGCATAGGATGGTGCTTTGACAGCAGTCAAAGATTATCCCATTGCCAGGGCTCAGCTTGTGCAAGCAACGTCCTCCATACTCCAAGAGCAACACTGGCATCGTGCTGGGGGTAGGAGGGTTTGCAGTGCAGCACCCCTCAGAAACCAGTGGTGAAAAACCAAAGTAGGTGGCTTTGCCCCACAGGCAGCACTGAATTTCTCTGTACTGCCAGAGGTCATGACAAGCCTTGTTCAAAATATGTCTCCTCTCTTAAATCTTTTTCTGTGAGCTAAGTCAGGAGTAATCAGTACTCACCAAATATCCAGACTAAGCACTCACCAGACTGGCCAGATATGATCAGCGAGCACCCACAGGGTTCAGGAAATGGGGAATTTCACGTCCTCTACCAGAACACAGAAAATAACCTAATACTTTAAAGAAAATATGCATGTCTGGTCACCCTGTTGTTGATGCTCTTTCGATTGTAAAAGGAAGAAATGAGGCTGTTGCACGTCAGCAGACAACTCAGATTCACCTATGACATTAAGATGTATGCCAAATGAAGGGAAGAGTTTCATTTAAATGCAGCATACACTAAAATTGCATGTCAAGGGTGCGTCTAAACAGTAAAAATCTCTGCTAATCAGCCCTCTAAAAATGCAAATCAATATTACCACTTCAGAAGCTATTGAAAGTAGCAATGGTTATTCTCCTTTACTGTTTCACCTTGTTTAGAAAGGTGTACGGTGTTTGTTGTTCAAAAAATTCACTGCATCATGGCATGTATTATAGCTTTCCCACTACTTTGGGAATTAAGTAATTGAAGTATCCAGTCAACATGAAGTTGATTTGCTTCCAAGTCTTACTCAAGATATGTTCATGTCTCTATTAGCAGAAACAGAAAACAGTTGTTTATCATGATATAGTAACGTGACTGCGTATTTTAAGATGTCTTGGATACCTTGAGAAAAGAAGAGCCTTCAAGAAAAACATTTCTATGCTGTTCATTTTCATCATGAGTAACATTAAACCACCAGTAACTGAAACAAATATGCTTTAATTCTTGACAAAAGTGCTTGCTTTACTTCTCAGAGTTTTTTATTAAAGACGCAGAGTAGCTGAAAGTGTTTACAATCATTCATAAGAGTGAAGGTGAATTAAAGAATGAAGGCTCCAGTGTAGAAAGGTATTTAAGCATGTAGTTACTGGTCTGTAGTGACTAGGTCTGCTTCCCTTAATTAGATTCTATGTCTTGAACAGCAGCGCTTTTTTTTTTTTTTTCTACTTAAAGCCTATGAGTATTCTGTGTAGACAGAGAGAACACAGATCTTGCTGTATACCTGACAGCCACTTCCAAATTGCATTTAATGATGTGACAAGTGGTGTGTAATATCTGTGAGAATGATTTTAAGGCTTTGCTTAGTACTTCCATTATCTTGATTAGGGCTCTGTGATAAGCATCTTTTAAAAATCTTATTTGCTTCTGGTTTTTCCTTTGTAGTTTCATTGCTCTCGCTTATTCTGAATTGAATTGCATGCATCATCTTTCTGCCACAGCCTCCTACTTTATTCTAGTAATTTTGAACATTATTGTCCCCTTGCCATCCCCAGATGTGTACTTGCAGATTTCCCTGCCTTGTTGGATATGCTTTCCCCTAAGTCATTGTTGCATAAGGACAGATTCACACCAGGAATAAAACGGACACATTCTAGCTCTTCCAGTCTTTAAAAAAAAAAAAGTGACTTGTCCATGGTCAAGTGCAGAAATAAATTTAAATTAAGAGGCATATTTCTGTAGTCTCTAAGGGATAGGTTTGATCCTTCCTTCTTAACTCCCCCTGGTAGGAATTAGCTACTATTTCTGTTGTAGCCAGGTAATGCATATCCACATATCATTGCATACCACACTTATGAGAAATCATGAAACCACACAGGATCTCGAGAGCGTATGAGCCTGCCTCTGAAGGATCCTGGCAGAAGCAGATACATGCAGATTGCAGTACACATACTGACAGAAAAAACATTAGTGCAGAAGTTATTTTGGCAAGATGGTCAGCAAAGTCTCCATAAGAGCACTGTGATCTAGAAAGGGACATGATAGACTTCCTGCTAAGTGCACCAGAGATGGTCTTACAATTGGACAGGCACACATCTGTGAGCACAACTATGCCCTACTCACGGCACTTTTCTCATTCTAAGGAAAGGGGAAAAAAACTAGACATGCTGTTTTCAAAGTACCAGCAAAGTATCTCCATTCCTGAATTCTATTTCATGATTACAAAGCAGATCTATATTCCTATCCCTGAATTTTGTCTGTGTCTAGGCTATCAACATTAGCTCCAGAAGGGAGGACCTGTAGCAATGATTGGCACTAATGAGTTTCTGTAGTGACTATGGTGGGGAGCAGAGGGAGAACAAAAATATCAACTTACATCAAGAAAGACAGTAAATAACTCCTCCAAGAAAGCATCACGCATGAAGACCCTGAGCAAGAATTCAGGATTCTTCTGAGGACACATGCCGGTGGCTACGCCCAGGACTACACAGTATTAACATCAGTCCTTAGTAGAAGAAATTACAAGAAAAAGGGGGGGAAATGAGTGAGAGTGAAGAGAGAAATAGCCACAGGGAACAGATCCAGAAACTCTCAGGCTGCCATAAATGTCTGTGGTTATTTAAGAAGCCACAGATGAACAGAGAGGTAAACCTGCATCACATACAGAAAGCAAACAACACTTGACATCATCTTATCTGCATAAATGGTTAGTTGTGTGATTTTATCTTAACTGCTGAGACCTTAAAACGTGGACAAGATACATGGAAATTTCAGCATAACTCCCTAGGAATAATCAGTTTCAATGGAGATTCAGTCACTATATAACATAGAGAAAGTTTTCGTCTGTTTTCCTGCTGAGAGCAATGAAAGCCAACCCTTTGGAACAAACATGATCTCTTACTTGGGGTCCAGGTGGGAGGTCTTCAGTGTCAAGGTCTTCTGGGAAATCTAGTCCATAGGGTTTAGTTTTCAGGGGAGGGCCAGTGCATACTTTGCACTATCAGTTACTTTTTGAAATTGAGTTTACCAAAAGTGGAAATGTTCAAAAGAAAAGAAAAATTAAAAATCACCTACAGATCTACTGATGCCAAAGGAATATGTCCTGAAAACCCCCACTCTTCATGATGTGTAACTATCACCAGGCAGCCTCCAAGAGCTCAGAAAGATGATGTTTCTAAGTTACACACAACTTCCCGAGAGTGGTTTATATTACAGCCAAGTCAGCAGCTGAGATGAGGATGACCTTTCGACTATAACCACTGCTCCCCTCACAAGTAATTTCTCCAGAGCTATATTTCTCTCTGCTTTATCTTAGCAGATGATACTATTGCTGCTGCCAATGCTATTCTAAAATTCCTTTTATCTATTTTCGAGCTGTTATGTGGCTAATAATTATAATGTAAATGTGCTTTCATAGCTACTGGGCAATTCTTGTTTTTTCTCTCTTCATAATAAATTACTCATATTAAATTACAAACAGCAGCCTGAGGCTGTAGATTTGATACCCAGAGGCTATTAAAAAACTTTCAACCTCATGTCTGACAACTGGGGAGTTAAACAAACATGCTCACATATGTTACAGTTACAATAAAAGTGAGAGTTATCTTTGTATTATAGTGTTATCTATCACACAAATTTATTTTTCTTAAAATTTTATCAGGACACAAAGCTACATTTTATAGCTTTTATTACTTTTTTGATACTGTATGGTTTGTAACATCATCTCAGAAGCCTGAAGTGAATTTTTATTTTGTTGGCTTTTTGGGTTGTTTTTTCACATTGCCAAAGGAATATTCATTACCTATAAATTCCTCACTCTTCCTCACATTTCCATTAGTGCTGAAAGTATTGCTTCAGTTGCTTTCAAGATCAGCTTCTTAGTGGATGGTATCATTATAGAATTCTACTATCATTTTTAATTTTATTATTTCATACTTCTTTAACCCAATACAAGGATTGTGAGGTTGCATACAAGACTCATTTTGTTTCCGTTTAAAGTGGTTAAGAATCAGTTCAAGTTAGAACAAAAATAAACACACTTCAAATGGTCTTAAACACCAGACAAGCCAATTGGCATAAAAATGCTTGATGTTAAGATAAATGCAACTTTCTTGGGCAAGCAAAACTATAGCCTACAAACAGATGAACCAAATCAAGCAGGCACAAGAAAGCTGCAGAGGCTATGATGTAGCTCCTGAGAGGAAGAAAGGTCTACTCCAATGCAGATATGACAATTGTTTCATGCTTCCAAGTCAAGTGTGACCTGCTCCTTTGTGCACAAACACTGCAGTGCCACTTATGCCAGACCTGTGCATTCAGCTCCAGCTTTCCATTTAGATGTCCATGGCTGCAAAGCCATGAGATACGAAGTGCATTTAATTTGTGAAAGTAGCATCGTTTGAAAGTAGATCTACTCTGATGGCAAATGATACTCTATGAATGGCCAAATCAGCTGCAGCCACTTGTAGCAGTCTTTTTAAAGGAATGAATTAAACAGCTAAACTAAGGAGCTGTTCCACTGTGAACATACAGAGATGATTAAAACGCACATACCAGCCCTTTTTATTTTTATTTTCAAGGGACTATACAAATATAATGCCACAACGTAATATTCAAGTGTACCACAGTTTAAACTAGAGATGATACATGGAAAGTCATGCAAAATATCACGTCCTTATTTATCAATGATGCAAACTAATCAGTGCACTATAAAAGTGTTTGAACTCCTTTTTATAAAAAGGACCCCATCTGTGAGCTAAATATATATTTTGATTACACATTTACACTGCTGTACTGGACATTTAGACTGTAAATATTGGATATTTACATTGCAAGCACAAAAATAGATCCCAAACATTAGAAGATGTGGTGGTGGTGTGGTTTTTTTTCTTTTCTGAAAGAACAGCTGTTCTCTATAGCTCTGACCCAAAACTACACAGGGATCTGAATATCTCAGAGAAAAATATCTACCTCTCCTCTGTGACTTAATTTTCCTCTTAATTGCTAGGAGGGAGAGGGGGGAAAAAAGACAAAACAACATGGAACAGAATGATGTTTGAGACAGACAACAGAAATAAAGACCTTTCCACAAATAGTCCTTATTGTAGACTAGCTAAATATAGTGGAGATTACATATCTGCATAATTTTCACACAGTCCTGTCTGTCTTCCTTGAGATTCAGCAGAAACATGGGTATTCTCTTCTAGGTAAAATAGCACGAACAGTTCAACCAAGAACAAAAGGTCATAAATACCGAGTGAAAAAGAAACAATTTATGTAAGCACAATACCTATGGTAAAATAAGTTACTGTGAACTCATTTTGCAGAAAAACTTTCCCTGTTGTTCTGCAGAATGCAAGTGAACCTACAGTATTTAAAATAGGAACTATACTTCTGAAATAAAATGTTATTAAAATGAGTATAAAGCAGTTTAAATCTGTTAGACCGAGAGAGAAAAATCAAAATGCATATGGTCAGAAGGAAATGGGGGTATTTTTTCCCTTAATATTTCCCTAATAGATTATTCCAAACATGTTAAGCTGCTTTCAAGAAATCTAGGTGACTCTAGAAAGATTATGCAAATAAATATTTCATTTCTGCTCTTTTTTGGTGAAGTATCTCCACCATTTTTAATGTAGCAAAGTCCCAGCAACCCCTATCTCTACCACACAGCTGGCAAGCATATCTAAAGGATTATGCATAATATGCATGTGAGCCCATGAAGCAAATACATTTATTCAGAACTGAAAAGAAATAAGAAAGCTTCAGTTCTTTAGCCACAGAGCAAAAATGCTTAAATAATTTTTTTTTTCCATTCTTTTCCTCAAATCCCCACCTCTTGCTACCTGCACCTCCATTCTCATGGCAAGATTAAACAATCACCAAAAGCACCCTGCTCACAGCCGAAACAGAGCACACTTGAAAAGGCTTTTTTAGGGGTTTCTGGATGTTGTTTTTTCTCCCTTAAAATTAGATGGACATACAGAATCTTTTCTTTACTCCTCCTTAGGTAAGCGTTTGTCACTGACTTTTGTGAGAATTACAGATGTCCCTCAAGACAAAGCTGCTGTGCATTCACATCTGTCAGTATCCACGAGAATAATTAACTCTCCTCAAACTTACTCCTGGGCAAGAAAATGTGCAAATGCTATCCTAAAGGAAGAAGCTACAGCTATGGCAAAGAAAAGCTGCTGGTTTTTCATTGACCGCTTATCCTAAGCAATTAACACTTCACATAATTCATCACTGTTTTAAAAATACTATTACCACAGCTAGGACAATCCCTGAAATGTAGTGCCCCAAAGCCAACTTTTATGATGTGTATTTTCACCTAACTATTTCACTTCATTGTCAAGAAGTCCTCAATAAACGTGAATATGGGTGCGTATATTCCCTCTTCACTTTGTCTTTGGAAATGGATGGCTTGTTTTTAATGATCTGTATTGAAGCCTGGCAGCTTGTAGGATTTTTGTCATAGTTTAGACTGCCTGGATTCCCCACAGAGTTTAACTCACATCTTGTGCACCAGTAACAACACTATCTAGACAGACAAGTCGTTATTTTATGGGCACATTCAAACATAAGGCTTTAAACTGAGTGGTTTGTGTGCTGATAGCAATCAGGTTGAGACAACATGAATCTTACACACCTCCTCAGCTTCCAGAAGTTGTTTTGCCATCTGCATGGAGACCAATGTTGCAACTTGGATGTCACTGGTATCCAAGAGGGCTAGTGGCATCCTAACTACTCTGCAGTTACAGGCAATACACTCAGAGGAACTGCTGGTGGGACTCACTGCTGAACTTCTGAAGTGGGATGTTTCCCCACCTAAACCATATCAGCACAGAGCTCACACAGAGAAATGAATGTTACTGTTACACTTCTGCATTAGATTTTTCTAGTGTCTTCTTTCATAAATTACACCCGTGGCTTCATCCTGCTTCCCAATATCCAAAAACATCCAGCAAGTGGCTAGAGGTTTGCTACAACACCTAGCTACTAGCACCTAGTGAACATCAAAATATCCCCCAGTAAAAGTGTGGATCCCATGCTGTGAATTTCTGTCTATTGCCTAGTAAATCTGCTTTGCTTTGCCATCCTGCTCAGATTCCTCTAAGGTATGATTCCAGAAACTGCTAGGTTTACAGCTCTGTTGTTTTACAGAATCACAGAACTGTAGTGGTTGGAAGGGACCTTTGGACATCATCTAGTCGAACCCCCCTACCAAATCTGATTCATCTAGAGCAGGCTGGACAGGAATGCATTCAGGCAGGTTTTTAATATGTCCAGAGAAGGAGACTCCACAACCTCTCCAGGCAGCCTGTTCCAGTGCTCTATCACCATCAAAGAAGTTTTTCCACATATTCAGATGGAAATTCCTGTGTTCCAGCTTGTGCCCGTTGACCCCTGTCCTGTCACCAGGCACCAATGAGAAGACCCTGACCCCATCCTCTTGACAGCCACCCTTTAGATATTTATAAACATCGATAAGATCCCTTCTCAGTCTTCTCCAGGCTAAACAGACACAGGTCACTCAGCCTTTCCTCATAAGAGAGGTGCTCCAGTCTGTTGATCATCTTTGTAGCCCTCTGCTAGACTCTCTCCAGCAGTTCCCTGTCCTTGAACTGGGGAGCCCAGAATTGGACACAGTGCTCCAGATGCAGCCTCATCAGGGCAGAGTAGAGGGGGAGGATGACCTCTCTTGACCTGCTGGCCATGCTCTTTTTAATGACGCCAGAAGATCATCGGCCTTCTTGGCCACAAGGGCACATTGTGGCTCATGGGTCAACTTGTTGTCCACCAGGACTCCAGGGTCTCTCTCTACAGAGCTGCTCTCCAGCAGGTCAGCCCCTAACCTGTACTGGTATATGGGATTATTCTTCCCTAGGTGCAGGACTCTACACTTGCTCTTGTTGAATTTCATAAGGTTCCTCACTGCCTAGCTTTCTAGCCTGTCCTGGTCTTGTTGAATGGCAGCACAGCCTTCAGGTGTGTCAGCCACTCCTCCCAGTTCTGTATCAGCAAACTTGCTGAGGGTACACTCAGTTTGGCTTTCATTCTTCCTCAGTCTTCTTGCTATTCTAATTCTGCATTTTCTATCATTATTTTTAAGATTCAAAATCACATGCAATAATAGTATCTCCAGGCTTTTGAAAATAAGCATACTGGGTCTGTTCTTCTCCTCTCACATTGAACTGTCCACAAACAAGGTAAGTTAACTTTCAAGGACTTCAAAGCCCCTGTGGCCGGATGGATTCTGACACCTGACAGGGTCAAAGGTGGCACAGGATTGTGTGGCCACATCTCTGTCACCACAGGCACAGCCTGGCTCTAACAGAGGTAGCCTAGGGAGAACAGATAAAGGTGCTAAAGAGCAGGCTGAGGCATAGACATACCCTCATATGACCCACTTTGAGATAATCAGATAAAGAAAAAGAACAACAAAGTGAAGCGAGTATTACCAACTCATGGCTATCGTAACCTTTTCTTCCTCATTGGAATTACTTCCCTTGACCTACCATCCATTTCAGAGCATTCTTGAATCTTCTTTAAATTAGAAATTAAAACGTAGGCTTGAAAAAGGAAGCAAAAAAAGAGAGACGTTAATTCTGCTGAGAGACAAATCTTCAGTGGATATAACTAGGCACTGTTTGCTGTCAGCCAAGTATCTGACCTGTGAGGCCAAAACTGAAAAGATGCTCTTACCAGAGGAGTTAATTCAGACAACTCTTTTAAAATGCAAATTTTCTGCTTTTTGCTTTTCTTGATTTCAAGCACAGCAAAGCAGGGGCTGTAATTAGAGAATGGGTAGTCGGCACTGTTCACCAGTTGTGCGTAAGCTCTAAACTAATAACTCAGCAATTAGAAGAAAAATGAGCAGTAATTACACACATTTTACTCACTGTTAGACAGATGGAACATTTTCTGCTCGTTATTGGCAAACTGTCACTGCGTTTATTTCATTTTTAGTGTTTACTGTTTGTTGTAGTTTGATTAGGAATAATTACAGGCTAGGAAAAATATGAAAGAAATGAACAGCCTTTTCATTTTTACATCTTTAAAGCAATACAACCATTTCTTCTGCCAGTTTCTCCAGGATGAACATACTCTCTTTTTAAACCTTTATTGAAATCGGCTGCACCTTATATAATTTGGTGAGAAAGAGGGGTAAGACAGCATAGGAAAGGCCACCTTTTCCAAAATGGTTGGCTCAAAGACTGATCGGCTCACAGTCAGCTTCCCTAGTGGGCACTGCTCCATATTGCTAAGCTATTGCACAATTTTATTTATATTTATTTCAGCTACTTGTCTTTAAGTCAAAAGTGGCATCTGAGCTGGATCACAGCCCGCAGGGCAGGACCTGCGGAGAACCATGGGTGCTGTTACCCTGGGTAAGCAAGTATGGAAAACAGAAGAGACTGGAAGCAAGACCTTCTTTATGCCAAGTTGTTGAAGTTTGCTTCCCTGTCCCCTCCCATCTAATTCCAGATTTCTGAGCCTTGACGTTACATAAATAGTGCCTTACTCCCAATCTTTGGGGGTACTATGGGGGAAGGGAGTGAGTGGGTGTCATCCGTGGATGGACTGAGCTGCAGAGCAAAGTATCCAGAATGGAAACCAGGGACTTGGAGAGATTTCTAAATATTGTTATCCCTGATGCAAAGCACTGACTTTCTATTTTAATTCTGTTCATGAGAAGATTTTCTAAGGCTTTAACTGAAACACACGGAGAAAGACACAGTGAAAGTTCAGATCACAGATTACTTGTTTGCTCACACAGTCCCAGCATTACTGAGATGCTTTCACAGCCCTTACCTGCTCTGCAACAGTCTCCTGGATAATGCCAATAATGAGGATTTTTATAGAGCAGTGGATGGGGAAAAAAGCAATACAAACGTTCATATCAATATATCCTTCTGACATGACAGACTTAACACACCTTGTAACAACATGCTAGGGATCAAGCCTGTTTTGCCTCAGGAACGTATTAAGTGACTTAACAGGTATAAAGGCCAAACAGCCACTTAAGTGAAGATATTCTCTGCTTCCCTTCAACTATTTCCAGCATACAATCCTCTAACCACATCTTCTTCCTTCTTTAAATTTACTTTTTTTTTTCCAAATAAAGGGTCAAAACACCAAACCTGAAAAACAGGCTGATGAATTTCCCAGCAATTAGCATGGGATTTGAATGTTGGGGATGAGGTGCATCTCTGATAAATTGATTTTAATTCGCTGGTACTGACAAATACAACCATACGCAGCTGAAAGAATTACGATGCTAATGAAGACCTAAGAAAATCTGAACTAGTCCCATTATGAAATATGGCTGCTAACTTTACATGAAGCAATAGTGGACAATCTCTCATTTACTTTAGATGTGTAATGTCTTGGAAAAGTTTCCTTTCTTTATGGTAGCATCCTTAAAGTGACAAAATTTCAGCATGAATAGTAAATCCAGTATCAGCCAGGTGGAATTGTCAACATTATAGTTGGGAAGGTTTTCCTATGGCCAGCCCTTTTGTCTGGTACAAAGCTGCTAGGCACTGTATCTACCTCTCCCTCTCACAATTCATAGCCAGTGGTTTTCTCAGCAGCTAAGAAAGGAAGTGAGTTCTCTATCATGTCACAGGGGTGAATTGAATATGAATAAACTATACAGCATGTGGCATCACATGAAGCAACATATGTAAGACCTGAAACAAATGGTCACCATGAAACAGGTTTCCGCCCCAAAAAATAAGATTAGCTTTGAATAGAAATATTTTTAAGTCTTTTGAGTACTCATTAGTTGTATCTTCAAGTCTTTCTCCAGAGTAATGAGCGCTGGATGCATACCCTCTTCTATACTGACATCTGAAAGACCAGAGACTCTAAAAACCCTAGAGGCAGAGATGGTACAGAAAAAAAAAAGCCAGCACTGCATGATTTGTAATGTCACTACAGCAATGAGGCAGACCTGTACCTTGCTGCAGCAGGAGAAGGCAACAAAATAGTAATGGTGAATAAATGGAAAGCATGAAAAACATCTGAAAGAGCAAAGCCTGTGCAGTAGTAGAGAACTTCAAATGATATAGCAAGATCATAACTGCAAGGCACTGGTGCCTTCGTGTATTTCGGCAAGTGCTATGTATAAGGCTATTATGGAAATTTCCAAAAGAAAAAAAAAGGAGAAGAGTGTAGCATCAAGGTTATATTTATTCAGTCTTATGAAGAAAAGCTGTTTTAACCAGCTGGGGAACTGGAAACTAACTGTCCCTTATTTCTGCAGTTGGAACCAATGTGATCCAATGGAGCTGAGACACTGCATCAAGTCAAGTTTCTGCCCAGCAAGCAGCAACTGGAAATTGTCCTTGCAGTATTATTCACTACTTGAATGCTTGGGAGCACACTTCTGCCAACCACAAGGTATAACACCAAGGTCAGGGCACTGTGTATTTCTTACAGTAAATTCACAATAACTGCAGTCAGTATTTCACTTTAGCTGTGCTCTAAAAGGAATAAAAAAAACTACTAGCAGTTTCACTTTTCTCATTTTCAATAAAATTTGGAAAAAAGCAATTCCCTCATGGTAACAGAAGAAAAAGAATTTCTGTCTAGTTGTAAAGCTGTGCTCTTAATGATATTTAATTACACACGCTTAATTACACCTGGCACTCCATCTTTGGCTCCTAAGGATTTTCCTAGTCAGATGATTAATGTGCATATAAGTGTGGAAAATTTCAAAGCTAGGGCTTTGAGAGTTGCTTAACCTTCATACTCATGGCAAACTCAAGCATCTATACATCTACACCTGGGCTTCATTTCTTTATTGTAATGTATCAGTACAATGGTATGCTGATAACACACATACATTACACAGAGTGGCAGAAAGAGCTCTAATTACTTTTATGTCCTGTGACATATACTTCAAGTTTGGTTGTTTTTTTTCCCTAATTAAGATTTTTGCACAAGGACTCCAAGCTGAAGAACAGATTTCAGACACTGTTCATTGGATCTACATAGGGATAGTTTAATAAAAAAATAACAATTTTTATAAACGTGCTGTAATAATTGAGTGCTATAAATAGCATTCAATAAACCTCAAGTTAGTATGACAAACTTCTCATTAGCTAGCAGACCCCAAAGACACCTCTCATCTATGTTTTCAGATTATAACTCTCTAATTTCTATTCTGCTCCAGTACGTAGTATTGCAAATGGAGATGCTCAGAGCATCAGAATTATGTTTCATCAGGGCCTCCACAGGAGCCTGCATTATTAATTACATGCTATATAACATTTGAATAGTATTCCTGGGTGGCTTTCAGAGCAATTTTTAGAATATTCCACTTACGGCCTGGAGGATAAACTTGAATATTAGAAGCCCGTAAGGAGTGAACCTGTTTCAACCAGAGGTTTTTTGTTTTAAAGATAGTACTGTCAGGATGGAAAAGTTCATATATATAAGGCAAAGGCAACAATAAGACAGTCTTGGTAAAAGACTTTGCAGCAATAGCACTGCACTAGGTAAAAAAAAAGTTGAAATTTTATTCTAGAGTAAGGATTTTGTTTGAGTGCTCAATTCTTGCACCTGGGTTGCATGAGATAAAAAGAAATCTACATTCTAGTGTTGCAGTTCATCAAATAACATACTGTGTTTTCATAGAGATTATTGTATGTATGTCTTTAAACAAAAAGGTACCTAAACCTACTTTTTTCTACTTTTAGCCCATCTACACATGTAGCAGCAGTCACAGAATCCCACTGGCTAAGGGGAAAAAAAACAACAAAGAAACCCACAAAAAACCCCACCAAACCCAACTGACATAATCTGTTTGATAAATAAACCATCTGGGAAATAAGCAGCTGCTGTTGGGTTCCTTCACAAAAATTTCAACAATGTACAATACGTTTCAGCTTACAAAACTGGAAAACCCCTCACTTTCATTACAAAAGGCATAGAGGCACAGTTTATAGCCACACCAATAGAAACAGTGCTACAAATCAAACAACCTTTGAGAAACCAGAATTGTTCTTTGGCAAATAGACTGCAAGTCATGGCACACACATTGGAACTTTAGGTTATTATGCAAAGCATTTTTTTTTTCATTTTATTTTAAGCACAAGCAATGAAAAAACAAAGCTAATGTATGGATAAATTATGAACGAGAATATACTGTTAAAAACTTTGCTTACAATAAAATAGAATCCCTTACCAGATGTTTAATGATAGTGTATTTAGAGGCCATTTCAAGATAGTTTTAGTTCACCTTCTCTGGTCAAAACATTTATACAGAAACAGAATAGCCATCCTAACCCAAACTATCAAAATGTGACTGCTTATCTCAATTCCAAATATGTTTAGAAGTGCTTTAAGTAACATGAAAACTTGAATGAATAGCTGTTTGTTCAGGAGAAAAGCAGGACTGGAGAAAATAGGAGGTCACCAACCACGTAACATTTACATATAAGGTTTACTTCAGCAGAAGCACAGCAGAGTTAAATTTCCCTTTACTCTTCTAAGCAAAACTCACAAGGGCTCAGTGTAAGTATTTATGAATTGTTTATTGCTGACTGTGCTAGAATACCAACTTCTTTGCTGAGCAAACTGAACAAATTGTTCCTCCAATATTAAAGCATATATTCCTTTTCCCAGTTCTGAGTCAGCTTTGAGTGAAATAATTTTTCCAATGCTTAAAGAGATAGATAACCAAGGTAATTTCACTGCCAACTTCTCTTCTTTCAAAGATTGATCCAAGGTAACACTATTAATGGTTTGTTTTATTAATGCGCTTTGTCAACTTTCATTATTAACCATTATTAATGAAGACTGTGCCCTAAGCGTATTCAACTTAAAGGGTATTCAAGTTTTCCTCTTAAAATTCAAATGAGGTGAATGAGAGGAAGAGAATCCCACAGTTACTTGCATATTCAGTAAATGAAGGTGATTATTAACACTTTTGCTGAATCCAGTAAACTCAAGTTCAACTCACCCTCATGACTTTCCTGGGTGTCAAGATACCTCAGGTTGGTGAGATTTGCTTAGCTTCTTTTAGTTTATGTAACTTGGGGATACTGGTGGATGAAAAACTGGACATAAGCTGGCAATTTGCACACCAGAAAGCCAATTGTGTCCTTGGCTGCATGAAAAGAAGTGTGGCCAGCAGGTCAGGGGAGCTGATTCTGCCCATCTACTCCACTCTCATGAGATAACATCCGGACTACTGAATCCAACTCATTTCAGTTGAAGTATGCAAATGAATGAAGGGCACTATTAGCACAGAGAGTTTCCAGGGTTCAGATGTAAGTGACCTCCTGTGAATCAGAGCAGTGTTTAACAAACAAATATAGGATGGAATTACATCCCCACTGAAGTCAAAGGATGTATATAACTTGCTTCCATCTCCACACTCAGAAAGAAAAGTCACCCACCTACCCTACTGAGTTGATATAACTCATTTTTCCTTATACTTCATCATGTAATTTTTCTCTTTTATACTATGTAGAGAAACAGTAGGGTTTGACTGTTTCTGTAGTCCCTTCCCTTGAGCAATGAGCATTGCAGACCTTCACTCCAGCTGAATAAAGAGCAGGAGGGGGCAATTCTAACTCCTTACATCCACTTGCTGTTTGACTAGTCATACTGAGTCCAAATCATTTCTTAGCATAGCCTTGTCTGTGGGCTCCATTTTTTATTACTAAGAGAAACAAAAGAAAAATGTTTGACAGCCTGTTTTATAGCTTCTACGGAAAATGCACACGTAGAGTCACAGAGTGAAGTCACGAGGAAAAACAAACCAAAAAAATTGTTTTTACAAAGACTATGTTACCACTGCAGGAGAGGCCAAGTTAGCAAAGGAAAGCTGCCTTTTATAACTCCAATTTTTTTAATGAGAAGAGTTTCTGATAGAGTTGACAGATGTTTTCCAAGTGTAACCCCTTAATGGCCTTTCCTTCATAAAGAATTAATCAGTTTGCTTCCTTTCTCTGTTTTAACTTTTTCTCCCCTTTTTGTCTTCCATCTACAAATTTGGTAACAGTGAAGAACAGGGAGGTGCTAAACAATGGCAAAGATAGAGTCCACTTTTACGGCCAAGAAAACTTGATGCATGGGTAAATTTTGAAACAAGTACAGGTTACACTAATAGGTGTCACGAAAAATGAATATGGAGCCGGAAACATTACTTTAAATAATAAAAAAAAAAAAAAAAGAGAGAGATTTTTACCAGCAAGATGACTGGATGAAGGTGAATGTTAAACTGAACAGATGCTGCCTTGCCAACTGACTCTCTTAATAGCTGCTCTAAACCAGACACCAGTATAACAGCTAATATAAAGTTATTGATGTTACTAATTGTACTGTGTCACATATTGTACCATTGTTCTGTCAAGTTTCTGAAGAAATTTCTGACAAATACAGTACTTACACTTTTCAGCCAGCTAGTAGCATTTTAACATGCCATTCTCTGTAAAAAATTGTCAAAATCTAAGGTATTTTGAAAAACTTCCTTCATTATGAACTAGTCTGCTGTCACACACAGGAGCATTTCATTCCCCTGTCTGCCATCAGAAAAGAAAAAGAAATAATTAAACATAGGAAAAAAGTGTAGAACAGAAGCATTTTTCATTCCACTTATTAGTAGCTAGCACATGCATGACAGAACTGAGAGAAATCCCAACGAGAAATCAGCCACATGGTGGTGGCCAACACTTTCAGAAACATTATCCTATTTTGCACCTAGAGATACAGGCTGGCACCCAGCTAGGTTTTAAAAATTGCTGGAAGGTAGTTAGACACTTGTGTCCCATTTATTTAACTGCCTACCTAAAGGTCATAGAGAAAACCAGCGGAAAAGTTGGGAACGGAATTCAGATTTTCCAAGTTGCTCTGAACCTGATGATGACTCTACATTTTTCCCGTGATCAGCATTTCACACTATTCACTGCTTTGAAATATAGCTGAGTATGAAAGGTCATTTTATTTTTTTGGCTGGATTATAAGCAGAAATGTTCTTAGATAAAGAAAAACAACTAGCTACTTTTGCCCTGGAGTACAAAAAGCAACCTGAGAAGAGAGCTTTCCGCCATGATTAAATAAAATAAGGTCCTTTGTCAAAGGTGCAGCATCTGTTCCAGGAAGAGCTGAAGATGGTTTCTGCTGATTCACTTGCTGCCTATCAAAACTGAATTATGAGCCGTGTCTCAGAAAAGAAAAATAAATTATCATCAGATGTTTTCTCATGGAAACTTTTTTCATGAATATATATATATACATATATATATATATATATATTTGGCTCATTTGCTCTTCAAGGTTAAAACAGAATAATTGGGGGTGAACATGTAGCTTCCCTGGCAAGTATAAACAGAATTTTAGTCACACATTCTGTGCAAAAGAGTTAGGAGGTAAAGTCAGAGTCATGCTCAAATTAAGATCTCATCTTTGATTTCACAGGGTCCTTCTCTAAATAGGAGTGCATTCAAAATGTTTACAGCCATAGCTTCTGTTGGCTGATTTCAAAGCCTTGTTGCCAAAACTCATCCATACAAGCACCTTACCACTGACCACTGGGGTTGCACTAGATGACCTTTAAAGGTCCCTTCCAACACAAACTATTCTATGATTCTATGGTTTCATATTAATTAGTTGGGGTAAGTACAAATACATGTCTGAAGAAACACAAAGACAGCCAAACTAAACAAAGTCCTTTTTAAAGGGCAAAGCATATTCCACATTTTACACAGGGCTGTGGGTAAGTAGGAAGGTTGATACGAGACAAAGATGCAAAACTGTGAAAGGATTCTTAGCTTCAAAGGCAATGGGTGCCTGGGAAATTGAACACAGAGACTGGATTATGTAGCTGAGGACTCAGCTGAGCAGTCCACAGAATTGGAAAATTGTCTTTCTTTTGATTATTGATGTACATAGCTGATTTAATAAAAAGAATCTGGATGATGCATAGAACTGGAGCCTCCATGTACTCCCTACCCAGTATAGAATAAATCAGATTTCAAATATACTTCATACAGAAAGAGTTGAGTAAGATGGACAAGGTTAACTGGGGAGGGGGGACGGAACAGGCTGACTATCAGGTAAATAACACACACTGACTGAACTGATGGCAGAAAATAAGTGTTGTGGATTTATGGGTGAATATATGCAAGTATTTGTCAGTGAGAGAGAATCTGGTTGACTTCCCAGAAATACCAAAGTACAAATAGGAGATCTGTTAAACTAGTCTTCTAACATTAATATCCCAAACAAGGACAATTATTTGTGATACCGTTATCCAGGAACAGGAAAGAAAAAACAGAAAGGACCAAGTACAACGTACGTATATATAGGGATGGCCAGGGCACTACCTCTACAAGATGCTCCAAAGTTTTATCTGACAGAGTCAACCCTCTCTGCACCCTCCTGACTTCCTATCCCAAGTGTCCCAAACCACACCCTTCAGTCAATGCACCTTACCCACTATTCCCTTGCACACCAACACTGCATCACTCCAAAGCAGGACTTTAGCCCCAGGACCTTCCCTCCCACCTGCCCATTGTTCCTCCTGGAGCGAATGACTCCTGCCTTCCCTCAATCTTCTCTTCCACTCTTTGCCATCCTAAAATCACCTCAGTGCCAGTTCCCCAACAGCAAGAGAGGGAAGCTGCATGCTAACCTTTGCCCAGCATTCCAGTAGCCCATGAGCTATTGCCCCCACCCCTGTCCAGCCCAGGGTGCTTGGCTTAATACAGCTCTCCCTGGAATCAATGACAAAGTTCATTGTTTTGATAATAAAGAGCCAACCTTACAAAGCTCAGTTAGCGTTAAGAACTCAGCATACATCAGTTGTCTCTAGAAGGGTGCAGGCATTTATTTCCTATAATAAAGACTGAGAAAAGTGAAGTATACCTGAAGCAACTATAAATACTGAAAAATTCTTCATCTCCCTGTGGCAGTTGCTACATCTTCAAACAATTGCATTTTGTTCTGGCAGTCAAGCCAGTCAAAGCCAAGCTTCTTCAAGACCATCAGACCTTTTGTATCAACATTGTATCTTACCAAAAACATAGTAAGACATCAGATAGAGTTATGGTTCCAGTGGTGATCATCTGATGAACAGGTAGAGTTGTAATTTAAGCCAATCCATTAAATGCTACTCAACTCCCACCAGCACATGGCTTACATTTTGTACTTTTAAGCTATTATACCAGAACATCTGCAGGCAGTTCAGGGACAAAAGTTTAAATACTGTTCTATAAGCAAATCTAAAGCTCATATCACTTTAGTGACCTCATGTATTTAATTGGTAATGCAATGACAAAAAGACTTTGCACAGTGCGTATAAACTATCATTTCCAGTAAAGAATGAGGATCCATTTTGTTTAGAGGCTGTGCTGCCGTTGTAGATTTTTAGGGAGTAATTATGCATTCCTAACACTGAGCAGTGCAAAATGTTCTTTAATGCACTTCAGAGATTTCTTAGAGCTGTAACTAGATCATAGGAGTTATTCAATTTCAAACTCCATAGCAAAGTGCTAAGAATATGTCAGAGTAGAGGTATGGTTAGGAACACACTGAAAGGAAAACTGGATTTTGCTGCCTGATTAGAGGTATTGTGAAATGTCTATAAAAGCTCTCTAGTCCTATCCATATAGATTTCAAATACATTGAAAAATTCCACAAGAATAAGATTTGCTTTTGGTTTATGACGTATCTCTACCCAGTTTAAGTCTTATTTTAGAAAACCTAAGCTGTCATCATGCTGTATCAAGACTGCTCATCCAACTCTTCCATTTTGATGGATGTATTTAGGTCTATGTGACTAAACTTTGCCCCTTTCCATCCAAGGAAGAAGGAAAATAACATCACTTACGTACCCAAGGTGACACAAACTGTCACATTGACATATCAAGTTTTGTAATAGAACTCAGTGCACATTTGCATGCTGAGTTTAATAAATACCATGAAACCAGGAATGTTCTGGGCCTAAACTACCTCATTGGCCTAAGTGGTTAGCCTGAAGAACGAAGTCCCTTGAAATAATTCTGTCAAAATTCTAGCACTGCAATTTGTAGCAACCATTTTTAAATTTAGTTCTATATTCTTTTCAGTTAAAATATCTGCTTTCTTTAAGACCTCACCCCCTACCTGAAACATAAGGAAAACATGTTCCTTAAGCTGTGGGTTCATAAACTCAGGAAGTATGAAGTCAGCCTATCTTTTTATTTCTTTTACTGCTATTCTGAACTTCATCCACACTGTCTAAGCCGGCTAGATCAAACTTGGGCCACTACATCATGTCCTCATGCTGTTGGTCACCTGCAACCAAGAGCCATCATTATTTTTTGTTTTAATTACTTTTGGTTCCATTGTTTCACAGCCTTAATTCTACTTGCCTCATTTATATCCCAGTTACACCACCGGTCCCTTCAGCTTCCCAACCCACTTCATACCACTGCATTTCTGTCTATTTTCACAAAGTTTCTAGGCACTCCCTGGTGTACATTGAGCAAAAAGCTATTGTCACTTATTCTATCAGTCACTGGGCTGTCAAACAAACTGGAGGTACGTTATTTTTTTAATACCTCCTCAAGCTGACAAGATTGAACTAAATTGCATTATTATGTATTTCAGCACAAAAAGATGTCCTGAACAATTCCTGCAGTTTCTTACACACAATTTTTCTGAGACCAGGGCAGTTTGTTTTTACAATATCCCTATCATCAATTGCCTATATCTTTCTTTCAGCATGATTGCTTCAGGAAAGCTAATTGTGATATTAAATATAGTCTCTGCCGGTCTGTCCTCAGGGTACAGAAAAGTCAAGAATGAAGCGTGGTATTACAATCAAGCCTGACACATGTACAGAGCATGACCTTCTCTGGGCTCTCAGATACTGTGACTTCCCAAGCCAAAAAGAGATAATAAAGTTAAAAGGCAAATATAAGTAGTACAGAATATGTTTGATGTATGATCACAACTCAGCAAAAGAACTTTTTCTTACAAATTTTTCTGAAAAGAATAAAATTATTACTTTCCCAAGAATTCCAAGAAAATTAGCTGCAGGGCTGCAGGATATTGTATTCTGTAACATTTTGCAGAGTTCATTCTGCAATCTGGCTTGCATGCAGAAATTACTGTCTGAAAAGGATCTTTTCAGAGGTAGGCAGCACTTCTGAAATCCAGTTTAGAATCTGCCTTCAGAGGAGCAGAATGATTGGAAGAGTCTCATCTCCACCCCTCCAAGAACACTAGCGCACATCACAAGAAGAACTATTTTTAATATAGCATTACAGATTAGACGATATCTTCTCTACAAAACTTGCTTTATGGCTGACATGGATAATACACCAAAATCAGCCTGTGCATATTTGTTCACTCTAGGACAGAACAATGCTATTATTTTGAATTTTTTTTTTTTTTTTTTTTGCAAAATTCATGCATTTTTTCATGCTAGGCCAATGGTTACACAGAGGCAAATATTCTAACTTGGGGGAAGGCAGGAATGTACGGACGGATGTAGGGGGGGGGTGCATCTCACAAGAAGCAAAACGTTCACAGAAGCAAACACATTAACCCATGGGAGGGTGATACAACTATTGTAGTTTCTTTTTTTAATGTGCACTTTTCCTATTCTAAGCTGATGTCTTAAGTTTTTGAGCGTTTTCCTATTGCACGAGACAAACGGCGCTCGCGTTCAGTACCTCGGAGAGCGCACGCATAACACCGGGTTTCTTTTCCCTTTTGAAGAGAGAGACACTTTGCTCTGAAGAGCAGAAACACTCATCTGTCTCAGCACAGCTCAGAGCTTTGCCCCAGTGATTCAAGCTCGTCATTTCTGGTGGCACTAGAACACATCTTTCTGCAAGTCATTCCACCTTGAGATAAATGCTAATTGTTAAAGAACTGTTTTCATTGTTAAAAGCCTTGCATTTATTCTCACTGTCATTGTAACTATCTTCAGCTTTTGCATTTTATCATCACAGACCTTCAATCACCAGCTGTGAATAAATAATTTCTGCCTAGATAATCAGTAAGAATCTGAAGACTGAGCTCCATCAGTCCCTTATTTTGAGATAGTTTTTCTAGAACCCAGACCGTTTTCTAAAGTCTCTCAGACATTTCATTCAGAATACAGAATTCAGCTGCATGTTTCATCAAAGCTAAAAGCAAAAATTTTATCATCTCCTCAATTCTACTTAATATTCACTTAATCCCACAGCAGCTTAGTTTTTTCACCACACCAGTGCTGGGCAGGATGCATACACACCACCCTTCCAAGTGACCACATTCCAGCCTATATGCTTGACAGACATTGTTCCTAACAGCATGCTCTTTTGTTCAATTACATTAAAGCAGCCAAAGCATTCAAAGAAGACTATTTTTTTCAGATGAATGTAGTTGTTCTGCATAATTTTTTCACCATTATTACTGCTTCTTCTAAATGTGGTCAGTTTGATGACTGGTAGCATGGCAAATCCTCACCAGCTTCCATTCACTAGCCCATCCTAAGACATGGAGCAGGAAGTAGACGTTTAAGCTCTACCCTTCCCTACCTGACCCTTAAGGTTGTCCTCACAGATGGAGGAATATTGTAGTACCAGTTAACCCTAGTTTCCAGCTAGTGCTCACTTTCTTTTAGGGTAACGCTTGTGTACAGCATGTCCTATGTTATCAAGTGTCACCCAGTCAGGACAAGATTTCCCTTCTTTACTGCCTAGCAAGTGGGCCCTTGTGCTACCTGAACAATTTCCCAAGAACCATTTCATTTTTTCTACTAGGTGATAGATAAAAACATAAGCCAAGAAGAGACCCACGGAACATATTACTTCTGAGGTACGTCATGTGGCCTGGGGGGTGTTTTGTAATCTATTTAATAAAGTTCTGTGTAGCTTATGTACACGGATAAATGTTTTTTATTATTTCCATGACAGGAAGTCAATTACTTAATGTTACAGTCCATTATCATAGTACTCCTTTTTTAGCATTTTTTTGAATCTTAAAAAATTAAAAAAAAAAAAAAAAGAGCAAGATCAAGTTTTCTGACAAGACCTAGTTTCCACAAAACTGAAAATAACATTGCCATCTTTCAGGGTTTGGGGTTTTTTTTATGTTATTTTGATCCCAGATCAGCCTTTCTGTGATTCAGAGTGGAATTGGCACTTGGCTAATACATTTTGAAGTAGCATGAAATTAATGTTCTGTACTATATTTTGAGGGAATATGTAAATCTGATTAGTGTGAGACCTCCCTATCGTACACTGCAATTGCACTTTGCTGAAAGCTAGAACTATATCTGGAATATAAACTAGCTGAAACTTATGAAAGTGATCAGCAAGTTATGCAGAACTATATGTAATTATCTGTTAATTAGTTATAGCAATATTTTGAGTCAGGAATATTATTGAGGAGGAAAAAAAAAGCAGGTTGGCTCAAGAGTGGGAAAGGCTCTCTATTCTTACTCTAGTTAACTTTGGAGTGTTGAAAACAATTGCCAAAGGTCAAATTTTGAAGCTACTAAGTCTATCTTGAAAAATACAATAAAAAGAAATTTATGCAGGCTATGTATACTTGGAATTTAACA
Organism: Limnodromus scolopaceus; assembly: GCA_028565335.1. Classification (NCBI taxonomy): domain Eukaryota; kingdom Metazoa; phylum Chordata; class Aves; order Charadriiformes; family Scolopacidae; genus Limnodromus; species Limnodromus scolopaceus. The sequence goes on from JAOXNO010000001.1 coordinate 116,326,028, forward strand.
TTACAACAGTGTTCCTTCCGTTTTACATGATACAGTATTTTGAGAGTATTTCTCAACCTCTTTCTTCTTCAATGTGGTATTTTCATTGAAAGTTTGGTACAGAGAAAATATTTTTTTTTCTTATGTCAAAGTGATACCAAATCAGGCTACCACTTGGGGTTTGATTCATTCCTGTTCAGAGTATAAATTTATGCTCAACATATTCAGAATTGTCCCAGGACCCAATTTAAGGAATCTCACTCTCAGCAAAAAAACTGGCTGTTGGTCACATAAGTCATTTGCTTTATAAGAGCTTAAATGCCATTCTTAATACATGCTTCAGGCAACTTTAATGTGACGATAATATTCTGAAGAAACAAGTATTGCAAAGCTTTAATCTTATAGTCAGAGCTTACAATAATCATTAATACATTACAAGGAGAGTAAATTGCAAAGTAGACAGTTATAGAGGCAAAGATATAGAGCAAAGAACAATATATAACCCTATATTTTACCATCGACAAGAGGTCGGCAAGACTTTTGGTGGAACTCAGGGGGTCTTCAGTCAATCTTAAGCACTGTGTAAAGTTTGCTTGGATTTATTTCTATTTATACTTCCACTACAGTCAATGAACTAATAACTACTCCATCATATAGAAAACATAGAATCACTTTTACAAATGCACTTTTGAGTCTTCTGGTATTATCAGTATATGCACGACACTGCTGCCTTAAAGCCAGCTGAGATTGGTGTCCTTTGTACTGCATGCTGTACACACGTGTAATAAATGGTGGTACCTGCTCTGAAAATCTTATAGTCTTTGAGAAGAAAAAAGTAGAAAGAAAAAAACAATTAGAGGGAAAAGAGAGAAAGAGCAGGGTGGAACCAAGGCCAAAGGCAAAGAGACATAAAGGGCCTCTCCGCAAAACAAACCCACAGAAAGCCAGGGATAGTGCTGAAAATATAATCACATCTCAAAACTGCCAGTCAATGGCTTTGTTCAGAAAACTACACTATCTACCATTACACATTTTATTCAATTCCAAACTCATGTTAAATTTGCAAATAAAACAACTTTAAAGTTTTTATTAACACTTTTTCCCCCTTTCTCTCTCCCACGAAACTCCTTTCCCAATTCTTCAGCAAACAATCATCATGGTCCATCTACCTAGTCTTAAAAATAAAAACAAAAAATAGCAAGTACATATTATGCATTTCTTGAGATTCAATATGGTGTTATAATTTAGCAAAAGCGACATGATAAGGGTTACAGTGAGATGAGATAAAATCCTATTGCTAAACCTAACTGTAGGACACCATGGGAATACTACATGAATCTTCATATTCATGAAGCTTAATTATAGCAAAATAGCCAATATGTAAAATACAGCTACGTTCAAGTACTGATTTCAAGACTGAAACATGAACAAAAAGAAGATGCTTCCCAGGAGATGACTCTACAAGATGTGTGGAAGCACAAATGTAAGCAAAAATCAAAAAAGACAGAACAACAGATACTATAAAACATGGAAGAATTACAGCAGCAGCCAAGGAAACATTTGGGAATTAAGAGAGTTGAAAATATAGTATGACTGTATGGCATAAAAGGCCTACAACAGCTGAACTGCATGTTACCTGTTTAGCACAAAAACACCAAGTAAAGCACAAAATAAAAAGATTGCAAAGCATTAGGGGTCAAAGAACGTGCATGTCTTTGCCAGGAAGAATTGCAAGTGGGCACGTGCTTCTCTTAAGTCAAATTTTCTAAAACAGTGGTCAAAAAGGGCATATTATATCATTTGTGGCCATTCATCAGTTTTTGCCACTTCTTCACATGCTACCAATGTTAGCCAGGACATAGTAATTAACGTGAAAGGGGATAATAAGAAAGCCCCAGACTGGGTGCATTATTTCAGTCTGAAGACAGAACAATTAAGTCACGTGTGCAGATGCATTACCAGTATATATTATGGGAGGGTGGGAGCAGTGAGTCTATGACACTCATTTGCCACTGAAGACCTTAGAAAGGCAGCAAAGTGTAGGTTGGAGATTCGCTAGGAGACAGCTTTAGAGTAACACATTTTGTTGTGAACCTGAAATTGCGAAGGGGAGAAAGCTCAGTCCAGGATGCAGGCACTGGATCTGAAGTAAGTAACACAGTGAAAAAGAAAGTTGAGGGATAACAGGCTAAATCAGTGTGACCAAAGGTGGCCAGACATTGGTGGTATTGAAGAGTACCTGAATACCTGAATTTAGCCTATGAAAAGTTCAATGAATAAAGACAGACAATAACCAAATATTCTGAAGGGTAGTTGCAGGAAGGAGAGATAAAGGCACAGAGGAGGGAGTGAGTAGATCCATAAGGCTTCTTCCTTTGACCCACTACAGGATGATGGCCTAGGAGGATGCCAACAAGGAGTATTCCCCTGGCAGCACCCTCTCTCTTTCAGGTGGAACAGAAAAAAATTGTCACTATACAAGTGATTTCAAGGCAAAATCACTTGATGAGGATGCACAGCTGTCTGCAAGAGCTGGCAACTGGCCTGTAGTCAAAAGGTTTAGGCTCAATCTCTCCACACTAAACCGTAAAAATCTTATATCCAATCCTAACTCCATCACTCATACTTCTCCAAACAGCTTTTAAGTAGTAAATATCTAAATAATCTCTTTGAGGCACTTCAGATCTGTAGTGGTTTCAGCCAGGATAGAGTAAATTTTCTTCCTAGTAGCTGCTGCGTTGTGGATTTAGTATTAGAATAACCTTGATAACACATATTATTTTAGTTGTCACTAAGTAATGTTTGCATTAAGTCAAGGACTTTTTCAACTTCCCATAGAAGCTGAGAGGGAGCATAGGCAGGACAAGCTGCCAAAGGAATATTCCATACCATAGACATCATGCTCAGTATATAAATGAGGATTGGCTGGGGGGCAGGAATCCACGACAGCTGCTCGGGATGGGCTGGACAATCAGTCATCAGATAGTGAAAGCGATTGTATTGCATCACTTTATTTTGTATATTCTTTTATTTTTTTTCTTCCTTTATTGTTCTATTAAACTGTCTTTACTTCAACCCACAAGATCTTTTCCCATCTTTTTCTCCCTTTTTTCCCCTACCCTACCTGGGCGGAGGACAGGGGCGGGAGCAGAGAGTGAGTGAACATCTGCATGGTCCTTGTTGCTGGCTGGGGTTAAATCACAACAAGGTCCTAGAAAGGGACAGGGACTATAAGATTTGAAACTGCATTTCACTAACCTGTGGTTAATGAACTGAATTTGTTGTTCCCTTAAGGCACTATTACTTGTTTTGAAATATGCTGTTCTTTATCCACCTTTCCAAGCAAATCCTTTAGGTAGATTAACATAAAAAGTGATTAACTCTGCAAAACCTAAGAAATATTTAGAAATACTTCTCTGTTCCTATGTATATCACTCAAACCTTCTAATTTAGAAGGTAACTAACAAACTATTCCCTACACAATTCTAGATAAGGTAATTTCAGAAAAGAATTACATACCAGATCACACCTTTGAATGAAAAAGAAATCCCAACAAATGCCTACACATTAGAGAGACGACTTGCAAGAACTAGCCATAAATCCTACAATTTCAGAAGGGAGGGGCACCAAGTCCAGCAAGATTTATCTGCTGGCAAGGTGTCTGTGAGGTGCATCCTTGCACTCTCCGTTTCAAAAAGCACATCAACAGGAACAATAGAATAGAAGGTTAGCACAGGGGGAGAAAACGTAGAAGAAAGCTCATCTTTCCTTGGAGATTATTTGTTCTACAAGCTTAAAATACAAAACACACACCATGTTATCAATAATTCTTAAAATATAACCATAGCAGTGCAAGGGAGAAAAATAATGGGTGTTGTCTCAGCGTTAGCTCTAGCAGGAGTGGAAGAATGGTTCCACAAGGCAAAATGAGGGATCTCAATCTTCAGTCCTCTACAGAACACTGAGCTTTTTCATAAACCTTGTTTTCTACTGTGCATGACAAAATTCTTCCTAATGAACCATAGTTCCTTTCAGCGTTCCTACACACACAAAAAAAAAAATAAATAATAATGTTACTTCCTAGCTCCAGATAGCTGTTGCTGCACAAAGAGCTTAAGAACTGCCTTCACTGAAAATTCACAGATTTAAAAGCTCAAATGTGTTCGTGTAATTCTTGGTTTATATTGGCACTTAACAAATATAATTCTTGGCTTATATTTGCACCATAAGCCAGGAGCAATATTTGTTTCCATGAATGTTTCTGAAGATACAAATTTCAGTGTAAGAATAACCCTTGGAAAAGTCTGTAAGCACACTCCTTAGTGTCCGTACCTGTACTTTTTTTTTTGTCTCTATCTCCATCAAAACAAACAGAACTGATATGCTTCAGCATCAGCATTTTGTTTTAAAAGGAGGCCTGCCTTAAGGCCATCTGCATTATTAACCATTGCATGTCTATTTTACCATGGTGATTCTGCCATAGTCGTATACTTAATCCACAATGCCATAATTTTGGACACAGAAGCAAGAATTTCTTAATTCAGAAGTAAGGGATCGACTAATTGCCTGCAACTGCTGCAATGAAGAAGGGGTTTTACAAAGCATAGAAAACACTGAATTTTGTGAAAACAAGAAAATGAAAACTTTATTTTTCTTATGTTGAATGCTCTAAAATATATACCTTCTCTCCATTCAGTCTGTGTGGGAACACAAGCTCAGCTTTTAAAATTATAATTACCTGTAGCCCCTTCACACCACTTAATGTTTTAATAAACTCCACAACCACTCTCCATCTGGACACCTTTTCATGCAAAGGTCTCCAAATGCATTGTTTACAGTCATGGCTGGAGATTCCCCCTCTTCCTGTCCTCACCCCAGATACTTTTCCTGCAACCTTCTCACCTTGGATCCAACTGAACCTGCTCTGGTCACTGTCCAGCAACATCCTTCATCCAAAGCTCAGAGCTAATAGCCCTGCTTCAGCTTTCTTTCCTTACCTTCTAGTAAAACACCATTATCATCTTTGCGAGAGTCTTGTTCTCCCTTAGCTTTGAAACCCTTTTTGCCCTAATCCCTGCTTCCATGCATCCTTCAGAGACTCCTTCTCAGTCTGACTCACAAAGACGTTAACACAAGAGCTTGCTTTTGGAGATGATTTCCTCTTCTTTTGAAACCTAAACTGCAACTGCAACACTTGAACTGACTTATTTAAGGCAAGATGGCATCAGGACTTACACAGTGATAAAAGCGATTCATGGTTTTGAGGAAAGGCTTTCCTTCTTACCAAATATCTGTCACCATTCAGTGTCTCCGAGTGCTGCCCTCAGTCAGAAGGAACCAGAACTGCTCCTGTATGCCAAGCACAAGCCTGCATAGGTAGGAGACTTGTGAGGTTAAGGGACCTTTTTTGCCTCCTGGAGGTTCCAGTTTTCACTTCCATTACTGAAACAAAATTCTGAGTTGCAGCTGTTGTGGTAATTGGTTGTGCATTTGTAACAACATAACAGCACTAATTAAATATGAAGCACCTCTATGCTTCTTTGTATTTATTAAAAGAACACTACATACTAGAATTTTCAAGTTTATAGAAAAGTAGCTAGATATTCATAGAAGCCTTTAGGTTGGAAAAGACCTTTAAGATCATTGAGTCCAACTGTTAACACAGCACTGCCCGGTCCCACTAGACCCTGTCCCTAAGTGCCACATCTACATGCCTTTTAAATACCTCAAGAGATGGTGAAGAAGAGACTCAACCACTTCCCTGGGCAGCCTGTTCCAACTATTGATAACCCTTTTGGTGAAGAATTTCTTCCCCAATATCCAATCTAAACCCCGCCTAGCACAACTAAAGGCCATTTCCTCTTGTCCTATTACATCTTACTTGCGAAAAGAGACTGACCCCCACCTCTCTACAACTTCCTTTCAGGTAGTTGCAGAGAGTGATAAGGTTTCCCCTCAGGCTCTTTTTCTCCAGACTAAACAGCCCTAGTTCCCTTAGCCATTCCTCATAAGACTTGTTCTCTAGATCCCTCACCTGTTTTGTCGCTCTTCTTTGGACCCATATCAGTAGCTTGCAAACTACTTTTGACTAAATAAGTAACAGAAGTCAGAAAAATATTTGCCCTTGGAAATGAGGTATTTTTAATTTATTCAGAAACTCTCTAATTTCTAATATCCAAGCCCTGTTTTGCGCTGACCTGGAGTTTCCAGGTTTCTACGTAGTAAGTGGAATTTTGCTTGCAAGTCAATTAAGTTAGTCCATGATGTATTACTTAGGGCTAAATTTTATTTACAATTATATGACCCCTTACTTGGCATACCTTTATGTTTTCCTTTTCTTTTTTTTTCCCAGCTAGAGGAGTTTTATCTTCCCTCATGTATAAACGCATTATGCTTTTAAAAAGCACTCCAAAGCCATCTACCAACAACCACACCCCCAAAATTCCAATATTTAATTCAGCATCTTCTTGCACTGAGCAATGCAAAAGCTGTACTTTCAGCAGCTTAAACCTCAAAGTGAAAATATGTGAACTACCTATATTTTGAAAGACATTATGTTATGAAAACAATTCTTCTTTCACAAAATATGATCCAGAATGCCTATGACTTTATTACTTACATAGAGCAGTAATGTTTTTGGATGCTTCCAATACCTCTTTTCTAACCTTCAAGATTTTAGTTCTGTAACTTTAGACATTGGAGAAAAGGAAAGCTCAGGCTCCAAAGCAACAACACCTGTTATTGAAATGCTAATTTTCATTTAAATATAAAAAAAAATAATAACATTTGCATTTAAACTGCAGCGATTAAGCTCTGAAGGGCTAGAAATTAAATTACTTATCTTTAGGGGGATTTTATAAATCCCCATCTCAGTAGCAAGTAGCAATAGAAACAAAGCAGAATAACTCTGGTCTTTGCTTATTATAATTTTTACATCTTCAAAATATGAGACCACAGTATTTATGATTATAAAACTGTTCCCATAGCAGACATTGTTAGGTGCTCACTACAATACAAATGGAAAAGTTTGAATTGTTCCATTAGTGCTATAAAAACATGGTGGGGGCCTGGGGCGTTGGGGAGGGGAAGACAGACATCCACCTAAGGAGCTTGCCACCTAGTGCAGAGAAACCAGACTAGATGTATGGTTCAAAATAGTATTAGGTTTCAAAATGGATCTGGGGAAAAAGAAGTACAATTCTGTAGAACTAACTATGCAGTAATGCATTCTGTGTCTTAAATACCAAGATGTGTTCAAATTTAATCCTTTGTAGTTTATTGGTTTAGCTAAAAATACTCTTCTAGGGCAAACAAAGGTTTCCCTTCAGTGTGGATTAAATACTTTGTGCTGCTTACAGGAAGCATTCTGTCTTTTCTATCCCCCAGACAGAAGAAAAACTGGAAAAAGACAATTTTGATTCATACTGGGGGAAAAGAAGAAAAAAGTGTTTATTTGGCTTTGTAGCCAAACTGAAAAAAAACTTAACCTTATTCATACAGTTCCAAAAAAGCCCCAGTTACAGACTTGTTTTACCTATTACCAATGAACCAAATCAGCTGTTACCATAGCCAGTTCTATTAAACGCCCAAGTGCAAACTTGTATTTGCCCTTTCCCCAAAGAAACAGACAGAAAACAAATTTTAGCTGTAAAAAACTGCATTATCTTTAAAAGAGAAGATCTTCAAAAATGCATCTGTCATGAGCTAAACAAGTTTGGCTCTGAAAGTTTTAGCTTCAGAAGAAAATTCTACTTACATATGTAGACATGGCTTTTACAGCTAAAATTCGATAATAAAACCTCTCTTAAAACCAATGACATCCATTTCTGATGCAACCTTCCACAAAACTGAACACAATAGATTTTCCATGCTGGCAGCCCCTTGCCCTGATATGAACTGCCCACAGAAGAACTATATGCAAGCCATTTGCCCACATGGCATATTTGGCACTATCTCTAACAGAACTTCACTATGCAGAAAAAGTTTCTTCTTGATTTCAGTAATTCCAACCACTATGTCCATGAGAATGATTTCTGATACTCCCTTGCCTACACAGCTTAGGCACCCTGGACAGTAACACGGAAAGCACAGGACTCTACCAGAGCATCAGCATTGCAAATTTTTTGTTTTCAGTCTAACGTTGGTGACGTAATCCTCTTTAGCAATGCCTAGTGAACACACAAAATGAAATGCCTTTCACATACTTATACTTTTTTATTCAGACCACAAAGATAGCAAGAGCTGGCTTGGTGGAAATTTTCTGAATGGACTAGACCTTTCATTTTCCCTTACCAGAAAGATTGCTTGATGAGCAATTCCACTTAGCGTTTGTCAAAGGAGCAAGTGACACCATGGCTGCCCAACAGTGTGCTGTTCTGGAGCCACTGCTCTGCACAAGGTACAATTTGGTATTCTTCCCTGATGGCTCCACAAACAACATGGTGGCTGTTTCTCCAAGTCTTCTCCTGAATTTTGCGATGAGTGATGACTAGTCTTTTTGAGTCCTGACCCTCACAGATGTTAGGGGTAAAGAGTTTAGGCTTAACCATTAGGAACAACTGCTCTAGCTCTAATCTCTAGCAGGCAGGACGTCCAATGGCAGAACTATTTCAAGTTTACTAATAATTCACGTCATCTTAAAAGCAAGGGGAAAAAAAGAAATCACTTCCCAATTTCTTCTTTTGAAGGATCAGGTTTTTTCTGCTGTTCATATTCATAAAGATAACTTTTCATATATTTTTCCTCTCTCAAATCTTTAATCCCAACAGTAAATCTACTTTAATTTTCCTGAAAGACTTATTTCAGACTTCATACACAGAAATCAAACTTAATAATTCAAGTGTAATAATTGAAAAAATATGAAATTTTTAAGCTTTAAATTAAAAAATTCCACTCATATATTCATTATTTATCAGAGATGGAAAGTGATAAAAGAAGAATTTTAAAGACTACAATGAAACCACCTCTTTATTTGCCCAAATTCCAGTTACTCATACCTGTACCACAATAATTTGATCAACTGTCTGGTCACCAGAGGGACCATATGGACAAGTACATGTCTATAATCAAAAAAGGATCAAAGGAAGTTATCAGCTGTTCCTCATATACTGAACACATTTTCTTTTTAGAAGGTCACTTTCAAACACGAAAGTACACAAAGCAGGCTGTAATCAGCAACTCCATATAATAAGTCAGGAGCATTCAAAGAGATTTAGGTATAAAACCAGAAAGCCTCTTCCAAAGGTATTCTTCTGTTGGAGACAATAGAAAAGAAAACCCAACTCAGACAGCAAGCAATTTCCTTGGTGTCAAAAGACTACTTTAAAAGGAATCTGACATAATCTGAAAGAAATGTCAAAATGTAGCACATCACCTGAAATTTTGTGAAAGAAAAAGAAAAATCAAAACAAAATAAAATACACAAAGAACAGGAAAAAAATACTACTCAATATCCATCTTCCATTTAAAAAAAAAATTAGAAATCTGTATGAACTGATTACATGGCATTTATCAGAAAGCTAGAAAATAATGTATGTTAGTAATGCACAATACTATTTAAGAACTATGAACTATTTTTTAATTCCCAATTGTTCTTATTTTCATTGAGATTAGCAACATGATATTAATATTGTGAATTATTAACAATATAGTAGCAACTATAAATCAAAAACAAGCCATAGTGCCATTCTGACCCATATTCAAAACTAGGGGACCATTGTCAATATCTTTAAGTGTAAGTAAAGGAGTTTAATCTTTTAGAATATTTTTTCAATATTAATGAGAAGGAACTTCTCACTTAAAAATCCTCTGTAACTTAAAGCTAGAATAATACAAAAATATAATATTTAAACATTCTTAATGTTCAAAGTATTTTAATTTAATATTATCTGTTGGGAAATGTTACATGATCAGCTTTGTGGGTGGCATCCGCAAACAGCGAACACAATAAACCCAATTAAAAGTGATTCGGGAATACCAACAACTTCAGCTCCTGCATTTTGATGAAACAGCCTGCTATCTCTCCTCCCTCCCCCTCCCAAAACAGACATGTCAAACTTGAATATCTCTTGCTCTAGGCGATAGACTGATGGATGGTATAACCAGATGTCCTTTGCTTATCATTAGACGAGACACACATTTCTCTGACCTCCACACTGAAATATGCTCCAAATTTTGCTTGCTTTGTTTAAAAGTAAAATTCAAAGATAAGTATATTATATGAAGCCACCGCCTACCTTTGTATGTGTTCTGTCCATATAAAACCAGCCAGCACCTCTTTTATAAATATGGGCACACAAGAGAGTGATTTTCCATTTTTAGACAATTGCTTAGAAGGCACAACCTTCTGCTTACGAGCAGAACATGCTAGTGACAGTAAACCACAGCCAGAAGGCAATAATCCATTTACAAAGGGCAACATAAAGACCATGCTGTCCCCATTCATATTCTGGTGCAGTCACCTATTGCTGAAGCATCTCTCCAAGTACACATTTTTCAGCAAGGAGGAGCAGAAGCAATTAATAGGAACACTCTCCCATTCATCTTTCTCTCCCCTCCCTTCCCTTTACCTATATGTGTATACATGCACATACATGCATAGGTCACAGTCACATGGTACTCAATCTTTATTAAGGAATGCTAGGTAATTTGTCTCAAGGTCTGCTCAGTAGAGAGCAATACAACAGCTCCCTTCCCGAAGGGCAGGCAGTTGCTGAGCTGAGAGATGCAGCAGCATACTGTGTTTGCTCCTTAGAGCTAGGACAAAGGAATACAGGATTCCTAGAGGAACTGCAGTTGATTATACATCTGAGACCTTGATGAAGTCCTGAGCAATTTTTTTTATGGTCCTGATCCAGACCATCCTGTCATGCAGCAACACATCAAGTGATCACCATTGCGATACGCAATAAAAAGCACAAGTGTGCACTACAGATCCCTGCTGCAAGACGTGATGGTGGAATGAATACAAACTGTTGCTAACCCCTCCCAAGACTCGGCCGTGCTGTGGGAAAAGAGAAAGGGTGGCCAAGGACATTTAGGCCCTTCTGGCAGTCTCTGCCCTAGGCAGTTGCCTCATTTGCTGAAACCTAGAGTCTGACTTGTCTCATCAGGATACTGGTGGTGAATGATAATACATGTCCCTACACTTACTGCAGGAAGAAAATACTGCTGGAATTGTTTTTATTGCGCAACAAAATTATTGAGAAGCTTTGCAAAAATGAGGTCACTCTAATCATTTTCACTCTGATTAATAACCATAGTTTTAACACAAATGTTAAGCACCTGGGGAGGTTTTTTTTTAGATGAAATTAAACAAACCAAAAATAAGTAATCTGTCTTTTACACAGGGAAAAAAATGTTTGACATTTTCAGTAAGAAGGGGGTTACACAGGGTCCATCATCAAGGTTATATATTAGCATGACATTGGACAAGTCAGATACTTGTCTGCCTACAACGTACAGTATACGTAATCCTATTGTTCTTTTCTGTCCTCCTCTTTCCTCTTGTATGCAACTAATGTGAATTTTCCTATCAATGCAAAGTCTGGTTGTGCACAAACTAAAATACAGCACATACTGTAAAAAGGGAGGAATGCACACATTTGTGAAAGGGGAAACAGCAGTAGCAGCTCTAAATCTGGGTGATTCAGTCCTTCCAACAAAAAATGATTGCAGAGGTCAAGTGGATCCTTTCCTTTTAAAATAGAAATTATCCATCCTTTGCGGCAAAAGAAAAGAACTTTGCCTTTGCATAAAATAGGACCTCTATAATAACTGCTTTGGTTCACAATAAGAAAGTCAGCTAGCATACTGTGTAACAGCTATAACATTTTTCCAAACTTTCATCGTTTCAATTTTTTTTAACTATCATTCTTCAGAACAAGTCATATTTTTTAAAATGTATAATAATTGAACACATAATAGAGCAGTCAGTGGTGACAGTCCTATGAAAAGAGGATTCCATTAAACATCTCGCTTTTCAAAACATCCATAGATAGAGGAATACCTAGCTGGTTTATATCAGCAGCCTTGAATACGCTTTTTCAGTGACCTCTAGCACATACTAGGGTACTTTCCTCTGCTTTCAGTCTTAATCAGCTCTGTCAACAGGTATTATATTATAATGCTTTTTATAATCCTGTCTAGTCACAATATTTTCAGTAATTGGGTGTGAAATTCAGATGACTAAATCTATTAGATTAGGAACACTATAGATAAAAATGTCAGGTTCCCTAATTGACATAAGCAGAGTTTCTCTAAAAGCTTTACCAAACAATAGTAATACAAAACCTACAGTTAAGCAAACATAGTGCCATTTATGATTCCCATGTGCATGAATTGGCAGTATTACTCAAAGAATAAACTTCCTACTATGAAAAGTTGAGTCCCACTTTTCTAAATGTGTCTTTTTCTCTTTCTTATTCTACACCTTTATTTTTGTAAAGAAACAATATTCTTTCCTCAGAGAGCAGAACCTCTTTTTTCCGGAACATCATCCAGACAGTCAACTTAGAACAAGGTATGTAAAGAGCAAAATCCAACTCAACCAGGCAATTTTCTTCACCATAGCTTTCGGATCTAGGTACTTTCCACTTGAAAGAGATGAGACAGGTTTCAGAATTTCAGTTCACAGAAGTGAGCTTCGTCTGTCATAACAGGAATTTCTGAGGAAGAGTCTTGCGCTTGTTTACAGGGACACATTTTGACCTCAGTTACGCAAGTATCCCCCAAAGGCTTCTTACTCTTCACTGTAGGAACATGCTGCTTTTCCTCAGACAGACAGGTACACATAAAAAAAAAAGCAGCCACACACCCCAAAGTGAGCAGCTGTGTCATCCCTTTAGAACAGGAGGCTCAATGCCAAACAGCTATAGCAGTAAAAATTACCACTTGCTTATTTCTTTACATTGCTACATCTTCAACCCATAGCCAGCATAGCACTATATAGGATGTTTAGCGGGTAACAAAAGATGTGATTTATTGCCTTTATTTACAGGCTAAGGCTCTTCCAAAAGCATGGGCATCTATAGTCTAATAAGTTTAGATAAACTGGATGACACTATTCATGTCACCTACAATACCAAGAGACACGTAACACCATTTATAAAAACAAAGAAAAAGCCATCAACATTGAATGTTTACCAACTTGCAAAAAGTTTAAATCATAGCTTTTGGTTTCTGCTGCAACTCTTTCAATTAGTATTGTAAAGTGTTTACTTTTATAAATATAAGTCATTTAAGTCCCTTAAACCATCAGTATCTGTGGTCTTTCACAGGTCCTCCTCTAAGTCAAAGAGAATTAATTCAAAAGGTCAATGCTGATTTAAAAAAAAAAAAATATATATATAGGGACATTTGCTAGACTGCTGAAATAATATCTCTCTTGTTTATTTTGGTTACTATGAGTGTTTAAAAAAAAAAAAAAAAAAAAAAAAAAGTAAGCGCTTCCTACCGAAACTCCAATTTCAAATTGGCCTAAGGCCTCAAGCTTGGCTTGTTTATTTTAGTTTCCTAAAACAAATTTTAGGCTGCAGTCAAATAGAGCTATCAGGAACAAGCAGTTATTCATCTTTAGACAGTACAATGCTGACAAAAAATAGAATTTACCCTTTGCCTCAAAGAGCTCAGGATTTTTCTACAGTGTTCACAAAACCTTGAAATGTAGATTTAAGTCTGACATTTTTCAAGTCAAATAAGAAGATGGCAAAAATTAGTATACCTCTATTTTCTCCTTAGTTCACCCACTTCCTCCTCCCCTCAGTTAAGCTTCTCTTTTATTTTTCCTTGCTTTGCTTATATTATGTTTCACAATGTTTAAATACAATTATATATATTATAAGAATTTATAGGTAGGAGCAAGCATGAACATAAAATAGGTGATTTCTTACTTTGTCTTAAAGTATTCAAAGTAAAATCCCAAAAGAGCCCAAACCAAGAGAGCTCTATCAAATCAAACATAAAACACAAACTTAGTGAAACATTTCAAACACGTGGCCAAAATTTTGTACAATGAGGGCCAAGATGATGCTTACATACAGAACTTCAAATCTACCAAAAGCTTTGAGGTAAATTTGATGTTTTCCCCATGCTCATGCAGTGTCTCAGTTTCTGTATGTGCAAAATGGAGATAGCACTTACTGAATAACTACTTACTGCATAAGAAGTGATTTATATAGGAAAAGTGCAAAGCCTTATGTGAGAGATAAATATCATTAATTGTTCACTGCAGTACAGCAATATTCTGACTCTCCTAATTCCTACACATAATTATCTGTTTTCTCCATAGTTTACAAAGTGTATCCTCAAATACAGGAATAAAGAATGAGAATGCTGATTTGCTTCACTGTGACATTTTAATATCCTTTGAGCCACTGAAAGATGCTTGTGATTTATCAAAACAACTTTTTCACATTTCTGCAAAAACAACATTGTATACATCCAAGGACTTATCCACACTGGTGTCCAAAGGGAAAGGGGTCGACTACTTTTTATCTTTTTTTAAGTGTTCTAGGATAAATTTACAGCCAACCTTTCAATTACAGCAGATCAAATGAAAAATTCTGCTTATTTTTAGAAAAACTGAGTCATGCCCCCTGCCATTACATGGGAGCCCAAGAGTGGAGGCATCTGAGACAGCTCAGTCAACATGAAAGCAGCACCAGAGTTTGTAGCCCCATAGTTATCCTGGATCTTGACAAGTGCCCAAGAAAAACAGGAAAAGGAGCTCAAGTGTTATGCAGGCCACTTTAGGGCCATGTTAGTTGTTGCTTAATTGAACTACAGCTGGTCCATTGCAGAGCTCTTCAGCCAATTGGGCTTTCTATCATTAGCACTGGCAAACCTCTTTGAAATTTAACCCATTGCTTTGCTCTCCATATTATAGGGGCATTTCCCAAAGTTTAGGCAGATGTTCAGAGATGTGGGCTTCAACTGAACCCATCAACAAGAAATCAATGAAAAGGATTCCTTTGAAACAATTTGGTATTTATAGATGCAACTCCATTTAACACCAGGTAATAAAAAGTTACAGGGCAGGATAGCAGGAAGCAAGCAGCCAGCTGCAACAGATGCCGAACCACATTGAGCTCTACCTGCCTTTTCCATTTTTTGCTTGTGATCGTTAGAGGAGCTCTGGAGGGTCACAGGTAAACGCTCCTCCAAGGATGGTGCACCCCTCCCAACGCTGAAGAATAAATGCTGTGTTAGCCCCGTATTCAAGTTTAACACTCCTCACATAGCCACCATCCTAGATAGCAAACTGGAATGCAAACTCTATATTTTAGCATGTGCTAGGCCCATAAATACAGCAGGCCATAAACTTTTTGAGGGTGAGCACTTTGCAGTCACTTCAGCTCCTTGCCTGCAAGAGCCAGAATTTGCCTGAGTAAACAAACATAAATCAGAAAATAGTTCTGCAGGGGGCCCAAGTCCTAGGTACTCCTTGTGACCACACGGGACTATGTGGTTTCTGCTCAACAGTCCTGGAGCAAACATTTCCAAAGGGCCAAATGTTCAGTTGTTAGGAGGCACCTGAAGAGATCTTTTGGAGAACAAGTGGAGACACTCCCGTGTCCTTTCTGAAGGGTTTGGGAGCACATAGGTTTGAAGAAGTACACAGTGGAGCGGCAGTTGGAACCCGCTTTTATCCCACTGCTGGTTCTTAGTTTACAGTGACTGATCAACAGGTAGATGTTCACATGAGTATCTGCTACATTTCTTACACTGAACAATGTTATACACCTCTTCCCCTAAATGCTAATGATGATTTCCAATGCCTGGCTAACGAGCTCTTTGAATAGCAGAAATAGCACTACCAACTCTCTCCAAGTGATAAGAGTAATAATGACTAGAAGAAGATCAAACCAACAGTTTGAGCCCCATTGATGAAATATGTTGATATAACAGAGCAGCAAGAAACAAAGCTTTGAATCAGCTATTTAAAGTGCTTTAATACAGCACGAGGGGATGTACTAGTTTCAGCATTTTTAACTGAATTTTATTATTTTAGGATTTTTTAAATACACTCATGCTGGTCACTTTGGGTGAAAAGTTGCCAAAAAAATGGGACAGAACTCATGTTTAGCTCCTCTGTTTCCATTCCATGCTGATTGGGGATGGCATCCTAATCCCTTTGCCTAGGAATTCTAACATAGGCGTGGATGTCAAAGATCTCCCAAATAATTAAAGCACAAACTGACACCATCAAGCAACAGCACAGGACTACCAAAGTTCAGCAAAGGAAATACCAGAAAGCTCTCCTCAGCCCCTATACAACATTGTTCCCCACTGCCTCTCTCCCAGCCACAACACACAACCACAAGGGGAGATAATTTGGATAACATTGTGGTTTTGTCTCAGCTTCCCCCTCCAGCTTTCAGTTACTGAATGCAACAGAATACGTGTGCAGTTTCTTCCTCCCACCCCTTCTCTTTTACAACTTCTCTCTTCTCATTTGCATTATACAATTATACAGACATTATACAAGACATTATAAAATTTCTTAAAATTTCTTTAGTTAGGGCATCTAGGATGGTGTCACAGCAAATAACTTCTTAAATTCAGACATTTATGCTAACAAAAAAGGTGACTGTGGGAGAGGAGAGAAAAAGCAAGTGGGTATTTTAAAAAAAAAAAAAGTGAAAATATTAAACGTAAATGTTTTCAGTGAAAAGTTCTTAACTGAAAAATAACTCTAAATCCTCTGAGCCTCCAACACTCACAGTTTGACCTCTCTGTTGGTGTTTTGGAAGTGGAGAGAAACATTCATCTTTTGGGAACAAATGGACACGTTTGGACTGTGTCCGTGGCAGCTGGTTATGTTGAGACATGGTCTAATTGCTTTTTCCTCAGTGTCTTCCCAATGCTTCCAGGGTGACATTACAGAAAACTAATGAGATACCTATTGTAGTGTGAGAAGCACAAGTTGTTTTATTTTTGCTGGTAGTATATTGGCTTGTATCTCTTCTACACATTTTCTTACTGTTCCGTTCTGAACTTGATTGTTCTGTTCCTTGTTCTAAGCTGCCGCCTCCCAAATCAGAATAAATCTGAAACACTTTTTCTTCCCCTGCTCTTCTAGCTTCCTGCTCCATTCATAGTATAAGCTCATACAGCCAGTCTTTCATAAACTGCTTTGCAGTTCCCATCCCTATGAACTTCAAAGCCAGTAAATCTTCAATAGCCTTATTGATTGTTCATCATTCAAAATAAAATCATTTGGAGCCAAGTTTCAACGCAGAATTTATTTTTATGGGCATCTATGAACTCCAGAAGGCAAGGATTCTGAACAGAAACATTGAAAGATGCTCCATAATAACCATCAAGTAGGCAAAGAGATACCAAGTATTAGAGATGGGAGGGCTTAAATAATCCTCTAGATTAGAATCTTGATGTGACAATGCATCAACAAAGTACTTCCAAGTCCGGTATCCAAGCTGCTCAGATGCAGAATCATGTATTTTATTGCTCCCCATTAATACACTGGATTGAATCCAGTACCAACTTGCCCCTGTGATGTGTCTGTAGTTAAAAATGCCTGTGTACTTAGCTTAATAGGTTCCCATTAGGGAAATGCAAAAATAGCATTGATTTTATTTAAAAAGAGCATCTCAGATAAATAGTGCCATTAAATGACTACACACAAAATTTTTCTGAACCCTGGCAAATTTGTTTCACAAAAAGTATCCTATGTGGATGTTAGGGATGAGTTTTTCAGGATCCATATGTCACTTTAATTAACCCAAAATATTCACTAGTCTTTTTCCCAAAACAGAAGTTCATGGATAAAAGTGAAAAATAAGCAGCATATTAAAAAAAAAAAAAATTGTACCCAAAAAAAAAACCCCCAAACCAAAACCACTGCTAGATTGATAATGGAACCAAATAACTAACCGAAAATATTATGACTTTTTTATCCAAAGATATTTTTTTTTTCCTATAAAAATAGGAAATTGAAATGAAAACAGGAGAACACATAATTTTGAAAATACTGAAAAGGAAACATTCTGGCTATTTCTGCATCTCATACACTTTTCTTTCTTTTTTTTTTTTTTTGGCTGAAAGATGACTTTTTCAATAGGAAGACATTCTTTTTTAGCCAATGCAAGTACATATTTTTCCTAACAAAGCAACAATTGAAAGAAAAAATGCCCAACTAACTCTGATACTAGTTAAATTCTACAAGTGCCCTGCGAAGGACATCAATCATGGGGCGGGAGAGGGCAGGGGAGAAATCTTCTTTGAGAGAGGAAGGAGGAAGACATTTCCAATTCTAAATGAATTAATTTTCATCAATTAAAGCCACACCAAGATAGTTTTGGGTTTTGGTTGGGTTTTTTGGGTTTTTTTACATATTTAAGACATTTACGTTTATGGACCTATGTTCCTGTAGTTTCCTTATAATGATTTACTATTAGGTATCAGATATAGTAGGAAAATAAATCTAAATGAAAGTGACACAGCAAAGGCAAAACATTTCATGTTCTTTTAGCTGACTACTACAAAGCAATGCTTTCCAAACCCACCAATCCCACTGAGCTTTACCTTCTACATCCTCTTGTCACGAGCTCCAGTCCAAAGCAAAAAGAGCTCCACAAACAGAAATCTGGAGCACTGAGTACATACACTATTGGGTTTATTAATGAGCATATAAAACATTCCCACCACATTATCAAGGCTTCCTAAGCCTTCACACTTAATCTATGCCTTTTCCTGTTCCAGTACTTGGGAAGAAATAGAAAGCATGGATCCTAGTAAAGGACTATGCTTTAGGAGATCCTACCTGAGGTTTGCAGCAACCTCTATGAGAAACAAAGGAAATTTTGAAGCTTCTTTGTTTTTCAGTTTCCCTTTATGTAAAATGTGGGTAATAATTCTAATTAACTCAAAGAGGCTTTGGGTTTTTCATAGGGGAAAAGAGATGTTAAAATAAGCAGGAATAAAGGTTTCCCTGATTTTCTACAAGGCTTGAGATGAGATACCTAATTCCTTAAAAAAATTAAAATTAATTTAAAAAAAAAATAAATAAAAAAGCAGCTCCAGAAAGCGCTATGAAGGCGCTATGAATAACTATTGGTAAGGACGCAAAGATGTACTATCAATAAGTAGAGCTCATGTAAGGAAGGAGAAGACGTAGGAAAGAGAAGGAAAGCAAAATCCAGTGAATAAATTCTTTTTTCTTGAATTCCTTTTGAAAATGCACACAGCATCTCACAAAATCTTCTTGGGCCACTGACATTTAGAGGGGTTCTCTTTTTGTCACTCCTTCTGTAAAAGTGCCGAATGGATGCTGTGACACAGCATGTGTTATCCTATCACTTCTTATTTATGGGTACACTTTTGCTTCCTAGCCCTGAAATTGCCTTTCAGCAAGTCACAAACATCCACATTGAAAAGAAGATCAGTTTTGCTTCTCATGTTCTGACTATATTTTCCCTAGAAAATCCATGTCCTGTTTTCAGCAAAAATATTTCAAGATATCAGTACATTTATGAATTCAGAAAAAAATTAAGTAAAACAAAACAGATTATGCAGATGATTAATCACCTTATTTCTCTGGATTCTTCCACAAGACTTCCACTCTTAAATACAACACAATGTCAGCATTTGGGGCTTTCCCTGTTTTTTTTCCACTATTTTCTTTTTCCTAATCTCTCCCCTCACACCAGCAGATGGTTCCATATTTTATTTTAATTCAGAATGAACTGTAAAAGATTTCAGATAAGTACATTATAATCTCATAATTTTTTAAAATATGTTGCATGTACATGTAAAAATTGTTATGCTTGTTGGGACTCTCGCACTCTCATGAAAATTCGTATAAAAAATTTATTTGACAGAAATATTTTACTTTCAGAGAACACTGACTATAACAAGTATTTCTTTGTATAGAATATCTCTAAATAATTTTATCCATTTTCTTTTAAAATCTGCATAATATTTTGTACATTTAAGGGATTAGTTCTACTTTACAGTATAGTCATATATTTCCATATAATGATTTTTAGCATTTAAGTTCGTGCCTTTTTTTTCATCTTAGAAATACCTTTTCATTTTTAAACAAATATCTTTCCTGTCAGTGTTATCTGAAAAAACAGTTATAAATCGAAAGAGAAAATGGAGACCATGGAAGAAATCTCAGTCGTCAGAGCACACAAAACTCTTCTTACAAGCACAAAACAAATGTAAGTCTAAAAAACAGAGAGAAATATTTTTTTCCATCATTATCACTCAGGTATTGCCTGAAGGATCACTTGTGAGAAAAATATCAGGAGAAAAAGATGTTATTTTTGTATGGGTTATGTCTTTTTAAAGAATAAAACATGGGTTTACAAAACCATGGTATTTAACTAGATACACTTGGGCAGGACATTTTACAAAGGGAAGGCAGTAAAAAACATTCTCTGCCCCTAGAAAATTGCAGTCTATTTGTCTCTTTGTTAGTAATTTAAAAAAATCAGCTTCACAGCTGAACCCAAATGTATTTTCTGAGTGTGTCAGGAATTTGGTTCTCTGTTTTAATAGAGAAGGGGGAAAAACATTTAGAAAAAAAAATTTCCCCTGGCATGCAACTGAAAAACAAGAGCGCCGTATGTCAGCTCTGTTTTCCCTGCTGGAATACATAATCCCTGAACAGAGCTTGCCCTGACCTTCCACAAGTAGCAGGGTAATTATTCTCGGGGATTTTGTGAATATCACTATCTATTTGAAAAGAAAGCCATGGATAAAAGAGGAAAATGAATTTGAATTAGCAGTGAAAGTGAGCATCCAGAACTGGGCTGTTCCATAACTGGAAGAGAGCCAGACTCGATCCCCAGGCAAAGAGCCAAGGAGACATCCTTGCCATGGTGCATGACCAAGTTCTGCAGCTGGGGAGTTAAGCTGGATACAGAGGAGAGACCTCTACATCATCTTCAGAGTAGATGAGGATTTAAAGACACTGGGGCATTATTTTTACCCGTACTTTCTCACTACCAGACCCAGAAGCAGGGCATCAGTAAAACACTCAAGTTTTGTATGGAGAAGTTCTAAGGAACAGTCCCTTCATGACACCACAACGAAAGATAAATCATTCGGAGGAGAAGAAGAGAACAAAACTAAAGCATAGAGCTGAAACCACAAAGATAAACACGGGATGCATCTCTTAATTCATAATGCTGCACAGTCCTCTCAAGCATGTCTCTAGTGTCAAATTGCTCCCTCTTGAACCACACTTTTAGTTTTCCATGGTTGCATCTGACTGTTGTCCAGCTCCAGGAGGGCAGGGTGTGAAACACTCCCTCTTGGTAGTGACATTTATTGACCGCAGCTGCCCAAAAGGCGGAGATGGGATCGAGGCCCAGGAAGGAGGACCTAGCCCAGGTTAAGTGGGATTTAGCCCCATCATGGTCAGGGCTCATCCCCCAACTGTGCTGCTGCAGCAGGGCTCAACAAGGAGGGCTGCTCACCTGAGTCGTCAGCAGCGCTGGCATGAATTTTTAACTCCTCTGTTCACCGAAGCAGCAGTTGCTTTCGGTCCAATTCAGTGCACAAGATGTGCAATCTTAGTTTTATGCAGAGGTGAAATTCCTCTATTAATTCATATTGAGTGCGCACAAGAGTCAGTGAGAAAAGTGGCAGTGCAGAGAGGGATTTCTGTGATCCATATTGATTTAGTTACTTTAAAATGAACAGTGAGTATTCCATGAAAATATCTGAACAAACACAGAGCCATTCAGATGGCAGTAGGGTAAAGAAAACTTGCAGGCGTAGAAAAGAAAAGGACACAATGAGGTAGTAAAGAATAAATTGCCATAGATATATACCTACATCCTTCATTTCATGCACCCATAATTCTCTCTGGCAGCTGCATGATTAATTCAAAGATTTATTGATTTTTTTTTCTTGCTCAATCCTGCTGACCTGCTTTTGTTGACAGGTCTGTGTGGATCACACTTCTCTGCCAGTTGAAAGGATGGCATCATGTCAGTCTCTATGGCCTGCAGTAAACATTTCAGCTCATTCAACACCAACAGTCTTCGAGTACACAGTAAAAACAAGCAGAGTATATTTTAAACCAAACAAACATGAACCAGCAAATTGGTAGATTACTTTCGCCATGAAAAATATCTGCAACTGCAATTATAAAGTGATTTTGATGGTGGGAGAAAACATCTAAACAGTTCAATCTTTCTTCTCCTGCACTCTCACATTTTTAAGAAATTCACTAGCTTTAAGTTTTCTAGCAAAACCAAAAACATTCTGGTACAACAACTGCTGACAACATAAAATGCTTAGCCTTTGCTTCTACCACCTTTCTGCAGCAGGACAGTGTCTGCCCCTCTGCAGTTACACAGCTCAAGCTCACACACCAGGCAGCAGGCTTTAAAAATTCTCTTGATTCTAACTAAAAGG
The DNA here is from genome assembly GCA_028565335.1 of Limnodromus scolopaceus. NCBI lineage: Eukaryota > Metazoa > Chordata > Aves > Charadriiformes > Scolopacidae > Limnodromus > Limnodromus scolopaceus. The sequence continues at coordinate 116,348,399 of JAOXNO010000001.1, forward strand.
TCACCTAGCCTTCATTGTAACCTTCCTCCGAAGAGAAAACTTACATGCAATTAAAATATGCCTTTACAGTTCAGCAACCCAGGTGAAGCAACCTCATGCATCAGTTTTGTCCCCTCACATCAAAACTGTCAGAGCTCATTGGCTGTTTGCTCGTGTTAGATAGAGATTTGATGGGAAACCACAAGCATACAGTGCTTAATGTGATCATCTCCTTATCCACTGCCATTCGGGAAGGTGACAAGATCACAAACCACTAGCAGGGCAGATTTATAAGGAAGAAAATGCTATGATCATTATTTCAAAAAAGTAAAAATGAAAATAAATAATAAAGTCAGACCTAAAACCAGCACAATGATTCACCCAAGTGTATGTCTGCTCCTATCCCTTTGATACAATATCTGATACTACTGAGCCTTGCTGTCTACAAATTTGACCCTTGAAAATCCTGCATATCAAGCCAAAGCAAGAAAAATATTGCTTCAAATATTAAATTCAAGATAAAGTATATGAATTAAAAACTGCCTGAACAATTGTAAACAAAGAGCAAAGAGCATTTCCAAAAATGGAAAAAAGGTTGAGTGAACACCTGTGCAGGTTAACAGTCAGTCTGCTCTTATTTCACCTTTAATAAAGATCTGGTAAACATCAAGTTAATTAAAATGCAGGCCATATTTATTTGAAGGTTTTACAAATCCCAGAGAGAATTAATGCTACAGGAACTGAGTGGGCTAGAAAAAGCTGGCCAGATGATAAAATGGGATTCACCCCAGGAAAATGAAAGAAATTTAAAGTACATCTGGAGAGAAAAATTAACATGACACAGATATTTCCAGTGAGAGACTAACTGTGCCACTGAATTCAACCATGCTGAAAGAAACCTCTTCATGACTGGCAACATCAATAACAAGGTGGTATAAACAGAACAGTTAGGGCATCAGATTAGATAATGTTATGCATGGTCCAACAGACCCTCAGGCCTGTAGAGAGACGTGATAGGCGCCTGTATATATATGTATGTATGTATACCCACACTCATGGATAAAGGGAGCAAAAGAGAGAGAAAGGCATATATTAAAAAAAATAAATAATCTAGATATTTGAAAGCCTTAACACAGAAAGCAGAGTTACAACCTTCCTCCCTCTCTCTAATTCACAAGAAGCAATTCTGAAGGGTGCCTGAATCCAATCAAGTTTTTCATGTGCTTTAATTGTGAAAGTAGAGAGTAAAAAAAAATTTAAGGGTTGAGAAAAAAAATAAAGAAAGAGGATTGAGACGTTGTTGGGGGGCTCCTTGTTTGGTTTTAACATGAGTAGAGGGAAAGGATCCATTCAACTGATGGAAATGGAGGGCCATCCAAAACAGAGCAGCAACAGAGAGGGGGAAAAAAAAAATTACTATCTACTTGTCTCCTAGACACACTTTGTTACTGAAATGCCCAAACCATTGTTACTATTTGTAAACCCTATTAGTATTAAAATTGCTGGATGTAGTGAGGCAGAGCAAATTTTGGCTTTCTGTACTTTAAGCAGCAAGACACACAAAAATGTACTTGAGAAGTACATTTTTCTCCTCCATTTCTCACAACAGTCACCAATACACCCTTCAAAGCAGCCAAAATGTCCAGTCACACTGAGGAAAATCCAGAAGCTCCCTCTACATGAAAACAGTTTCTCTGGTTTCACATGCATGCTTCCCTGTGCTAATTAAGTGATCAGAAATGACTCCTTTGCCTGAAGTAGTATCACTTACTTTCCTCTGTGCTGTCAAAATGGGATTCTTTGGCATGGGGATCAGATGCTTTCCATGTTCACTCTCCAAGTCACTCCAAACACCTGTCTCCCACAAAGCTGTTGAAATCCTTGCATCTAGTCCTACTGATCCCACAGCCATGATTTGAGAATGATTCACCTGACCAAAATACTCCAGGGTAAAGGAGTAGGAAGCAAACACGGAGCACAGGCTGCAGAGTAGCCAGAGGAAAGGTCCCCCAGTGAACAGCTGTATGTTGCCCTGCTTAGAAGTTTAGTTCACAATGAGTCAAAGGAGAATGTAAAAAATGTTTGCTCAAGCACGGAGTGCCAAGTTTTTACCATCTCCACTTCATGGGATTATAAGACACTTTCCTCTTAAAAGACTGGTGTGCTTAGGAAAAATGCTGATAACTTGACATTTCTTAAATAATGTAAATTACTTATTTCTAGGTCCCTTAGGAAAATAACCTTGTTGAAAGAGAAAGTGAGGAAGAAATATGTTGTCTTTGGAGACAAGTGGGCAAGTGCACTTTATATGTCTTCAAGAAGCATAGAAAACACACTACTGTAATAGCAAACCTACAGTCTCACCTGAGCATTGCTGAACACTATTCACATTAGCTTTCCAGAGAGTCAAGAAAGCTCAGCAGATTAACGGTTTGCCTGCTTTACTTTCTGTGTACTATCACAACCTGAATAGCAGAATTACATCTCACTGACATATTTATGATAGAAGGTAGTTTACCTTGAGAATTTTTTTATTTTATGTATGTTGCTAATATTTAAGCATAAAAAAATTATACTCTTCTTCCCACTACACCTGGAACGGGAAAAAATCTTGCAGCTAGAGTATTCAGTGGCATAGGTTAAGTGTCTGCTGAATGCTTGCTGGTTGGTAACCTTGATTAAGCCCTGACACGAAACCAAAACAAGGAAAATCATAACTCATCTCTACTAGACACGGCCTAAATCAAATGCATGGACTTAATCCCCGCAATCATCAGCAATAGCCTAAAACTGATCACAGGTCCACTCCCCAGAAAGAGAGAGATATTTTTTTCCCCACTATGTACAAACCTCATGGCTGAAAAAAAAAAAGTGATCACTCTATGTAAACTGAACCACTGCTGTAATCTCCAAACCCCAGCACAAACGAAAACTGCAGTGCTGTATTTTAGATGTCGCCACGTGATAACTACTAGCAAACATTGACTGCTTACTGTCAACCACAGCAGTTCAGAAGAGCCCTTTGTGCAGAAAGAGATCCAAGAGCCCCTGAGCCTTTTAAAGACAAGACTTGAGGAACTGTGTGTAAATAAATAATGCAATTCATTACATCAAATGTAGGTCATTGTACATCAGTGACACTTCTCGAGCTGTGGTCCAGTGTGTCTAATTTCTGGCCAGCAGAAAGCATGCTGGCTGGAAGGCTCATCAGCTGTCATCTACATGTCAATCACAGGCCTTCAGGGAACTGTGTTCCATTCATGCTTACACACCTTTCCCTCAAAGCTGCTATTCTTTCCGTGCAGATTTAAATATGCCATTGTGCACAATTGTTATTATTTTTCTCTACTTTTCTACCTTTTTTAAGCTGTCGCACTCTATGTATAAATCAGACCAATTCTTGCATGGTATGTCATTAGACAGTAAAATGGGAATTCAGAAAGGTCAGGGCATGAACCTATTCATGATCCTGGTCTTGGCACTGAGCTATTCAGACACATGGAAAAACTCAAAATCCCCCGTAGTTATCAGCATCAAGATAGGAGGCATTCATAATAGAAATACAGTATGTAGTGACAGATGAAATTTAATTCTTCAGCCTTTCTCTTTGTTTCCATCCGCTCTTCATTCTCCCCTTTTCTACCTCTTTGCCAATCCCTTATACTGACCTTTATTTTTAATAATCCCTTCCTGCCCTTCTTCCCCTATAACCATACCCATCCTTTGCTCTCTCCGGAGCTAATTAACACATGAACAGACCCTGCTCTTTGCTTTCACCCAGGCAGAGCAGAATCAGCACTTATTTTGTATTTACCTTCTAGTAATTACCTTCTAGTCCAGATTCACAGTTCTGTGTGTGAAGAACTGCTATGAACCAAGCATGAGTCTCCTCTCTGCCTCACGGTGGCCCAATAGCAGCAGAAGCACAACCTGCACTGTGGCATATTTCAGTACTATCGCTCCTTGGTTTTATGGCTGTTGTTACAAAAACGTATCTTGCTGCACTCTTTGGTCCCACAGGGCCTAGGCTTTTTTTGATAGTTACAAAGTCAACACAAAGCTGATTCCAAAAGTCTCTTTCTTTTGGAATGGTTTGTGAAGGAAAGCAGTAAGGAGGAAAGGAAATCTGTCCTTTGAGCAAACTGTATGCAGCTATCAGTCATAAAATGTTCTAGGATTATTTAAGCTTTTATGTTTAGTGTTATCTAATGAAAATGCTTAAGAGCTGGTTATTGATACAAGAGAAAACTGCACGTCATTACACTGCTTATCATAATTCAAATGAATTTCAGACTCGGTTTCACGTCAACTGACAGTATACAATTCTTCAGAAAAGAAGGGTCTACAGAAAAGAACTGTTGATGTTGCAGCTGTAGAGCTTGGTAGAACAGTAACCTGCACTTTGTCAGCTCCTCAGGAATTCTCAGTTACCATCAGTCCTTCTGTTTTGCCAGCAGCTCAGAGATTGTTAGGCAAGACATACAGCATTGGGAAGTTTGGTTGCTTTTACTAAAAGACACAGGTGGGCAAATAAGATACACTTAATGCATTTGTAGCAGACTGATGACTGCACAGATCTGCTGCTGTCCTTGTCTGAGAGCTTCTAATACAGCTGTAGCTTGTGGAGATGGCCAAATACTTCATCTAAATTATTATTCAAAATGGATCTTTCCAATATGTAAAGATTTGTATGCATTTATTGTTGGAAGTTGGGATTTTCTACTTTTCCTTGAAATAGACTGGTCCAAATAATTCTTTTTCCTTGTTTTAAAATCTTTTTCCTGCTACCTTGGCCTCTAGAGAACATCCTGAAAAAGCTTTTTGGCCTCAGATTTGCTGTCACATTTAAAGACAAAGTGTCAGAGCAAACCCCCTATTATTTAGCTGTTCCCCTAACAGACAGATAAGCACACGCACACCTTTTCAGTCCACAGCTGTCCTTGCACATGGAAATTTCACAGAATTCAATATTTCTGGCTCCAAACATGGGCACCTCCCTCTTTATTGCACAGGGAGTCTGACCTATCTAGACACTCCTTGGAAATGCTCTAGCAGTATGTCTTAATATGTTTCAACTCCCAATTAGTTTAGAATAACCTGGAGGCATTACATAAAATTGCAGCCAGGAAACCCAAGATGCCTTTGCCCAGCCGTATTTATAACATGCTTTGATTACTGCGGACATCACTGTGCTCTCTGAGAACTAAGCATACAGATAAAAGCAGATATGTCCAGGATAGTAACTGCTGCAAGAGCGAAAACATATCACCATCCTAATCAAGGAATACAACTCTCAAACATTCTTTGGAAAAAGCTAATTTTTCTTTTACGTTATAGAAGTAAAAACACTTTGCTTTTTTTCTTAAAAATGTTAAATTTACGTAAAAAGAGAACCGATATCTAGAACAGTAAGTAACAGCTGAAATAAGGGATTCTTGTTCATCTATAGACCCCTCTAGCCCTCTACTTGGAAGTATTGCACTGAGGTTTAAGCCTTTCGGGGCGGGGGGGGGGGAGCTTCTCTGTTGGACC
>JAOXNO010000001.1:116353919-116366451 GCA_028565335.1 Limnodromus scolopaceus
CCCCCCCCCCCCCCCCCCCCCCCCCCCCCCCCCCCCCCCCCCCGCGTCTCTGTTGGACCACTTGCATATGGAGCTTCCCCACTTAAAAACTGCCCTGCTTCCTGTCACGGGGGGTTTCCCATTCCCTCCTGTAAGGTTCAATCTTCCTGAGCTACTTGTATCTTCTATTTGAAACAGATACATCATTTCAATGAAAATGTTCTTCTCATCTTTTTCCTCTCTCTCTCCCCCTTTTCTTCTCTTTTCTTTCTTTTCAAGCAGACACCATCTAGTTTTCCCATAAAAGCCTTGTCCACCTCAAACCATGATAATCATCACCCTCTGAGTGTATATCTTTTTATATTCTTGCTCTTTCACAGTTGAGGTTTTGCCTCAAGATGGCTCTCAGTTTTGCTGATGTTAATGAGTAACAAATACAGCAGCCATATTAAGAAACAAGAATGAAGCAAATCAGAACTTGATGTCTTCCAATATTAAATGGTGAGATAAAAAGCATACCAATGAATCTGGTCTAGCGCACAGAAAAAAAGCCATGCTAACAGTGGCTGCATAAGGAAGCATATGCATTTCCTCAGAATATTGATCATTAGTAGAAAACAGCTCAATAGTCATGTTATGTCTTGCATCCTATTCATCAGCACGGGCATTCTAAGACGACAAGCTTGATCAATATCTACCATTTGAGTTCACGGTGAGATTATTGCAAAATTGATTATGGGTAAAACTCAAAGCAATTGTTTTATGAAACATGCGTGGGTTCTGGTTTTTAAATGCTCTCACTATTAAGCTGCAGTTAAAGAGTATAAATGGTGAACAAACAAATCATGCAATCATGGTTAAACTGAAGCAATGTTTTCCTGCCTCACTTTTGCCCTTGCATGACAAAGAACATCGACTTGTAATCTAACCTGTGATTTCATCTCTGAAACTAAATCTTTTCTGTGATGTGATCCAATATGATAAACTGAGATTTTTTAGTAACATCAGTTTTAATGAATTATATTTTATTTCCGTTTAGATTTCTAACTGTCAAATTAAAGGACTGTGAGATAACTAGAAACTGAGTTTTAAGTGTTGACATTTGTGATAGATTTTGAATATAGCCTAGTCAATGACAGTCAGAAGTTGCACTAAGGGGGGAAAAAAAAAAGATTCTATTTAGGCCCATCTAGTTAGATGTTATTACACATTTTTATCCACCAAAAGTTTGGGGTTAAAATAAATATAGACTAACCAGAACAAAATTATCGTAAAATGTCAGCCATGATGCTCTGCAGAAATGCCACACCTTCTTCCCTAAAGAAGGAGTTACAGAGACCTGTATGCCCTACTCCTGATTCCAAGGTGAAGAGCAGGGTTGACCCATTCAAATATATCACATAGGTACTCGATACTAATGCTCAAGTCAAAAAAAAATAAAAATCAATTGAGAGGATGCAATCTATGTTGACAGAGAAAATATGCATGTTTTGTTATAATATAGAATGAATAAACTTAAAAAAAAAAATTAAGATAGTTAACCATGCAAGTATACACGTTCTTTTCCTCCAGCCAATACTCACGCATACACATATACGTGCATCATGTAGTAGCCTATTTTACGATGAAGAAAAGTAAACTCGTTCATCCAGTGTTGCATTAGACAATCTTAATCATAGTTTAGATAATATTAAGCATAGTTCTTTATCATTACATACAGAATAATGCAAAGTTTGCTTGATATTTAAATACAACTCTGACCTGACTATATCAGCTGAAGTGTTGGTGAGCCCTACAATTCAGATATTGCAGATCTCTGAATGAAAACACACTCAGTTTCAGTTGCTCAATGACAAAAATAATATGACATATCAAAATCCAAGAGCATAACAGGGAAGTGGATTTACCAAACTTAAACACTGCACCAGTAGCACAGGACAACTGATAATCAATTACATGGTCCTTAAATATCTACCAAATCCTTAAGAAAGCTATTTGAAATATATTTTTTTAAAATAGATCAAAGTTATCTAAGGAACCGATAAAGCACACAGAGAAAGAAAAATCTATGATATGAGTCATCTAGAAAGATAAGTATTTCCATCAATGCAACACTTGTCAGAAAGAAAAGATTATTAATATACTGAAGAGAAGTACAAAAACATTTCCACACATTGTAGGATGATAAACACAAACACATTCTTAAATATACTCTGCAACGGCATTTAACTTAATCTATTTTTTTCCATTCTGCATTACCCTGGAACAATATATTTCAAATTTCTGCACACATAAATCATTTGTATGTGTAACAACAGCTGCACTGTGTGTAATATATAATTTAGATATGTGCTATACTGAAAATATTTTTCCCACATATACCTTCTCCCATGAATTTCTTACAATGTTTATGCTTTAAGATGTTGGATACTCTTTGCCTGAATTCCCTGTACTTCCTCAACAATGCCTAACATTTCCTCCCTTTGTCAGTAAATAGATTAATGCATATAACTGCTTTAGAGCAGATTGTTTCACTTCGGTATGTTCAGTTTACAGCACAGTTTACCATGTGCTTAAGCCTCCAGTGTTATCTATTAAGAAATTTGATATTAAAATGTTATGAAATTATAATTGATGATTACATACCTCATTTAAACACAACAAAACAAATTTAGACTCGGTATTTCTTCTAATCCATGTGTAACATTACTACTGAAAAACAATTACAACCCAACACATGCTTTATGACACTCAAATTTCTTTGGCATATAGGAGTTCCTTATCAAAGTTAAAACATGAAGCCATTGCCACAGCACGAAGAAGCTGGTTTTACGTCTGGTATAAAACAAAAAATATGTTATTTTTCCCTCAAGCATGCTAGAAAAAGCAGGGCTGTCTAAAACCTTCATGTCACACACAGTCATAGGGATGCAGTAATGCTAATGTGAAATACGTTACTGGAAGGATGACATACCATTCAGCTATAATTGACTCAAAATAAACATCAGGCATTTGGGGGAAAAAACAGGAACCACGGCTGCCATAGCCAATTGGAAAAGAAAACCACAACAGCCTACCTGAGACAAGCGAGACTGTGTCTTTCTCCCATGAGACAACAGTGATGTATGCCTCCACAGAGGAGGGGATAATGCACTTGAACACTGCTACATTGCCTCTCATGGCTTTCTGGTCCTCCACACGGACTGTATAGGGTTCCCGTAAAACTGAAGATAAAAGAAGATGTTTTGTTAAACAAGTCGTAATGATACAGCCCATCCACTTCTTCGGTTAGCCTTGCAAAGTTCCCCCAAGGAGGTTACTCAGATTGTGAATTCTTTTGCCTCAATAAATGATACAGTCTTGCAAAGTTGATCATAAATTGAAATGAAAGCATTCCCAGATCTCTTTGTTTCCTCAAAATCTGCATTTCACTATGTTTCTGTGTTCTTCCCCTAATGCTGAGGGCAAGTAGAAAAACTGTAAGAACTGCATATTTATATGGGTAAATGGTGTTATGTCTTCTGTTACTTCTCTAGTTTATCATGCCATGTTTCCCATCACAAATTGCTTTCTGCTCTATCAACAGGTACAAAGTATATACAAGTACTGTGTGTGAATTAGACGTCCAGAGGGTAAACAGGAAGATCAGTGTCATTTAGGATCTTGAAGAAATGAGAACCGAAGGAGAAGAATTTATGGAGGTGACAGACAGAGGAAAAAGTAAGGTGTCTCAGAAACACAGAGAAATGGTAGTAGGTAAGATAAGAGCTACATTCAATTGACCAGCACTGAAAGACATATGTTAATGGTAAGAAAACAAACTATGATTCAGAGCTGTATTAAAAAACAGCATGGGGACACTTTGATCCAGCCTATGAGTCATCTAGCATCTGGAAGAATTAATTTAATGGACAAAGACAAAAAAGAAAAACCTGGAGAAAACCTTCACACCAAATTAATATTGCTGGGCTGAGATGAAGTTGCATTAGGTAGGACAATGGAAAGGAGGAAAATCTTGGCACTGAAACAATTCAATCTAGAATGAGAGTGAAAAAATCTTGTGAGCAACAGTTAATGGAGAAGGTGGTAGAACAGAGAAGAAAGAGATGTCTACTACAAGAAGTAAATGGGTATGACAGGAAGGACAAGCAGCAACATACTCTCCATAGGACCATAACGCCAAGGTGCAAAAGAAGAAACCACCACAGCCAACATAGTTATATATCTTGAGCTACCAAATGAAGTTATATATCTTGAAGTGACAGTATCATGAAAAATAGGAATGAATGTATTGGAAAATGATGTGTGTCTGAAGCATGTATATGCCTGAGGGTAAGAGTTGTTGGGAAGAACAACCCCAGTGTAGCAGTGTAACCAAGTCAGCAATGCTGAACGGGCACATTACAGAGACATTTCTTGACTACATGTCTTACCCACAAACATATACCAAGCTCCACCAACTACATTTAATCACATTGATTCTAGACTGGATAGCCAGTAAGTTCTTTGCAGAGTTTAGAAAAGTATTTCTATATACCAGGAGCACTGGAATTTTTAAATGTCAGCCCCACTTACAATGTATTCCAAGGAAAAAAAAAAGGCAGAGTACTGAACTGTAACTGTAGTTTTCACAAATGCAAACAGTATCAAGTTTTTAGGTCCAATGCTACCACTGCAAAAATGAAGACTGAAATTCTCCACCCCAAACAAGACTGAAGCAATATTACAGTTAGGAACTCTAACCAAAGCTAGGTAAATTTAATTATAAATCAAATATCTTCTAGAAATCAAAATAAATCCATCTTCTATGATGAGGTAGACACCACTAGTTTTTTAAAAAGTCGATAATTTATTTTTAATCAAAGGTTAAGTTTCTTAACCCTGTTATAAGTGATGAACTGATATTATAAGCACTTTTAATGCAGTGACTTAACAACACTGGTTGCCCTGCGATGAAGCAGCCCCCTAATCTTGTTCTACTCCAAAGGGAATGGCACATAGATCACCTTAACGAGGCTGACTTTTGTCTAATGCTCACACTGCAGCCGTTATTTACAGAAAAGTCTTGTTTAGCAGAAATACCCTAACACCCTGCTAAAGGTATTTGTATTTTTTTCAGAAGTTGGCCATTTTGCAAATCTGCCCAGTTGATAATTTCTGTAATAACAAACACAGAATTACTCATTTGCTTGCTTGAAAAGTTTACGTTATTCCGATTTCATAGGCCCTCAGTTATTTCCAGATCATAATTTTGCCAGTTCCCATGAATGATTTGCTGATTTTTTTAAATTTTTTTTAAAACCCAAGTCCCAAAGTCATGAATTTATATGAGAATTTAAGCCTTTGCTACCCTTTGCTAAAAAGATATATTCTTTCCTGCCATGATTGCACTGGAAAGCTTGAGGATGACATGGAGACATGCACCTTTACTCCCCAATGGGACTGACCTGGAAGAGGATTAGGTTTGGGTGTCTAAGTGTGCATGTTATGGTCTTTTGGGGGTTGGGGACATGTGTTGCATAATGTGCAAAATTACATGCAAACCCACAATCACAATCATCTGTGAGCTGGAACCCTTTTACCTGCTAACCATTTCTTGGAGAAGCAGGTAAAGAAGCTTCAGACTTTCTCAAGCTGACTGAGAATGGGCAGAGTTATTTTACTCTTCATAAGACTGTGCTATGATTGGATGCTCTGTTGATTGCCTCTGTATTCCTAGGAAATCCTATTGCTTTTGGAGGGCACTGGAAGTAGGAGGAAAGGAAGAAAAAAAGAGATGAGAAAAGGTGCCCCAAAAATTGTGCTAATTCAGGCCAATCTGAACCTGTGTACAGACTTCACATGAGCAGAAATGTAACTGAAAGTAACACACAAACAAATGAAGTTTATCACTTCATATTTGAGCAGCACAGGGTTTATCCTCTAAACATAAAATACGCTTACTACTATACACAGAAGACTCCCTCAAAAATTGTATTTTCCTATGATTGGGTGATTACACAACCCTCCAGAAAAGATACTAATAGCTATTGTCTGCTATCAGGCACAATGACAACTCTGACACACAGTATCAGTTTATATGAAGGAGAGGGACTTGTTTAGCTTGCTATCCAAACCTCAGATAAGTGAGAAATAAAATCATATTGAGAAATGAACAGATCGGGGGTAAAAGGCTAAAGAGAGAAGGGAAAGAGTTAAAAGGGGCATTCTTGACTTGGCCAAAAAAGATTGATACCTTCTGAGTCAAGCAGCTCCAGCCATCTACTGCAAAGCCTGTTTTTCAGGTCCTTCTTCTATTTGTGGGGTTTAATCCTCAAGCAGAAGAGGAAGATTTCTTTTGGCGTTCCATGGATAAATGGGTAAATGCTGAGAAATGGGCATAGCTGCATCCTGTCACTCATTTCATATGCTTTTACAACTAAATGAACACCAGTTCAGTGCCTTAACTAGCAATGTTGTAAGTTTTAACCCCCTCTACATCACACATTTGTTTATCTAAGAAAAAGAAAAATTGGAAACTAACACTGGAAAAAAACGCTGCCCAAGATGCTCAAAATTGAGTTATATCAACAAATCCACCAAGGACAAAAAAAAAAAATGTTCTAAGTATAATTCTTCCAGACAACTTGTCCACAAATCCATTAAAGTAAAACCATAAGCACGAAACCCAGAGTTCCAAACACAATGTTGGTTACTATGTATTCTTATGAATCCTTGGTTTTTAAACTTTTTGATCTGCAGACAGCTAAGTATTTTCAGAAGCAACATAGACCACTATAGAAACTCCACAATATACGTAACAAGAACTAGCTTCTACTAGTCACTTCCTGTGCAAGAAAACCTACTTTTCTAGACTAAAATTTTAATAAGACACATGAATTTCACGGCAACCTGTGTTCTTGCCTTCTAATTGTCTACAAACTACAGACCTCTGAATGTTAATTTATTGTTAAGAAGGGAATACATTGTCTTATTTTAAAAGAGAGTCACAGACAAATCTACTTGCTGACTGTTCACAGTTTTCCCTACATATCTCCTGTGAAGGCATATCTCCAAAGGAAAGATACTTCTCTTCTGAGAAAAGACCATCATAGCTCCACCAACAACAAAGAGGATTTCCATTAGCCAAGGGTCAGCTCACAGACTAGCTTTTGTTTGTTTGTTTGAATATTTTAACTGAAGTGGGTAGACAAAACCTTCAAAAGCTGTGCAATCGTGTTTATGTGTTGTAACAAAAGGCCTGATTTTGATCCCACTGTAATTCTCCACTGGCTGACCCAGTCAGCACACAGTCAGTACAGAAAAGAGACGCAAAAGCATTATGCTCATTTGCATGTTTTAGGTTAAACAGAAAGCACTGCCTATGGACCAACATCAGTTGCTGAATCGTTACACAGGACACAAGTTTGTCTCAAAACAAAGCACAACTGAATACAAGCAAATGAGAAGGGGTGTGATTAGGCAAGCATTCCTCTTTTCTTCCAGCCCCTATACAAAATCCAAAGACTGTATCTTTTTCTCCCACAGCTCTTTGATGAGTCAGCATGGTCTGATTAATGATTTCATTATCAGTTTGGTTTTCCTTATACTTGTGCAGAAGCTCAACTGATTATGATCTTTGGAAACCTAACTTTTCACCACCAGAAGCAATCAAATCAGGGAGGAGAGGGAAGAATCCAGTATTTTACTGGAAGACCTCAGAGGTTACACTTCTGGCCAATCTCCTTTGATTCACAACTGCTGTGACTCTGTCTGGAACACCCAAGCTTCCTCCCTCCTTATGCCCATTTGAACCCAATAAAAGACTGCACTTACCGGCCTTAATGTGAACATCCTGACTTCTGATTTTCCCTGAAGGATTTTCAGCTGTGCAATAGTAAGTGTTATCATGGATTAAGTTATTAAAGCTTGAAGGAGGGAAGGGGAAAATTTGGAGAGTGCCATTGGGGTGGACGTGGCGGATCCCTGGGACATCGTAGATCTCCTCGCCCGTTGCTAGGTACCATCTGAGCGTCACAGGGGGGATCCCTGCTGCAGGACAGGGTACCAATGTCCCTGTGGTGCTAGCAAACACTACCTCTTGCAGAGATGCATTGACAAAATATAGACTGGCATGTAGATCTTCACTGAAAACTGCAAGACAAAAAAAAAGAAAAAGAACAGACCTTGAAAACCTGTGAAATTTCAGCTACACACAAAACAATTTGACTGTTACTTGCCACAAAATCAAATGCAGTGCCTAGAGACAGTAATCAAAACATTTGGATCCTAATGCAGGCTCTAATAAAAAGTTTCTCATTTTAGAAGAAAATATAACCAGATTAAACACACTAAGTAGTTTACATCCAAAACTAAAATAGGAAATCCCCTTCTTTGTAGTGTAAACTGAAACAGATCCAGATTACTTTTGCATTTGCTGATGCAGCATTCTTTATAAGGCCAGCAATAGTCTACTTCTCTTAAATTTCTAGCAACTAAATTTCTGCCTAGAACACAGGCAGTTTCTGGTAGCATTTAGAAATTTATTTTTACAGTCTTTGCATGGCAAAATTATTTACAAAGCAATGAAAAGAACTGAGCAAGCAATGCTAAAAATCCCCATAATTCCTTAATAAAAACACATACCTATACTTAATACAGATACAACTTAGTAAATACATTATATAGTTTGGTCAGGTCTTTCTAGCAAAGACCTATTATCCTAAGTACAAAGCATGCTTAGAGTAGTCTTGGTTCTGCCATCCATGTCACTGTAGTAACCCATTCAGCCTTAAACTGTAGATTCTGAACACTGGAAAAAGTCAGTATTGGTCAGAATGCAAAATTAGCTCTCATTCTTCTGGACACTTCTGTCATGGGCTATTCAGCTATTACCTGGAGGGCTTGAATGCTCCTCATCATTTCATCCAAAACGCCTTCCTAACCCTCTCTGTCTGAAAGCATAACAGCATAAGGTGGAAGACATTACCAATACCACCACTCTGTTGTACATTTACATGTACTACTCACTTGTGAAAAAACTTGGTAATTTTGTTTGACACAAACACAAATCTTGAATTATATCTTGAATGCAGTAGATTCTGACATGATTTTTTAAAGAAAGTCTGGTAAGGAGTAGGTTTTTGAAAAGGTGCATCAGGCCCATTTGAGTATTGATAAGACAGATTTCAAGGTTAGCCTTCATTTGCACAAGATGGATGCTATTGTCCTGCAGAAATAACTTGGAAGCCCAATACTAAGTCATGAAGTGCCTTGTCTACCTCTGCCACTTAGTCTTATGGTAGCTTGGGGCACAAAATGGACTATTGTTTTCTTCTCTCTTGATATCCTGAGGAGATATAATGTGGGGAGATATTCTCTTCTAAATATCATCTTGGTATTGACCAGCAGGAAAGACAACCTCAAAAGAGAGCGGAACTGGCTTTGGGAATCCCTAGAATGAAAAAAGCAAGAGAGGCCCTCCTAAAGCAATAGGGAAAGATGTCTGGCAAGCAGGAGGCAGCCAGAAAAATGGCCATCAGAGAGCAGGATGAAAAGACACTTGGAGATTCAGAAATAAGAAATTTCAAGTACTAGAGCTGATGAGTCCCTGCACATAGATGAGACAGGTGGTAATATAGAATAAAATCCATTGCAAGAAAAAAAATGTTCCTAGTTGCCACAGCCCTAGGAGTAACTTGGCTACCTAGAAAGCAAAAACAGGCATAATAGGACTAAGCACAGGAAGACGTAGGTCTGAATAAGATGATTCCACTTCTACATAATCACATTCCTAATTATAGTCATACTTTGAAGCAGAGAACAGCATTGTTGGTAACATAATAGAGAACTAAAAAGAAAAAAATATTTTTGGCATTGTTCATCTGCTGTACAAGCTATTCTCTACAAATAAAAGTGAAACAATCAACAGGGCATTTTAATTTCCATTGGCCAACAAGACATTCACATAGAAGTAATAGAAACAGTTCACATTTGCCAACTTTTATTGTGCTTCTTAACAGACATTCATGTAAAATGGTAGATTTACTGGCTGAGAATAAAGAAGTGAATACCAAATTGCAAATGCCATAAAAATAGAGAACACCAGGAACTATGTTTGATGCTTCCATAGAATCTAACTTTCTAATCAATATGCAGCACAGCTGAACTAGAGACTCATACTAGCAGCACATAACAATGAATTTTTCCAGCTGCTTTGTATCCCCTGTAGAAGCTTTCACTACTTCTGACAAACTTTCCATCCATCAACCTATACAATAGCGCTTCATTTTAAAACAGCATCTGGTACATATTCATCTTAATGGCAGACACAAACACACTAAGATCCCTGGAAAATAATTGCAGTGCTATAATACACGTACATATACACAATGCTGACAATCCAGATGCGTTTTGTGGTGGAAAACAACATGTAAGCTACTTGGATACATTCAAAAACAAAAATGAGATTTCAGAATCTTTTATTAAAAAGATATTTCTCTGCAACGTTCCATAGGAAGAAAGTGATTAGCTGAATAACAGAACGAGTGATATATCAAAACCTAATTGAAACTGAGACAAGTCAAAGACGATATGTAATTATATGCTACTTAATGGTAAAATATCATCCAACTAAACATCATATTTTACAGAAAGCAGAAGCAAACTCAGACTAAAAGTTACAAAGGAGAGCAGTAGGGAAAGTTGATGAAAATTATAGATATGAAACAGTGAATAAAAATATCTGAAGAACCAAAAAATAAAAGATATGAATAGAAGAGAAGGGGGAAAAAAGTCAGGTTCTATCAACTGCCTAAACGCTATTGTGAACACAAGGCTTTTGAAGTATTTTGTCTCCAGAGCAATGGCTACAATTGTGAAGGCCCCAGCAAATAGGCACAGGCCTGCCCCTACAGCCTGCTCAGCAGGAATGGACCTCAACGTCATCTCTAAGCCAGAACTGAAATGGTTTCCAGTCGAGTCAGACTACACTTGGCCTGGACAGAGATGACATCAGCATTCTCAAAGAGATTACATCAGTTAGCAGTTCAAGGGAAGGAAAGTCAAGGATTCCTCCTGAATAAGGTTTATTTGTTACTGAAACCAGTAATACTTAAGGGAAACAGGAGGAAGCCTGCACCTCAGCAGCACGCAGTGGATGCCCCAACTGAAATGACAAAGTGACAAACAGCCTGCACCTGCAAGTACTTCAGGGCAATGAGGCAAAGACCTATGCCCTTAACTGTGTGGTTAAAGGAGCACGTTACCAGTTTATAAGATCAATAGACAGAGGACAAGAAACACTTCTTGAATTTCACGTTAAATAGATATCATTATCTTACAAGGACGGACGGAAGGAAGGAAGGACAGAGGGAAACAATTTTCTGCAAGTTTCGTCAAAATTCCTTAGACTCAATCTACTTGATGCAATAAGGGGAACTGACAAAGTATAATAGCCACAGAAATTCCTCCTGCTTTTCAGGGGAGAGAGAGCTGCTGCGTTGCGCCTAGCAAAGTGCTGAATATGTCAGCCAGATACAAAATTTCTTTTAGCACTTGAGAAATCTCCTGTCAAGTAAACTGGCTTATCTCATGACAAGCTGGTTGGTGGGGCTGCAAGTTGATCACACTCCAAAGAAGAAAGTGAGACTGAGCACTGCATAGCACTCTGCCCAAATCTGGGTAGATGTAACCAGGCTGAGCAGAGATAGGCATAAAGATCTAG
Source organism: Limnodromus scolopaceus (assembly GCA_028565335.1). NCBI lineage: Eukaryota > Metazoa > Chordata > Aves > Charadriiformes > Scolopacidae > Limnodromus > Limnodromus scolopaceus. The sequence continues at coordinate 116,365,603 of JAOXNO010000001.1, forward strand.
GCTGGACTTAGCTATGCCAATAGGTACAGGTATAGCAAATGCGAAGACTGGACTTGTTTTTTTGGTTTGTACAGAGGCAACTATTACTCTCTTCTGGCATGTCACTCCTTCCTCCAGGTCTCCAGGGTTCTGCAGCTTCCACATATATACATACTGTGCACTGTAAGGTCTTCTGTAAGGGCCTAGCAAACAACACTTCTGATATTTCTGCCTATAAGAGTGTAATTTGTCAAGACTTCATTGTATATTACACAGAACAAAAACAGCTGAAACTGAGGATTCACAATCCACCTTTTTAATGGACAGAAGGAGGTGTCACTAAGACATAAGAAAGAAGATGCTACATTTAAAACACCATACTGGGCTTCCTTGGTGTAGGATCTCATTTCCTGGAGGGATCAGCATCAGCTGCAAGAAACAGAAGAAAGACAACACGCAAAAGCAAAATGTGAAACTATCTGTCCAAGAGAGAGCCTCCTCTTTCCTTCCTCCACTATTCTCTATGACCCCCTTCAGATTGCTTCACCTTTAAGAACCTTTACTGCAATGATGCCAAAAGTGAAAACTTCCAGGGAGCGCATATGTCACATAAGCAAAATTTATATCTGTTCAACTGAGTGTCAGAACACAATGCAGAGGCTTGCTCATTTCCTTTTCATCATGTTCTCTTTCATGTTTTAGTAAGTCTAAATAAAACATTTGTGATTTTTTGAAGCTAGCTTTTTGTGCCTCACATTCTTCCAAAGACCTCTTTCCATATTCTGCAACTGACCACTTAAAGCCCCAGTTTCACTGAATTTCACTGAATTTTCACTGAATTTTTAGAGTTGGAAGGGACCATAGAGATCA
>JAOXNO010000001.1:116366551-116430114 GCA_028565335.1 Limnodromus scolopaceus
TTCTCTTCTCCAGGCTAAAGAGTCCCAGCTCTCTCAGCCTTTCTTCATAAGGGAGATGCTCCAATCCTTGAATCATCAGTTTTCTCTTCAGTTCTTGAAAGAACTGAAACACCTTTGGGCAACAGACAACTCAACATATTCAAAAATATTAATAAAATGTCTCTGAACAATTAATTGATGCTTATGTTTAAATTACCTTCCCTGTCCTTTTCAAAGGCTAAATACTATTTCTGTAATGTTTATGCAAGGGGAAAGTTTGGTCCTAATTGAATAACAATTTCAAAAAAAAGGGAAAATTATTTCTCATCCATTTGATTAATCAAATCCAGCATGAAATACTTATCTATATAAAATAAAAGATTTGAATCAAAGTGCAAGTCTGGAGCAAAAAGACCACTGAGATTATTTAGGTAAAATAAAAATCAAAGTAGAAAAGATAAACTATGTAATTAAGCAGTTGACTGCTCTCCCGCACTACAGCAGGTTTATAGCAACAGTCTTAACTACCTTATAGTAGGATGTCAGGTTTGCCACAGCCCTGGACATCAGTATTTCCTCTCTTTTTCTCCTCAGTGATGTTGTGATTGATGAACTGGGCAACAACGGAGTATTTTCTTTAGATTTAATAGGTCATATAAGGTGTCACCTTACAATTTAAGAATTTCTCACTGTTAAATACAAGCATCCTAAACACAAGCAGCATAGAATCAAACGCAAGGAATATAGAAAAAAGTCATAAAAAATAAAAACAAAAAAGGGACAGTATAGAAAAAAGTCTAAACTTTGCCTCTGCCAGAAATCAGTGATCCAAGAACATCTCTTTTTTCAGAAAACTTCCTGGTGCTGACTCTTGCAGCCTGTTCTTGGAATAGTGGATGCCTGAGACCACTACTTTGTACCATGATGGGACAATATGCTCCAGCAAAAGCTGACAGTTGGAAAAATTTGGAGGCACCTCCTCAGACACATAAAGCAGGTGCAAAGCAGGATGAGACGCAGTCTCTTGAGTCACTAGGAACTCTTGTTAAGTCACTAGGAACACAGGTAGTCTCATCAACACATCAAGCTCCAATCAAAGTTTAAGAAAAACAACAAAAAAGTATCTATAGCCTTTAGGATGCCTTTTCCTGAGGTCTCCCAGACACTGTACCCAGGTGAGGACAGCAGCTTTTTTGAGCCTTCTGCACAGCTAATGTAGGATGATAAACACAACCTAAAGGTGGTTTAGACCCCACTTTGGTGGGACAAATCATTCACTTCACTTGGTCCTTCGTCTCCACCAGTTAGAGAGAGATTTGGACAACTCTCCATCTTTCTTGAAGACCTCATTTAGCTGGAGAAGGATAACATAGCTGCCCTAATGTTTTTACCTTCTGCGTGGATGGTCGTTATCTACAGGTATAAGTCCTTCTACTGTGAGCCCAGTCTGTCTGGCACATGCACTAGACTAAAAGCATCACATCCTTTGCCAGGCCTCCCACAAGCAATTCCACAATGCATGTCCAGGTTTCAGAAAATTTCAACCCAAAGTTTTTTTTGTGGTTTTGTTTTTGTTTTGGTAAAAAGCAATAGTAGAATCATAGCAAAAAAGACAAAGATGTTCCCCTTCACCCCTAATCCCCACAAGAGGGCAGGGGGAAAAGGCTGGGGGGGGGGGCAAGGGGGTAGAGAAGAAAAAAAAAGTGACAGAAAGGAGAGATTATCTGCCAAAATGGAAGTAAAAGGAACAAAAAGCTAATAGGACTGGTGGAGGTCAGAAGGATGCTTGCACTCAAGGAGGGATTTTTAAAGGAACTCCTCAGGACAACATATCACATGAGAGATCTGGTATCAGCGAGGCTGCTCCTTTTTGCACTGGCCTGAAATCAGAGTAGGAAGTAGGCAAGAAAACATCATCTTGATTATAAGCCTTAAAAACATACAGCTATTAGGTAGAGTTTGTCCTTCCCTTGAATGCCTTCCCATATTATTTTATTTAAAGCTAAGAAAAAAGTATGTACATATACAAGAGAATATTCCACTTGACATTATTAAACTATGCATTTACTTTTAAGAGGTTGAACTTCTCTGTGAAATTTTGGGACCCAAATAAAACAATTGAGAAATTTAAAGAACAGAATTTAACCATCATTTTTCACGTGGTCAGTGAAAAGTATTGAAATCTTTATTCACAGAAGAAAAAAAAATATTAATTATTCACTGTAAGATAAAAGACATATTTTGTAAGATAAATTAATGAAATTAATGCAAAAAGCAATCAAAAAAAAATCCAAGAAAATGGCTGAAGACATCTAAACAATAAATTACATTTAAGGCAACTGAATTAACAGGATCATACTACAGGCTAATTACCTTGTCGGCATCCAAACAATATAGTATGCTAGGATAATCTTTTTTGCATAAACACACACAGAGAACTGATAAATGAAACATTTCAGAGTGCATTGCTGTACCTTTCAAACCAGCAGTAGAAGCATTACAAATGAAATCACAAATATGCAGATTACTCTGTGCAGAACAGAGCCAGAGAAAGAGTCTGGGTGGGTAGTAGGGTGCAATGCTAGTGAGCTGCGTCACTATTTTGGATGAATTTTTTTTTTCCAGATTCCATAATGTATCACCGCGACTGAGATTTAAAAATAAATAAAAGAAAGCTAGATGGGCCTTTTCTCCTTTCCCCTTGCCAAATTAAAAAAAATGGCCCTTATTTTAAAGGAAGAAAAAACTGATTAGACACTTACAAACAAAAACATGTTATTACTACTCAATTATCAAGTAACAGACTATGCAAAGTGATCTAGGGAAATTACTTCAGCGATTGTGAAAAGATCAGAGTGATGAGGCATTACAATAATCCATCTGTGATCATGTCTCCCTCTAGGGGTTTTTTCTAATGAGTAACATATAAGGTTGATAAATATTATAAATTTTATTAGAGAAAGGGTAAAATGAACATCCTTTTACAATTTTGGCTTTGATTCTGACTCCGGATAGGGATTTTTTATGTTCCTCTAAATTGATAAGGTTTGAGTACTCTGCAGTGTTTGAGAGGAGTGAGGATAAAACACAATTCATACAAGAAATGTGTCAGGTAGAAGCAAGATAGGTATCTTCAAGAACAGGGAACAGAAAAACAGCACTGGATAAAGATGCTCTGACCAGACTCCAAAGTAAGTCTTACTAAAGGGAACTATGAGAGAATGTAAAAATTAACACAAAATAGCTTTAATATGGAAAACGAAATCAATTGCAAAAACTGATTTGATATTACAAAGAAAATTAACAAAGTGTATATTAAACCACTACACTAGTAAAAATAAATACAAAAGCACCAATTACACACCATCACCTAGTTTTAAGTCAAGCCAACAATGGAGTAAAGGGGAAAAAAATGCTCTCCTGAGGAGAGAGCATAAGGGAACAAGAAATAAAGCTATTTAGCTGGGATGAAGAGCTCAAATTCCAGGAATTCTTTATGTCTTCCTCATATAAAGAAAGGCTCTGAGGGAATCAGGAAAGTGAAAATATATAAGATGCAACATTCCAGATCTGTCCCGTACAAAGAAAATGAGTTATTCACTAACTTTCACTCTAGCAGGTGCCTACTTTGAGTGGTCATCCCAGAGACCTGGCTTAACATAAAATAAATACTTTAAGTAAAAGGCATTTCCTGGATGTTTGACTTTTTGATGTCAAAGCAGTCTTGCAAATTGTTACAACTGCTACTGCAGTGCAAAGCAATGGGGAAAAAAAAATACCAAAAGAAGAGTATAGTCTGCAGTAAGTACGGATGCGCTGTTTAGTTTTTGCACTGTGTTAATGGACATGATTGCGTTATTGGTATCAAAGCCAAAAAAATCTTTCCACAGCATATAATCTCCCAATGCAGAACTGCTTCCCATGTAGCATGTTGTGTAATGGTAGCCAGTATTTTAGGGCTAAACACTATAAAATCACAACACGTCCACTAAAAAGAACAAAAAAAACTAAATTACACTTTTTCAAATTGCTAGTCTCATTCAATGTGCTAGTGCTCAACCTTTTATTCCAAAGGGGCATTCATTTGAATCAGTTTCAAAATCAGAACCACTAATGAGGATAATTAAGTATGCAATTGTTTTTGCCTACTAGAAATGATCACTACAGAAAAAGCACACAGTGTTACATTATTCTCACAGGACAAAAACTTCCATTAAATCAAAGGAGGCTTCCACAGTTAAAAGAAAAGGTCCTCAGGTGAAACCATAAAGAGAAACAGAACACACAAACGAGTTGCATCTCTAGAAGGGGAAGAAGTGTGGGGTTTGGTGGAGTGCACTGTAGAGACCTGAGTGCACAGAAAAATGCTGAGTGGAAAATGCAATGGAGGCAAATGATGAGAGCCTTTAATCAGCTAAAAAGGAATAATCTGTTTGTGATTTAAATGCTTACTTTTAATTGTGTGCTTGATAATGGATTGAATGAAAGGATAGATATTCATGTGAGACAGGCATTCCCGTTTACGCTACAAACTACCAGAGTAAGATGCATAGGTAAGTTTCCTTATGGAAGTGAATAGAGAAAAACTGAAAAACAAGACAAATAACTAATTGCCAACTCGTGGACAAAAACTTGCGTCTTTGCTTCTTGAAACAAGAGCTGATGCATAACCTCAATTCCATCCACTCCTATCATAAAGAACACATTGCGAGAGCATCAAAAGCAACCAACAGAAATGGGAGAAGAGCCTTGAATTTATTTTTTTTCAGAAAAAAAATATTTTATGAGCAAGAGAAATAAAGATAATCAGCTGTGTCAGAGTTCTGAAAAATTGAATTAATCAATATTTGTATAGCTTCTCTCTTGACTGGTTTACAAAATTATCACCTTTTCCATAAAGAGCTGTTACTTACAAGGATTCATTGGCTAAGTTCTAACAACTTTCAGAGCTTTCAGTCTGTGGCTTCTCTGCAAATGCTGCAGCTGATCCAGCACTTTCTTATAGTGTCCTATTGACCGCTTACATCACGTCCTAATAGGACAACAGAGTTTTACAACTACACAACAGCAAAGGCTAGCGTACTTCTCACTGGACCTGTGCAGGAAAGAGTCAAAATGTCAAAAAAAATCTTTTCCACACAAAGATGAAAGTAAAACAGATCAAAATTTTCAGTGGAAGTAATTAAGCGGCAAGATGCTTCACAAAATTATATGAGGGTATATTTTATATCAGACCAGTTACCTACATTATGAGTCCCACTTCTCTGTGATCTGTGAATGAAGAACTGCTCACAGTATGAAAAGATCAGGTTCAAGACCTCTTAAAGAACCTGAAGGTGCATAAGTCCATTGGACCTGATGAAATCCATCCACAGCTCCTGAGGGAGCTGGCAGACAAAGTTGCTAAGGTGCTTTCTGTCATATTTGAGAAATCGTGGCAATCTGGCGAAGTTTCCACTGACTGGAAAAAGGGGAACATAACCCTGATATTCAAAAAAGGAAAAAAAGAAGACCCAGGGAACTATGGGCCAGTCAGTCTCACCTCTGTGCCTGGCAGATCCTCCTGGAATCTCTGCTAAGGCACATGGAAAATAAAGAGGTAATTGGAGACAGCCAACATGGCTTCACCAAAGGCAAATCATGCCTGACAAATTTTGTGTCCTTTTACAATACTGCCACAGACCTGGTGGACAAGGGCAGAGCAACAGACGTCGTCTACCTGGACTTATGCGAAGTGTTTGACACAGTCCCACATGACATCTTGGTCTCAAAATTGGAAAGTCATGGGTTTGATGGACGGACCACTTGGTGGATAAGGAACTGGCTGGATGGCCACACTCAAAGGGTTGCAGTCAACGGCTCAATGTCCGATTGGCGGCCAGTGACGAGTGGTGTTCCTCAGCAGTCCGTACTGGGACCAGTGCTGTTCAAAATCTTTGTTGGAGACATGGACAGCGAGGTAGAGTGCACCCTCAGCAAGTTTGCTGATGACACCAAGCTTGGTGGCATGGTTGACACACTGGAGGGAAGGGATGCCATCCAGAGGGACCTGGACAGGCTTGAGAGGTGGGCTTATGCAAACCGCATGAAGTTCAACCAAGCCAAGTGCAGGGTCCTGCACCTGGGACGTGGCAACCCCAGGCACAAATACGGGTTGGGCGGAGAATGGCTAGAAAGCAGCCCTGAGGAGAAGGACTTGAGGGTGTTGGTGGATGAGAAGTTCAACATGAACCAGCGATGTGCACTGGCAGCCCAGAAAGCCAACTGCATCCTGGGCTGCATCAAGAGAAGCATGGCCAGCAGGTCACGGGAGGTGATTCTGCCCCTCTACTCTGCGCTCATGAGACCCCACCTGGAGTACTATGTCCAGATTTGGAGGCCTCAACACAGGAAGGTCATGGATCTGTTGGAATGGGTCCAGCAGAGGGCCATGAGGATGATCAGGGGGATGGAGCACCCCTCCTATGAGGACAGGCTGAGAGTGTTGGGGTTGTTCAGCCTGGAGAAGAGAAGGCTCCGGGGAGACCTTATAACGGCCTTTCAATATCTGAAGGGAGCCTACAGAAGAGCTAGAGAGGGACTCTTTGTCAGGAAGTGTAGTGAAAGGACAAGGGGTAATGGTTTTAAATTGGAAGAGGGGAAATTTAGATTAGATATTAGGAAGAAATTTTTTACTCTGAGGGTGATGAAGCACTGGAACAGGTTGCCCAGGGAAGTTGTGGATGCCCCATTCCTGGAGGTGTTCAAGGCCAGGCTGGAAGGGGCTTTGAGCAACCTACTCTAGTGAAGGTGTCCCTGCCCATGGCAGAGGGGTTGGAACTCGATGGTCTCTAAGGTCCCTTCCAACTCTAACCATTCTATGATTCTATCTTTCCCACATCCCAGGTGAATGCTCTAACACTCAGGCAAGCCTGAACCTGCAAGATCTTTCATCTGCATGCAGAAAACAGCCACAACACCCTTCTGGGATTGGTTCTTATTCTGTTTTTTCCCATGTGTGTGACCTGTACTTGTGGTGAGTGAATTAGCCCTACTGCCACAGATAGTCTTCCACCAGACTAACCTTCAAGCCTTCCAACCACGAAGCTATAGGAAAATAGAGAAGGGAAAAAAAAAAGAAAAAAAAGAAAAAAAAGTCAAGAGATTTTTGACCCCGACTTCTCAGTTCTGTTATTCCACATCACTGTTATTACCAAGTACCCTCAAAAGTGGCCCACAAGCTAAGTCAACTAATTCCTCTTGTGCCCTCAGGAATCCTTCAGGAGCTCTCAGTAGTAATGATTACAAGTTCAGGAGAATGCTGCATTTACAACTTGGAAGCAATCTTTGTTATCATAGCTAAAAGTTGATAAAAGTTTCTGTAAATCCAAAGCAGCATTGAACACGTACCACAGAAAGCTCTATCTATCTCAAAACTACGAGAGGACACAAAGAAGAAAAACAGAGAGAAAGATCTGGATGATGCCCAGCTGTATCCCACTCCCCCTCCATGCTCAGCCACTTGGAGGGAAAAGTATGTTCTCCTTGGATGGACAGCTTGGGAGAAAAAATATTGCCCAGAAAGAAAGATAAGAATGGAGGTCTGGGGTTTGGCTGAGCCAGCCCGGCTTCTACCCAGACACCATGTGTCTGACGCAGTATGTGCCAGGGTACTTGTTCATCCAGTAAGTACAAGCATGAGAATCTGAAACACATGCTGACAGGCATCAGGATATGAAGCACAACGTTTTACTGTAAGAAGTCACACAGAAACATTGCTAAATATCTTGGTGTTAAAAGAAAATCCAGAAAGAATTAGGTCAAAGCTTTGGTGGTACACTATTTCCAACACAGACACCATTTTTCTCACTTGTTAGTCCTTGCTAAAGGAAAATGCGAGATCTACCCACCAGGGCCACAGGAATAAGCAGAGCATGAGAATAAGCAGAGCAACCTCCACAGCACTGCCTGAAAAACGGAGTTCTTCCAAACACTACTAAAGAGATTAGTAGTATTGAATTCTACTGTATTTCCCAATTAGGAAATGTTGAACAAAACCTGCAGTCTTAATGTTCCCAAGTCACCACCATCACCACTAGCACATCAAGGACAAAATGTAGTATTAGTGTGGTGCATCATTTGCATCACACATCATATAATATCATGGTATAAAAGCATTTCCATTCGGGAAGCATGTTTGCTGTCCCCCACCTCCCCTCCATGATTCTTCCCCTTTCGTCTCAAGCTTAACTGCGGGTGATTTAACCACGAAAGAGTCCTTGTTGCACAAGTCTGCAGAAGCAGAACACGCCAGAGAACCTGAAAATGCAGGAATAGAAGAAAAATCCTGAGTCACAGGCAAGACAGTACATACGCTTGCAAATTACTCTAAAGCGGGCAAATCCTGGGCTCTAGAAATGGCTCTGTGGAGCAAACTCTTGCCTGGATTAGAAACCCCTTGAAGAACACAACCACCTGGCATTTGGATTTCCTGGTCTGCTGTAGGTTTTCAAAACACTGTAGAACATGCAGCGCATCTTAAGCATTTTGTTGCACTAATGCTACTTTGCAACTGTGCTAGATTTTTCCACCCTTGGGGTCAAGTTGCCCATTTGACTGTATTCTTCCTGACAGTCTGCCTGTCATATTAGACGATGCTGGCTTGGGCTGAGTCACAGCAACAGCCCAACTGCAGAACAAGAGCAGCCCTTCCCCATGCACCATACACAGCACCAGCAGAGGATCATGGAGGGAAGAGGGCACAGCTGCCTGTCTTGCTCAAGGGATGGCTCTCAAGTAACACAGAGTTCAAAAAAAGGAGAGGGAGGAGAAAGTGGGGGGGACCCACAAAAACCACAGAACAATTACTCTGGTCAGCACAAACAGCCAGTACCAATAGATTTAAGCAGATAGTCCCACTTCTGCAAAGCAAACAGGAGTTATATGTAATACTATTTTAATAATCAAATTGCTGGAAGGTTCCTGAAGTGATTTGGCCCTAGTAAGCATCAAAATAAAACCAGTACTTATGCAGGCACTAAGTAGCTCAAATACTACAACACAAGGTATAATGAAGAAAAGAAGCATCATTAGCATTTGGTTATTGCTCACATTTTTCCTAAACTGCTGCTGAGATCACCATGACGTACTAATTTTTGTTTATATCTCACTAAATAAAAAAAAAAAACAACATGTACTGTCATTCATGGCTACTGCTATAGAAAATTAGAGCTATACAGTAGAAGATTAAAGGTATGACAAACTACTACAACCTTAATAACAAGAACACCAAAAACAAAACCAAATTTTCACTCTGCCTATCACTTAGGAAAAAAAAGAGAGAGAGAGAAGAAAAAAGGCAGATCTGAAACAAGCTTTCAGGATTTAATTTCTTTCTTTACAAAACCAAATGAACTATAACTTATGGAATGCTCAGGACTTGAATAACTGCAGTCTAATACTCTCTCTGTCATGAGTTTACTATATCATGCATACAATATAGCATGCATGGAAAATAGTAGAATTATACTGTTCTTCTATCCATTACATATCTTTTACTCAATAAGAGGTAAAATATCAGGAAACTGGGTTTTGCTGGAGGAGGACAGTTTTTAAGAAATTAAGTGTGTCTAAAATAAAGGAAAATGACAACATCTCTCAATTTTTATATGGCATCAAAAATGGAGAGAGATACTGTCAACATAAAAACAAGTTATCTAAGAGAATTTTAACATTCTGAATGATTGCAAGATAACATTCAGAGTTGGGAAATGGCAAGTTTAGCATGCTAATCTGTTGAGGAATAGAAATATATATATGAAAATGCTATAAGGATGGCTACAGAATAAGCATATAACACACATTTACGTTTTAGATACTCTTGACAAAATACAGGACTGGTTTGTATTGCAGGCCTCTTTGTTTATCTGAAAAATAAGGACATGAAATATTGAGTTGTGACTTGGAAATTCCTGGCTTTCTTTGAATTTCAGTGAAATCTGAACACTTAAATACCAGTGACAATTTTTGCTTGGGCCTTTCCTGTGTTTTCCAGAAATTTAAAATGTAAATAATCACATATCACTTCCTCAAATCAAGTCTGATTAGAAGAAAAAGTCCTTGCATCTTTGCTACAAATCTCTCAGGTTTTATAAATAACATTGTTAGATAAAGTAATATGCACCATAGATGAGCTTATAAATATCTACCAGTCCACTATGCAATGTTATCATCTTTACATTGTGGCCTCGACTTCCATATGGATTTCTCTTCTTCAATTATGTACACTAAACCAGCCGGTCTACGGAAGCTTTTTGATAAATGTATCCAAAGGTATAAAAAGTAGCATCAATGACCTACAATGAGGGACTGACTCAAGAGAAAAATTGTTTAAAACTTACACTACTAAAGTAGCAACAATATGTATCTCTCACTAAATTGCGGTTTCAGTCTAAACAAATCTGTTCCCTTCCAGCTTCCCTAGCAGAATAAAAAGATCATGCCTTAATAACTCCATGGACTCATTTATTTTGTTGTCACTTTTGGCAGTGGGATGGCAATGTTCTACATAAATCTTAGTGAAAGGACAAAGAACTCAAAGTCTTCAGTTTCTTTAAAAAAAAAATAAAAAATCAATACCACTTTTTGCATAACAGTAGAACAGGATGTTATACCAAATGTCCATATATCCATCATCTGTGCTCCAGCAGCGACTTATAAAGGATATTTAGGGAAAAGTCTGTCACAGTCCTTTCCTAGTGGCAAGAGGTAATTTAAAGTCCAATACTACACAAGTAACTAGAATTACCTTTTCTGTTTGCAGTGTTCTGCACTTATTTTCTTCCCCCACATATCATTTTATTCCCCGTTATTGCATGATCTTTCTAACTATTTCCAACTCTACTTACACACAAGTTGGAATATCTTGAATAGGTTTCCATCAAAAAACTTTAATATTTATAACCTTCTTCATTTATACATATGTTGAACAATGTATAACCACTCATAAACCACCACAGATCCCTGACAGTGTTTTCTCTCCAGCATGAAGATCAATTATTTGTTTCCCATTTCTTTTCCAGCCTGTCATTAATCTAGATAAGGATCCCTCTCGCCTCATGGCATCTTTCTTTCATATTATTTGACATGACACTTTAATGAACTCTTTTTAAAAATCTAGTTATGCTATACTGACTACATTCTCCTTACCCAGCTCCTTTGATTCCCCCCCGCAAAAGTAATAATTTCCACGTCACGTCTTTCCTTTGCTAAGGCTGTATCAAGACTTCTTTACCCAGTATACTGCATTTACCTGTGTGTTCCAAAAACTTTGTTCTTCCTTAAGACCTGTTAGCCTATAGTTCTCTACCTTAGTCCTTTAAAACAACAAAACCCTCTGACATTAAGTACCCAAAGAAAAATAGCAACTCTAAGTCAATATGAGCAAAAGGTTACAGCAGTCACCATGTCTCCAGGTAATTACATATCTATTTTTATTCATAACCCCCGAAGGAATCTCATCCATGGCTGGCCACTCATTGGAATTCAATGGATTAGTTCCTTCTATAATTTCTTCCACTTGCAATTGTGGTGTGTCACACCACCTGTGACACAAGGTGCACAGAACAATTGGGTTTTCTAGGTAAGCTGTGCAGCAAAATCTAGCATGGTTATCCCAGCAATGGACTGAAAAACTGCTCCTGTGAAACCTACCCATTTGCAGGCAGTTTAGGTCTTGAGAATTGCCAGTGTAGATAAATCATGCAACTCATGTGCAGTAGGTCTGATGTGTCTAGTTTTGGATCTTCCATATACTGCACTAAGCAACCACAGAATGACAACCTCAACCTTAGAACATCTCTGCTAGTGGAAGTATCATACCTGAGAAAGTCAAAGTGAACATCAGTGCAGAGAATTAATGTGGCTTTTCTGCAACAGCTTTATCTCCCTAAATGCATCCTTTGTTCCTTTATCAGGTTCACCTCACCTTTTATGCATAAGGTGAGCTACTTCTCAAGATCCATTTTGATCTGCTTCACTGTCAACAAACATTTCACTTGGTAAGGTGTAATAACTCTTTTCTTGCATGTTGAGACACAACACATATTCAGAAGGATGCTTCTAGTACCTCTCCTGCTCTAACCACATTCACGTAGGATGTACAGGAAAGAATATATCTTATGTTTGGCCCTTTTAGAAGTTCTGAAAATTATTTTAAATTTAATTTCTAGCATCAGTTCCTTAGGGATTGAGTTGCTTTGTCCTAAATGTCCATTTTCAAATACTTGGGTTATTTGGAAATAGTTTTAGGTTCACTATTTTTCATCTTGACTTTATCACCATTTGTCCAAGACTGAAGGATTGAACATGGGCGTCCTTCAAGATTTCAGCCCTGAAAGACAAGTTCTCACCAATCATGTTTTCTTCCACGCTTGTCAACTTTCTTTAACTTTCAAATCATTTCCTTGTTCTGTTTTAATTTTTATCATGCCCCAACTTACCTTTAGAGATTTCCCTTTCCCCCGACAAATCTTACTCCCTTCCTTTCAACACCGTTTTTTTTTCAGTTCAGTTATTGAGACTGGGCAGATGATATGAGAGCCTTTAAGAAAAGGTGAAGTATAGAGGTCCTACTGTTCAGCTTTTTAGTAGAACAGTCTGCTTCCAGCAAGTCCTTCCCTATTGTTCCCTGTGTTGCATAACATTCTTATAACCTTACAGCTGCAGCTCCTACATCCGATACCAGATCAGGGCAAAAGCAGCAAGGAAGAACCTTCCCTGGAAGCTCCCAACTACAGCATGTACCTTCCACGCTCAGCTTCATGGACAGCATTCAAATTGGCCCAACCAAGCTAACCCTAACAAGCTGCAAATATACCTTTTCATTCATCAGTCACATTAAATCATAATATTTAAAGCTTAATAAAATGACTGTACGTGGCAAAATAGCTTCTCCCACACACACTCCTGCTCCTAATCAGTGCTAATTAAGTATCTGCATCATATAAATTGACAGCAATGTAGATTCTGAAGCAGAGTTTAAAGTGTAAATAATGATGAGATAAAAGAGATCTTTTGAGCAAAATCAAAGTATCAAGTAGTCATTATGTGTAATCACTATCACAATTTAATGACATTTTGTGCTGGAACGGGAATTAGAACAGGAATTAAAGTGCCTAATATATTACTTTTTAATTATTTTTTTTTTAATTTTAACCATATGTTTGTCCCAACTGGTTATCAGCCTCAGCTATTTTCAGCAGGTCAGTCTGGTCCAAACACAGTAGCCAAGCCAACTGCAGCAGCAGCAGACATGAAATGTGAGGACGCAATGCCATATTGTGGCAAAGGTTCTAATATTTATCCTTTTAAACTTGCTGTATCTGTAAGATGCTAAGACTGGAAAGCCATACTAGGAGTCTGCTATCCCATCACATAAACAAATCCACAACTAATATATATGGGTAACCACATGTGGATGTGAGAGAGTAATACACAAACCCTGATTAAAGGGGTAAAGGGGAAGCAGATGAAGGAACAGTAAGACTCCTTTGCTCCCACAGACTTGATAAGCAGCTAATCATGACAGAGTAGAAGAATGCAGGGAGAAATTCTATCTGCTTTTAAACTTCCTGTGTATTTTTAAATGCTTTTATTTTATGACCAACCAGTCCAAAGGATAATTAAAATAGGAAATCCATTTTGTCCAGCATCACTACCTTAGCAGGCAGCAGGTTTGCAACCATGAATAAGTTTATTGACTTGAATAGGTTTCTTGACAGCAAGCATTTCTATGCCTAGCATTTTCCAGGGAATCAAGTCCTGAAAGTGGTGTTACTAATATGTCAATACAGCATCGAGAAAGCAGCACAAGAAGAACAAAGTAAAGAATAGAGAAGGCCAGAAAAACTCAATGATGAAAAACACTGACTTCCAAGCTGTCATTTCACTCAAAACTTTATGTGAAGGGGACAGAACACGAAGGTCATGTCCATTAGAAAACACCTTTAGAAACATCAGACTGTACAGGAGCATCAGTTGAGTTCAGAACATAGACTAATACCACAGGTATCTCTGGGACCTGTTTGCATGTGCTAATAGAGAACTCCTGATATACAAGGGCACATGAGTCAGACATCTCCAGAGTCAATCCAAAACCATTTTTTTTTTCAATTCTTCCTTTTTTCATCCAGATTTTTCAGAAATTGCCCCTTTCCTGCATATCTCTAAATGGGGGGAGTGGGAGCATTAGAGTATCTTTTTCTCCCACCAAAAGCCAGGCTTCATGAGACAGACAGACAATATCTCTGTTCCACCATTCTGGGAATAGTAATGTGAATGGTAAGAAGGTATCTGGCATCATTGGTTATGATCACTTTAAGCCATTTCCTTGCATGAACTGAACACACAGATAGGAGGAGCTGATCAGTAAATTAAGAAAGGAAAGGAAGATATAATATTCTGCCTTAGCAAAAGAGTTGTTGAGGAAAGAGTTTAAAAAAAAAAAAAAAAGAAAAAATGCAAATACTTTAATTTTCTTATCAAATAGTCTGGAGTTTTTCACTTTGCTATATCACCTGCAAAGCTATACACTCCAAACACCTGTTACATTAAAACAGGTAAATTAATGGCCAAATGTACAATGCTTGGTAACACAAAGATTATTTTGCTAGATCAAACTACTGGCCCACCTGCAGTGCTGCATGGCTGGAGATGACAGTGCAAGTAGCCACAGGTGCATAATCAGCACTCCCCCACAAAGGCCTTTAAGCCTATTTTCCACTCTGCAGTTAAACCACAGGAAAATTGAGAGCTTATATTTCCTCCATAATCTTTCTGCATTAGCCACAACAACTTGGGGTATTCTGACTACCCCATTCTATCCTCTATTGTAGTAGAGAATTTCAATTCCTCTTCAGTTGTTCTAAGGTTCCCAGTTTTAAAATAAAAAAATAATTAAAAAAAATTAAAAAGCCACTTAACCAAACCCCTGCATCCCATACTCTGTATGCCTCACATTCAGATTCATCCCATTAAAAATATTCTAAATTAAACAATCCCAGCTAAATTGTCAGGCGCTATAGCATATGAACAGCTAGTTTAACAATCTTTTCAGCACAATTCTGAACATTTTGGTTTGTTTTATTTTGCCACAGTCAAACTGAACACTTGGCTTAAGCCTGTACCTATTTTTAATGGTCTGGTTTTACTTTCCCATCGATCTGTTGTCATGTTTAATCAAGACAACAAAAAAAGAGTAGCAAGTAGGGTAAGCTTCAAGTACTGCACATTTAATTACGTGAAGGACTCAATGGGGAGGAAGGGGATAAATTGACCTTTGTATCAGTTTTCACGAGCTTAGGTGTCCTTTTTAGCCTCCCAGAATGTTAACCCTGAAACTGGGGAAATAAAGTGATTCTATATTTGAATTAAACAAAAGGCCACCCAGGGGAACTGTCTTGCTTTTGCATATGATTTTCTTTAGAATATTATTATCCAATAAAAAATAGAATAAAAGTTTGAGAATACAGGTGACTGCAGAAGAGTAGAACAAGAACAACAGTGACAAGCAGGCATTTTTAGGTTTTTGTAGCCAATGATTCACCAGCACAGCACCTCCCCATCCTGATCAAGATGCAAACACACACAAAGAACTATTTTTCACGTTGTGTAAAACAACACCACAATAGTAAGATGTATCATACCGCACAGATATACTGTGTATAGAAACCTGATGCTTTTCATTGTTCAGTGCATATAACAGTTTCAACAGGGATTTTAAAGAGGTCTTAAATTCTGTATTTCTTATCCTTAAGAAGCTTGGAAATAACTTTTCTTCCAGATTCCAGCCCTTGGGATCCTTATTCTGTGCGCATATATCTCACTAACAAACAAACATGATTGTTCTGGTGGGAAAAAGGCAAGCAAATCATGCTACACAGATCACAAGCACTACACCAAACTGAGTATTTTAACTGAACGCTGTTGTTAAAGGCATAATTAGTTTCTCTCTTTTTAAAATGCACAAATAAAACATCAAATGTCTACTACAACTACTTTGGGGATGGTATACGAGCACCAGCTTTTAGTTCCCAGCAACCTATCCTCAGATGACGTCATGAGTCTTCTTCACAGGAAACGTTAAACTTGGAGAACAGACCTTAGATGTAAGAAACTGAAAATGATCAGAAAGAAAATAGCTTAGTTTTTCCTGGTTGTACAGGTCTCACTGGCAAATTCAGGCTATCTATATTTTGTTGGCATATGAGTACAGTTTTACAGTATGCAATAGTGGTCATTGATGTTGTTTATATGGCTGAAATTTAGTTTTATTCTGATAGCAAGCATAGATAACATAGCAGAAAGCAAAGGTATACCTAAACAGCTCATGTGGATTTCAGAATATTAATAAAACAGCAGATTTAGCAACAACATTCTGCCAACCCTCTGTAAATGCTAGAATTTTATACAAACTTTCTGAGAAGCATATTTGCATTAACTTTCAATAGAATGGTAGGATGAGTCATTAAGCACATAAAGGGTAAGAACATATTTGATTTTAAAACTAGAGACAAAATAAGAGAGAACAGGCAAGAACTCTTGTACACAGCACGCTAACTATGGCCAGTGACCCTATCCACTGGCACTACCTTCTCTGAGAGCTACCAGAAGGACACCCACTCCCCAGAAGAACAGTTTTGACAACTCCTTCATTTCTCCACTGTCCCTCAAGCTGCATTAACCTACCAGCAATAAGGAGACAAGGAAGCCCTGTGGGCGTCAACAGCAGATACCAGCACCGTATATTTCCCAGGCAAGCTTCAGCCAGTTGCCCAGAACAAAAGGGACAGTGAATGCATGGCATTAAGTACAAGAGAGTGATGTGCTCTGTTTTGCAGTAAGACTGACCAGCACTGTTTACCCAGTAGTGCCAGTTTGCTTGCCCTCCTCCCACAGCCTTATGGGGCTCACAACGGAGGCAGATGAGCACCATATCCATCACATACACACCTGTGCTCAGTTATCATAGCTCCATCCCACCTGTGCTAGCAGAGCTGTGGGGCCAAACAGGAGCACAGGGCATCACAGGTGTTTGAAGAAGCAAGACTTACCACACTGCTGAGGAACCTCGAGGTTCCTCTGTGGACCATGCTGAGAAGCTGTAACACAAACATTGGTAGCTGAAAACTAGGCAAGAGCACTCCATAGATGAAAGTTTTGTGCGCATACACAAACAGCTGGCAGGTGAAGAGGGGGAAGGCAAGGGTCTTCAGCACACTTTAAGTTTCTGGCTTTTGAAGGCCCAATAAACTTTGGATTAACGCAAATGTAGCATTGTCTCTGAGGGATTCAAGACTAAAGCCTCAGAAGCTCAGATTCCTTTGTGATTTTACAATGTAGAGTCAACATAAACTAACATTTTTCACACAAAAGAACTGTTACTTTGAAGAAATGCCTGATGCTTTTAAGAAAGACATACTAGTTTTAAAGAAATGCATTTTTAGAAATAGATCATTCTTAAAGGATGTGTATTGTCTACATGGAAGATGCTCTTTAACTTATACATAGCTGGCACTTAAATGTCTTATTATTGTTGATTTCCCATTCTGAGTACACACAAACACACATTTTTTCCTGGTCTTAGTATCTCACTGGATACAACTTCCTCAGTCCTATTTGGCATAATGAGGAGAAAATGCTTTGAAATCAAATGAGGGGAAGAAAATAATAAGGCTACACACATTACACTTTTACTAACTTTAACGGCAATTAGGCAAAGAAATGATCTGCCTTGGGAGGGAACTGAAGGGCTGTCAGTAGACGTGTTAAGAATATGATCAATACAATACTTGAGGGACCAACACAAGATGGGGGGAGGGGTAGCAGAAGGGCGGGCACTGAAAAAAAAAAAAAAGAAAAAAAAACACCAACACATTTCTTGCTCCAATTAAAGGACATATCAAATGACCCCAGAGGTGGAAAACAGAATCTAGGTCCAGAACCTAAAAATATAAAGCAGCAATTTTATCTAGCTATAGGAAAGAAACAGAGACAAAGCCCCAAAACAGTAACTCTTTTGTTAAAACACTGAAGCTCACCTGGTGTTAAAGGCAGAAGGCAGCAGCTATTTTTGTGTTCCTAAACCCCCTTAATGCATTTTCCAGTGGTTCATCTTCTGCCAGTATGCTTTTTGTGCACTGTACTTCAAGTGACTTCACTTAAATAATAAGGTCTTTCAACTGACCTTGTAAAAGTCTTCCCTTAGAAATGAACAGATAAAAATGAACTTTAAAGGTCAGCCTTAGAGGGGAGAAAAGAAATCTGGTTTCCAAGCTGCAGCTTGTATGTGCAGTTAAGGGGTGACTGTGTTGCTTGCAAATGAGAACTATAAAATGGAAGCAGAGTGATTTTCATTTTAGTTAAGGAAACCTAAACTAAAAGTCCTAATGGACTCCTTATCCCTTTGCCACAAACAGACTTTACTAGATAAATAGTCCATTGGAAGTGCACTTTTCAGGCAAATCAGTCATCTCAGATTCAGGTGCAGAGCCGTTGTAGACTTAATGGAAGGAGGGAAGGAGCATTCGCTGTCTTAAGACCTGCATCCTGTCCTACACAGCAGCACTCAAGGGGTCACCTACAGCAGTGCCTACACCAAACATTTCCATGGCCAAAAGGGATGATCTTCCACTGCCAATGCTAGCAATATGCAGTACAAATAAGGGTTTGCAGAGCAAATACACAGATTTTCCCCTGCCGGCCACAGACGGTGCACAAGGGAGAGGTACAGCACAGCCAGCTGTGGGATGACCACCGGCACAGAGGGTGCCAGTGCCGCAGCTGGGGAGATGGAGGACCACTGTGGCCTCTCCGCATCTTCCCCATCCAACGCCACATCCATCCTCCTCTCAAATGTCATTGGCCCAATTGAGGAGAAAAATAATTAGTTTCACTCTACTTCCCGCTAATTACAGAGTGTATAATCTGCCAAACGATGTACACGCTCATGTTGGCTGTGGCCTGCTGCCTCCCCCTGCTATCACAGGCATACTCACTCTGAGGCAGGCAGCGAATGGCTTACCAGTGACAGCTGGCAAACCAGCCTCTGGGAATAAAACATTTTAGCACTTCATAAATTTCTAACAAGGTTTCAAATTGCTTCAGTTTCCCTCCTCTCAGCTCTGTCAGCCTAGCAAATAAGTTGGGGGGGGAGGTGGGGGAAAGGAGGTGAACACTAATTAAATCTGCAGCAGAAAAGTACAAGTAGTAAGATAGTTTATTATTTTTAATAAGTAGCAATTAGACCACAACTCCAAGGAAAGTTGGATTCTTCCCGCAATCCATTGGCACAATGGGAAAATCAAAATACATCCTTCCGCCTCAAATTTTTAATATAGGAACAAGTTAAGCACTTTAAAGTGCAGCTGCATGACACATTTAAGCTTAATGGAAGGTGACAAACAACACGCTAAAAATTTGAAGGGAACATGCAGTATAGTTGGCTTTAATGTTAAGTTCTCATATCACTATTTAGATAACAAATGATTTCCAAATTCGTCTATGAAGCTGCCATCAAGATAAAAAGCTGTATTATCATTATTATTATTGATTAGACACCATACTACATTACACTGAATCTGACATCCTGCCCATAGAAGTATAGCTAGAATAAAAATAATAGGATGCAAACGGCTATTGATCATATTTATAGCACATTACCTCACAGGTGTAAGCCAGCAACTTTCCTTTCAGTATGAATATATAAAACAGAGGGACTAATTTAGAGGCCAAATGTCCCAGAAAATCAAATATTTATGCGTTTGACGGTACAAAAAGTTGCAAAAGGTAGAGATTTTACATGGAAAATAGGATTATGGGAAATACGTAAGTAGAAACAGGAGAAAACTAGGAGAAAATAGAATAAATATGTTTAATAGGGAAGAAACACTAGAGTAGAATAATAGTGCCATGCTGTTAGATCTATGCTTCTCCTTTGACCAAAATTGACCCTTAGTACATGTGTCCTCATTTTACTAGTAGTATGGAAACAAAAAGCCAGTACTGTGAACAGATTGATTCATTTTCATTACATTTAGCTCTGCAAAGAATGGTGCTACTTTCAACTTGAGAGAGAAAAAAAGAGCAGAAGCGGCAGAAAGGTACCAAATCTGGGCTGTGTCACACATAAGAGTCTTTCAATATAGTGCAAAATCCTGCAGGAGGGAACTGAAGACAAAAAAACACCCAAACCCAAAACGCATGCACAGCAGAGCAGATGCCTTTATTTTGCAAGAAGAAAGAATTTGCCATCAGGACCACCACTTCCTGTGTCCTCTACTCAGCAGAATCTCTAAGCACAGATGTCTCTTCCAGAAAAAGATATTTGCCTGAAAATATGTTTACTTTTAAAGGAAAGTTGAATATTGACAGAAAAAGGCATGCTGTCAAATATTTGGGCATTGTCATTAGAAAAGGCGGAGGCACTGAATGCCTTATTTGCCTCAGTCTTTACTAGCAAAACCAGCCTTTGGGCATCCTAAGCCCAAGAGACCAAGGGGAAAGGCTGGAGCAAGGAAGACATACCCTTGGCGGAAGAGGATCAGGTCAGGGAATATTTAAGCAAACCAGATATACTTAAATCCATGGGCCCTGATGGGATGTACTCATGAGTGCTGAGGTGGTTGGCTAGTCCCATACTGTGGGAACACACTTTATAATCTTTGACAGATTGTGGCAATTAGGAAACATAACTGAGGACTAGAGGAAAGCAAACGTGACTCCTATGCTCAAGAAAGGTGAGAAGGATAACACAGGGAACTACAGGCTGCTTAACCTCATCTCCATCCCTGGTAAGGTGACGGAGCAGCTAATCCTGGAAACTATTTCCAGACACATGAAGAACAAGAAGGTGATCAGGAATAAGTCAGCATGGATTTATGAAGGGGAAGTCATGCTTGATCAGCCTGATATCCAACAGTGATATGACTGGCCTAGTAGACAAGAGGAGAATGGTGGATATCGTTTGCTTAGACTTCAGTAAGGCTTTTGACATTCTCTTTCATGAGATCATCACAGAGATGGTGCTGAAGTATGGGCTGAATGAGCAGATAGTCAGGTAGATTGAAAACCACCTGCACCCAGTGTGGTGTTTAGTGGCACAAAGTCTAGTTTGGAGGCCAGTAACTAGTGGTGTAACCCTGGGGTCAATACTGGGTCCAGTCCTGTTCAAGACCTTCAACAATGATCTGGATGGCGAGGCAGAGCATATCCTCTGCAAGCCTGAAGATGACACAAAACTGGGAGGAGTGACTGATACACTGGAGGGTCGTGCTGCCATCAAGAGGGACCTTGACAGGCTGGAGAAATGAGCTGACAGGAGCCTCATCTAGTTCAACAGGGGAAGTGCAACGTCCTGCACCTGGGGAGGAACAACTCCATGCACCAGTACATGCTGAGGGCCAACCAGGAAAGCAGATTTGTGTCTCTACTACATACAGCGTTAGGGCCCCCTTTCGGGAGAAGCAAACAGCAGCAGAGGTATTCAACTAACTTAGGTCAAGTATTGCAAAGAGTTTTGACTGAGGAAAAGCTAATGCCCCCATAAATTCAAGTTATCTGTCCCCAAGTTTAAGATAATATTCAAATGAAATTACATCATTATGTTTCATTTGTAAATTAATTTCACCTCCTTTTTCTTAACTCAGAAGTTCATCCACAAAAACTAAACAGACTTTTTTTTCCTCATTTCTAACATTTAGTTAACTATAAAGAACTTAGAATTCATTCATTCAAGATACATTTAAAACAAAGGCCATAGGGACAGTGCACCAGACTGGTTACTGAACTGCTAATCACTTGAAGTTTTTAAATCAAGACTAGCTGCTTCTGTAAGTTGAGTCACTAATAATCAAGCATTAGCTGTATGGAGGGACAAAAAAAACAATCTTAGAAAAAAAAAATGTATAAAGAAGAATGTTTGGGAGACCTGGATCTGCTCAGGAAATAAATCTTCACTGTTATTAAATAATGGAAGAAGCAATAACAATTTTTAAAACGACTGCTTCTTCTCCCCAAATGAGGGTACATAACATTTTTATTCTGAACTTAAAAAAATAAAAAGAAAATGAAGTTTTTTATTAAAGATGGCACCATAGCAGCTGCTAACTTCATTCTGAAAGCATATGTAAGGGTTCATCTGCACTCACTTTTGTCGCACTGCTTTGAAAGGAAGCGAGATAAAAAACAATGCCACTTTACTGAATATGTTGTTTAATTTGAACTATATTTTTAATGTGAAAAAATATTTTGACAAAGTTTTGAAAAGTTACACCCGGAGCAAGTCTCAATAGCGAATACAATAAAGAAAAGAAAGCGTTCGTGTATTAGCAAGTGGGGAAAAAGGACATTTTGGGTTTGCTCCAATAAGGACAGGATTTTCTTTTCCCTCCATTTTTGCAGTTGCTAAACTGGAAAAAAAAACCCGACCTAAACCACATACCTCCTCACATCATGAAAGTCGCCCCATCAAGGTGCTCCTGCAAGGCTCAGTAATGAGTTTTGAGGCAGAAAGTCCAAACTCTGCTTGAGTACCACAAACCATGGGAAGAACAACTTCAGCATCAGCACTAGCAGTAACTTCCACGCACGTGAGCGGGTGGAGGGAGTTCCCATCTTTTCACCTCATGACAAATGTCTATGTCTTTGTGTCCTCAGAAGGGGGACCCAACCCAACCGCTCCACAGGTGCCCAACTCACAGCCCATCCCACCACATACTGGTGCATGCCACATACGTGTGCATGCCTGCTCCAGCACTCCAATTTAGTATCCCACCTCTATGCACATCCAACATTATCATCAGCCTGAGCATGTCAGTGGACACCCAGGCATATCTTCTCACCCATGGCCCCCCATCTATCTAGCTTCACCCCCTGCAGCCAGCTCTGCTGGGAAGCCCTGGGTCAGAGATGTGGATCTGGGCTCAGCAGATCCCATGGGGAGGCTGGAGCATCGCTGTATCTAGCATCACATTCAGCTCTCCAACTCAGACACCCTTATCTGCGTGTTACAGGGTAAGGAGCTTTAACCTAGTCCAAGGGCGCATGCTACACGCATTGTTACAGCTTTGCATTGCCTCCTCTCTGTATTAAAACAAGCAGGTACACAAATTTTTAACATTTTTGTTTCACCCTATAGCTTTACAAAGAGATTTTGCTCTAGAGAGTTTGTCCTCATGCTGATTAGAGCCAAGTCTCTTTTTGCGAGTGAGAAGTCAATAGAGACATTACAGGTTAACACCAGACAAAGTTCACCTTTACCTAAATTCTCCTATCACTGGATAAGGTCACAATGAACTATTTCTGGGTCAATCCAAAGCTTTTTCTTTATCCTGGAACACATGCTGCTTCTAATCCCTGGTCTCATTATAGCCAACAACACATACATAGGCTTAAGTAACCTGCATTACATAATCGGAGAGATACTGTCCTAATAATTTCCTGCAGAAGCACCAAGGAAAAGTGCCCATTAAGTATGAGCAACACACATCATCTCATCATCACAGCAAATTAAATAGCAGGACAAATGTGTAATTGGCAATATTTTGTGTAGCACAGCCAGAACAAAAATAAAATTGTGTCATTCTTCCCTAATCTTCCCAGGGCAAGCAGCAATCTTCTCTAGTGCGAGCCCTGTATGCATGACGATGACCCGAGTCTGGCAGCGCTCCCGCAGCAAGTTTGACTTTCATCTTTGACAGGCAGCAAGGCTGAACAGATTAACGGGTCTGTCTGCAGGCTGCCTGGTTGCTGGTGCTGCCTGCATGCGAGTGCTGTACCCATGGTGGTGCCTGCTCACCCTGCACCCCCTCTTCCTTCCACCCATTTCCCTTCTCCCAGATCAGCGTACCACAGAGTTGCGCAGCCAGGACAACTCTCAGGGTGGGCACGTCTCGTAGCTCAGCTTTGCCACATCCCACCCAGCTGCTAACAGCTCTGGACACGTGTCCAGCACAGTACAACTGTGTGGCTTGGTCCCACAGCCCCACACGACAGAGATTATGGGGAGTAATGGGGTGGGTGAAAGGCAGCTATCCTGGACATCTGGCACATGCCCTTATAGGCAAGCAAGGTCAGGGTGCTGTGCCGCGGTGTGGTTAGTACCTCAGCTTTGGTTGTACGTATATAAATTTAATTGCTCACCAGGATGGGAAAATATTAGTGGAGAAGAGCAGTGTGGCTGAGGCCAGTGCATAATGGTAACACGTACTACAGGTGTCAGTCTGAGATCAGTTATTGCACCTACATGGCAGAAACAAAGACTGAGGGTATATCAAGCTTGCTCTATGTGGAAACCAGTTGCTTTGCTGCTCCTGGCTTTTTTATGCCAAAACCCACATTCATTCTTTCCCTGGGTGCTTTGCCTTTCCTATGCCCTGCCCTGACAGAAATTCCTCTTCGCTGCATAATGTTGTACTCCATCTGGTTTTTATTGCCTATAATAATCTTTTAATTCCTTGACCTTTCCTTAACCCAAATTTTCTAGATCCCAAATCTAATTTCTTACAAATCATCATCTTAGAAAATCAGAGTGCATTCCCATCAAAAATGCTAACAGATCTTACTGCTAGCTGTTAAAAACAGAGCAAACCCTTATTCAGTGTGCAGATTCAGGAAACAAGCTAACATCTGTAGAGATTCTTATGAAGTTTTGCAAAACTATAAAAAAAAAAAAAAACAAAAACCACTGAAAAAACAATCCTAACTTTTTCTTATATTGTTCACTACATGAAATGCAAAGGCTTTCATCTCATACCAGCATCAGAATAAGTATGCAATGGAGTAGATTTTCATCAGGTTGAGCCCACTTACAGGCAGCCCTCTTCTAAGGGACACATCACCCTCCCTGCCTTCACACCTACCAAGCTTTGGCTAAAGGATAGCGACCAAGAACGTTTAAACCCAGATAAGCCATGTGTGGCTTCCATAAATCTACATACCTAGGGCTTTCACCATGCCATCAAATATTAATAAATGCTTTTATGTTATTCCAAGTGCAGAGACAATGATTTAGAAGCATAAAACTACTAAAAACGTGTTCATTTAAAAAGCTTTCATTCCAAATCTTTTATTCATTCCACATGAATTTTTGCCACTGGGAGGGATTCAGGATTGAAATACTACATGCTTAACCTAAAGCAGAAAACTGTGCAACCTGAAAAATATATATTTTATTAGTACCTTCAAACTCCATGGGCAATCCCAGCAAAGTACAGGCCCATGGATGAACACGGCAGATGTACAGTGACAGAAATTTGATTACCAGGGAGAAGGACACGTATATAGGTCAACCAGAATCTCATATACCATCAGAAATATTCATACAGACAAAAGAAACATCTCCTTGTTATTCAGTTTACATATAGGAAGAGATGTTAGATACCTTACTATGATTTACAAATATTACTATACCACTATGCTGTTGCATTATGAAGGTGAGATAAGTGTTACATCATAATATAAATGAGTATATGTTATGCCTAACATATTAACAGAGAGTTTTAAGCATGTCCTTTACCTCCTATGCCCAAGTTTCACTAATCTTTGAATAACAAATTAACAGCAAAATTTATCAAAAATTCAGCTTCAGTTTAATGCAGAACGTAAACAAAAATTGCTGGAGCTCAAAGCACCAGCAAAGAACATACACCAGTAACTTGTCTTAAACTTTTAATATTAAGTAGAATTTATACAATTTTTCCTGATGTTAACGCTCAGTGCTAGCAGTACTTTAGGGTACTGTAATTTACCCTAATAAACACATATATTAAGGATTGATTTTAAGGGAGATATTAACATAACATTTACTACTATTTAAAACTGAAGTCAGGACACAGAATAATGGAGAAGGATGGGGGCATGTTTCCAAGTAGTAAAACGATCTTAGCAGGGACCTTTTGAGTGATAATTTTATGACAGAATTTTAAGACATAATTTTTTGCCTTCAAGAACATTTCCACAGACTCCTGCAGCAGCTGTGCCCTTTACAGGATGCACAGAGAAGGCAGAAAGAGGCTGTTATATGTTCTCTCAGTGTACGACAAATGGTCATATCAGGGACAGTGCAACTACAAAACGGTAGAGGGCTGATAAGAGAACTAATGCAGCTGTAAAACTGGGGATATTTTAGAGTAAAAATCAACCATTACCTTAACACGCGCTGATGAACTGCTTATGTGATTAGAACGTCAGACGATACAGTGATACAGACAAATTTTCCACCCTATTTCCTTAGGTTATATATTCATTCCTGCACTAAGAAGGTGAACCCCAGTGTCAGAATAAGCATTGGAATCATTTTAAGAGGACTGACAGATACCTTCGTAAACCAAAACAGTGTATTTACATGCTACTAAATGAAATGAGTGTTTGCTTTTGCATTTTGAAACAACTGTTTAAAAAGGGATATTAATTGTTATAAACACAAACAAAAGAATTGATTCTTTTAAAAAGGTATGATTGAAAGAAAGCAGTGAACAGTGTGTTATCAAACAATTGTATACTTCAATATCATATTTCACAAAATTAAATTAAGTGTCAAAAGGTGCCAGGTAAATCCCACACAGAATTCAAATAAAATGTTCAATGATTCATTTTTTGCTCTGTGATACCCTTTGGAAGAAAATCCATCTAATTTTGATCAATTTGGTTTGTACCTGATTTCTATTGCACAGAAGTCAATGGAGAGATATAAATACTGTCCTCCTCTAAGCATAATTATATCAGAGAGGTGCACACTGAAGAAGTAGGAGAGATGTTTAAGTTAAGGCTTGATATTGGTAGAAGAACAAAGCTGGCTGTGAAAATATTTGGGGTGGAAATTAGAAGATTGTTTTAAAGCCAAAATAAAGTAAGTTCTGTCCATACAACTAAGAGGGAAAAACAACCCAACCAGTAAATTCAAGAGGAAGATTACATGATGATGATACGATTGCCTGCTGTCACAGAGGGTTGGAGCTGAAGAAACAGGAATTATCTCCAATTTCATGTGCTCACAAATACCACAATAGAATATGACACTAGACTTGCAAGCGAAACGGCCACAAAAAATGTTAACATCTACATTTAATTCAAACTAAAGGAACCTTTTTAAAATTCAGCAAGCTCAAGGAGGAAATGTACTGGGGTTAGACATAGTCCATACTACTCTGTGTACCAAGAAAGATTCACACAAATATTTCACAACCAGAGCTACTAAACCATGAGTACACTGACATACTTCTCTGAAGGAAAACAAAGCAAATGCACAAACAAAAAGAAATGGGTAATGAATGCATTTCATCTCCAAGATCCCAAAAAGTTAATGGGGTCTTGCCTGTGCTGAACGTATTTCTGAACATGCAATAGCATGCAATCAATATACAACGATCTACTAGGTTGCAGCTAGAACCCGCACAACTACTTGCTGGAAATCTGCCTGACAGATAACAGTCTCACATCAAAGCTGTGAATAAAATTACTCAAAAGGCATTAGGAGCTCTGTTCACTGCCTATGGAAGGGCTTCAACCCAGAACAGCAAAAATAACCTCTCCAAGCATTTATGCTGCTGCAGGGCCTGAGGTCAAGCACAGAAGAACTAACATACCAACCTTAGCTAGTATTTAGCAGATAAGCATCTATTTTTAAATGGAGCATGAAGCAGAAATCTTGGCTATAATTTGGAGTTTTTCTCCCATGCAGTAATACTATCTGTCTTCCTATTAGCCATCAGCTGCCTCCCTTTAGTCCAGCAGCTCCTGTGGATGCAACCACTACAGAAAATATTCACCTTCAACCCTTACAGAAAAGTCCAATTCAATACAGTTTTTCCATAGCACTCAAAGATCATCTTACCTTTCCATAAATAGAACATGGTTTTAAGAAAAAAAAAAAAAAGACCTAATAGAGATATATGTTACAGCAGTGATTAGAAGCTTGGTTATACACTTTAACAAAGGTCTCCAATATCTCCAGGCATTCAAGGTTTTCTTTAGACCATGCTTGAACTACACTAAAAACAGATAAGGTGAGAAAATAAAAAGGTAAAGTGTTCTTGTTAGTCATTTTTTTCTGAACATCTGAAATCTTCACATCATTCTATTCATTCCTATACCTATCCCCATCTTCCCAAGTGCTTTGATTTAATTTGGTCAAGTCTTTATTCATTCTTATTTTATCCATTCCATCGAATGTTTCTTATAGAAAAGATTTTGGCCTAGACTACTCAGTTCATACACTTTCCTCAGAATATTTTTTTTTGTCTGTTTCTTTTTCCATCCTCACTTTGAAGTTGCTGGTCCAAATCCAGTAAGGAAGTAAGGAGAAAAAAATAGTCCACAGGACATGGTTCCAATTTCTGTCCTCATCTGTTCAGTGTATTCATGTAACCAGCACTGTTGTTTCTCTTTTAGTCTGCTGGAACATCTTCCTGTTATATTATTGCTATAATTTAGCAATATCACAGTGGTTCTTATTAGTAGCAAGATTTCAACATACAGATACAAATCACTGATTACACCACATTTTGAAAATATTCCACTTGGAGATTTGCCATATTAGATCTACTTGATTAGATTTGCAAGACTCGTGAGCATTAGTTTGCGTAAACTACCAGCTGAAGCTCATTTTCAAATAGAGCTAATCAGAAATTATTATTGAACCCAAAAGTGAAGAGACCAGCTCTGTAAGGAGTACTCACTAGCATTGCAAACAAGTCCCAGTCAGTTCAAATTCATAAAAACCAGTTCAACTACTTAATTTTTATCCTATGTTGGTTATTCTTCAAAGAAGATTTCCTCCTCCTCTATTTTTCCTCATTAACCAATCCCTCCCAAAAAAAAGCCATGCAATTAGCCCTTTCCATCCTGCAATCAGAAGAATTAATATAGGAAGGGAAAACTACTCCCCAGAGAGTTTATCACACAATAAAAACAGCATCACAGTGCAGACTGTTAATACATGGGCCCTTGAACAGACCTGAAGAGGTACTACCTCTCAAGAGATGCTTTTGCAGCTTCTCATGCACTAGCTAGTAATAGGGGCTAATATGATTGTCAGAGGACATTAAAGCAGCTGTTGAACTAGATAAACGTACAGGGTAACTTACAATAAATCTCATTTGTTTTATTAGCCACAAAACAAAATACTTGCATCATTAATATGTGATCTATGAGTCTATAATATAGCCTTGGTGAAATGCTAAAATGTCAGATCTCCAAGTAACAAAACAAGCCCTTAGAATTAAAAGCCTCAACAGATCTGAAAAGAACTCAAGGAAGTCCAACAGCAAAGAGCTTTTATTCTTTAGCACTTCTCCTCCAGTACACCTTTAGCCTCAATTTAATTTTAAAACCTTGTTCACCCCCATTCCCTGTCTGATTCTTTTATACGCTGAAAATTAGGCTTTCCAGATCTGCACAAAAATGTACTTTGAATGGGGGGGGGGGGGCGGAGGGAAATCACAATGCTTTGCCATCAAATGCTTCATCCGAAATTCATACTCATGAGCTCTTCTCAGGAAATTCAGAATAGAAGAAAGTGGAAGAGGCTTATCAAATCATTAAACATAGATGTGCACATCTGGCCTGTTGGGCATCAAGACTTCCATGTACCATAAAAAGACAGTACAAGACTTAATTCAAATGGAAACTGGAATTCGCTCTCCAGTGCACGTATGGAGAGATGTAGCTGACCTCTTCAAAATGGGGGAAGAGAGAAGTAGAGACGGGGAAAGAATTCATCTGCCTAAATGTCATCATCTAGTGCTCATTAAGACATCCACACAGAGCTGGCAGTTAACTACAAAACCTGCAGGAGGACTCATCCTTTCCAGGACAGCTGCTCCTGGCTAGGTGGTATATGGTACAGAACTCAAAGTGACACTAACCATCTTGGTTTAGGCAACCGAATTCCCAACATGAGATCTATCACAGGATGGACCAGGTAGTTCCCTGGTCCCCGCTGGTTATAATAGCTGGCTGTCCACAGCCTACAATCAGAGCTTTCCAGCCAACTGAGTAGCAAATGGACAGTCACAGATAGACAGACACCTAAATGTCTTTTAATCGTGATCTCAGATTTGTTCTCACCCCTTCCTTACTGGAGGCTTCATTTAATCAAACCACCATATCACCAAACAGTCTACAGAACCTGTTACCTAACTTTTAAAATATGTGATCTTAAATAAAAAGATATAGATGAAATGGCCAAACCAGTCACCCTACAGAAAACATCAGGAAAGAAATGTCCACCCCTCCGGAAAGCAATAGAAAAGCTACTGCTTATTTATCTGGTGCTAAAATTTCACCTAAAGTACACATTTGTATGCTAATCACTCACTGACCTTAAGACAGTTGTATAAATAACTTCATCCCACTTCCCTAGGTATCCCAGTTACGCATGCCAGCCTGTTCAATAATGGTCACTGGATGCCGTTACCCTGATTCCATCTCTGCTAATTTTGGTCTCCTCTTGGCATTATCCCAATTGAGTTCTAATAAAGTCTTTGTTTCACACAACATTCAATATATCTCACTTGCAACCATTCACAGACGTAAGCATATATGTATTTTGCATATACTCTAATGACAATTCCCAGTGAACAGGAAAATTGCATAGCGGAAACTGAAAAACAAAAAAGAAGACTATTTACTGACAGGAAAAGCAGTAATTTGAAGCAATTAGGCCATATTTTGTGCTTGAGAAGAGAGTCATCAGCATATAGATACTACATATACCTCTTTAAACTTGAGGAAAATGAATAGGAAGGCATAAAGGCATAGATCTATAGAGAAATAAATATAGACCTAACTGTAGCACCCTTTAAATTATTAAAAGCAAGACATAGGAGTAGAGGGGGTAAAAAAAATCAGCATCAGGGATATCAGCATCATGAATTATTTTTATATTTATAGACAACAGACATATTTTTCATGGTACAAGATCTTCCAGTAGAGCCAAGTGAGCTTAGGCATATTTGCGTATTAACAGCAGTATGCGAGGTGCTATCACTGAGTAGAGGGGACACAAGACTGCTAGTTCTGTCCTCTCACCCTCAATCTGCCCAGTTCTCACTGCATTCATCATGACTGAATCCAACATAAATAGTTTCACAAGGTCAAAAATGAATGGAAAAAAACCCTCATCAGTAATACCGAGGAGCCAGTTAGGGCCAGAGGAGAGGAATGAATCATCTTTCGTTACTCTTGAGGAAATGGGATATTATAATTAATGAGAAAAACTGCATCTATTTCATGCATATAACATGAATGCTAAGGGAACCAAGACATTTTTGACAAATTGGACATCGTACACAACATACTTATTAATTCATAAATTAAAAATACATTCTGTTGCCCTATCAAAGGAAACTTTACTTGTTTTTGTCTCTCTCAGCAATTTTTTTTCCTTTTTATCACCCAATCTGAAAAAAAAAAAGCTTATATTTTTGAAAGAAAATCGTAAGAGACTTCACATCCATCTCAAACCATCATGCCTCTCTGCATTTCAGATTGAGTTGAAATTTCTAATTGAAATGATTTTTCATGAGTTAAACTATAAAGGAGAAATAAGTGATACGTTTAAATTATTTATTCATCTTATTTATAATTAATTAGGTTTTTCTCTGTGCACAGTCAGGCTATACTAGAGTGTTTGATTTTTAAAACCTTCTCTATCATCAGGCAACAATGGATGACTGCTTTTCTCATGTCGCTCTTGTTTTAGTTTGCTCTAGAGATTCAGACAACTCCCATTCACATCTTGGTTGACTTTAATGCATTAACCCTCGCAAGTCAGAAATGACAGCTAAAACCTTTTCAGCGAGAGGTGTTAGGCAGAGCTATGTGCCAGACTGCACGCATACAAGCTGCTCTAGGTGTAGAGGTGAGGAGGGCAAGATTGGGATCAATCCCAGCTAAATGCGAGTCTTTCCTCCTCCTCTCTGCTGAAGGACAAGAGCAGCAAGTTGTGCCTAGGTGAACAGACCCCAGGACGCTTCTGGTTTTGAGCAGGGCAAACAGCTTGTCTTCACCAGAGAGGCAAGAATAAAGGAAAGAGGGTGAACTGCTTACAAAAAGCATAGGAGGCAACAACTTCTGAAGCAAAATAGGAACAAGGTCTTCCAGACCATTCTTCTCCCAAGACAGCACTCTGAGGATGGCTCTATTGCACGCTGCACACAATGTGAGAAGCAGCAGAACTTCCTTACGTGGCACGGACAGGCCCCAGGCGGGTGGCACTGGGAGCTGCTCCTCGCACCTGCCTGCGCCAAACCACCCCCAGCTCAGCCCGAGCACTAGGGACCGCGCTTGCTGTCTCTTTTTCCAAGCTGAAAAAAAGTAGGGAGAAGGGGTTTTGTTGCACACTGGTGCTGAGAGAATAAATGGGGTGGGGGAGGGGAGGAAGAGGTATTTAATCCCAAAAGAGTCTTCCTAAAAAAAAAATAATAATTAAGAATCGGAAGAGGTTTCCAGTTTTACCTTTTGCCCCCAGTTAAAAAGATTAGCTTGAAAATCCTAATTAAAAATACTGAATATTTTTATGCTTGAAAACAAGAGATCATGTTTTTAAGCTTTGCTCCCTGGTCTCAAGGGTCAGAAACACCCCTCTTTTTAAACAAAGGTTGACAAGCGTATGTAATCACAGCGCTCCACACACAGGTGGGCCTTTTCAAGGAAAAGAAAAAAATACTAGGCTGTGCAATAAAATCCAAGGCAGCTTAAAAAGGCTTTTTTTTTTTTTGGTAAGAGACAAATAAAAGGCACTGCACTTATGGAACAAGAGAAACATTAAAAAATAAAAAAAAAATAATAGAAAAAAACAGGACCGGACAATTTTCACAAATATATTCTTGTTAAAGAAGGGTTGCGAAATTGTTAAACCTCATTTTTCCCAAGGCTTCTAGCAACAGTGTAACAAAAGCTGCATTTCACCTGTATGAATCACTAAACTCAAAACCTGAGGTTTAAAGGAAGTGGCTAACACTGCAAAGCTGGTAAGATCCCAGCGTGCAGTATTACCCTAGTTTTCATATAGAGATACTTTAAGATTATCTAACACTTATAATTCCATGCCTAAGTTTTACAATTCCCTTAAAACCAGTAAGACTTTAGTGTGAAGAATAATGGAAAGGTGTGTTAAAATCTGCACCACTGAACTGAGGGGAGGGAGGAAATCAGGATTTTATATTAAACATTGAAAAAGCAGTAACAAAGATAGCCATGCCTTACAGAGGCCAGAGAAGAATCCATCTCAAGAAACGCCAAGTTTTACAAAACAGGATGAGGAGCTCCAGCTATAGCAAAGAGAAGAGGAGCAGGAAGGGGCAGCAAAGCTGCACAGCTCCAACAGCGCTCACTGAGCTGGCGCCTGCTATTTCTTCCTTCTTTGCACCTGGAGGTGAACCCTGGACGCTACTGCTCTGAGGAAATAAGCCTAACCAGTCATGTAGGACTAACGCAAGATTAATGCGTGGGGTGTGATGGAAGGTGCAATACCCTCTGCAGCAAGCAAGCGGTGAAGGGGCAGGCTCCCCCCGGTCAGCGAACGCGACTGCGGTGCACAGAATGACGGCTGCGCTGCTGCAGGGAAGGAGAGGGGAGGATTGAGCTTCTTGATCCTGAATCAGCTGAGCAGAGGGGAAAGCGGCAGCATTCCCCGTGAACTCCCAGCTCGAGGCAGACTGCAGGCAGGTATCCCAGTGTAGCTGGAAGGTGTCCTTCGCAGCCCCAGACGGCACCACACACTGAGCTCTGGAAGACAGAGCTTTACATGGGAAGAGTGAAAAACAGGGTTTGGTTCAGGGCGC
This sequence comes from Limnodromus scolopaceus, assembly GCA_028565335.1. Taxonomy (NCBI): domain Eukaryota; kingdom Metazoa; phylum Chordata; class Aves; order Charadriiformes; family Scolopacidae; genus Limnodromus; species Limnodromus scolopaceus. The sequence continues at coordinate 116,400,352 of JAOXNO010000001.1, forward strand.
GCAGCTTCGCATTTGCCCAGCTGGCAGCAAGGCCAGAGGGACCCTGGCAGTGCAAATCCAACAAACAGGCACAATAACCTGAGCACTCCCTATGCCATCCCTCCCGTGCCCTCAAATCACTCTCCGTCCTGTGCAAAATTTACTTCTTTGTCATCTGCTGGATTCATTCATTAGCTTTCCACACGCACCACTTCTGCGATGGCTCCACGAGACCGCACGTCCCCAGTCCTCGCCCCTGCCACATCTGACAGCATTCATGCAAGACATCCATAGCCCCAGGACCTGAGCTAAGAGGAAGCATTTCACAGCAAACCTCCTGCAGCTTTCTCTCTCGCTGCCTGCCCTCCTCACCACAGCCGCAGCTCACCAGCACATCAGAGCTCGTAGAGGTGCTCTCCATGGGAGCTCACAGCTCCCCAGCACCAGGGATCACTGGGTCCTCATGAGGTCTGAAGCCGGGACTGTTGCTGCTCACAAAGGCTCACTGCACCATTATCTCACACACAGGTTAAAAAAATAAAAAAATTTATATACCTCACCCCTCCCCAAAACACACAGAGAGAAAGCCTAGCTGTACCCTTACCATCATCACCGTTTTAATATAGCTCCCAAACACATCCTGTGAGTAGAGTGAATCAATCGGGTGTCAGGATGCTAAAGGTCAGCAGCCAAACCAAATATAAAATGAAGGACAATGAAAACAGGTCATTTCAGATCTGGAGGTTCATCTTTCCTTCACAGTGTATGTTCTACTGGCACTGCTAGCTCAGAAGTTTTAGCAACCATGAAAACATGAGGGACACAACTCTGAGGGACACAATTAAATCTGAACCCAAGGTGAGCAATACACCATACTGCCATACCTGTAATGCAAGAACAATTCAATTCTTCTAAAAAATAAATGTGATTTTCAGGCCTTCTATGCAAAGCTGCTATATTGCACTGCTTCTTTCTAACGTGAAAGTTATATAGAATTGCATGCAGTTCTTCCTCCCCTTAGGGGGGCTCTATTTCACCTTTTGATGTAATCTTTTTTGATGTTTCCCTCGCCATATTAGAAATGTTTTCAAAGCAGGCAATCTCCTATTGAATCTTCCTCCTAAAATAAAGGCTTATTATGGTTGACGCTTTATGTAGGTTGAGAATAGTTTTACAGATCCTCACCTAAATAAGGCTTGAAGCAAACAACCCGTAGGGGTTCCCCTGCCCTCAGGTGCTACAATGTTTTAATTCGGTTGGTTACACAAACCCTACTTTCCAAAAAACAGTTTCCGTTTTTCTTTGTTAGAAGCACAAACTTTCCTGTTCCATGGCCGGAGGCCTTCTTTTGTTTGTTTGTTTAGTCGAAAAGCTGTGGTTTTGGCAGTCTGCCTGGTGATGGTGTACAGCACTGCAGAGATTTCCAGTGCTCTCCTATCATTTACAGGTATTTTTGTTGTCACAGACCTAGTGTTTTATTCTGAACCCCTCGTTCTACCGGCAGCTGCAGGAGCCACCCCGAAACACTGAAGAGCATCCATTTTTAATGGGAAGACCTATGCTTCCCTCTTCCTCTTCCCTCTCTGGCAAGTAGCCCTATATAGTGGATTAAAGATTTGTATGAAATACGCAAAATCCTGTTGGTTACAAGAGGACAACTCAAGGTGACCAGCCATTCATGTGTGGCCTGCATTTAAAAAAAAAAAAAAAAGGATGGAGGGCAGGATGAAAAGAAAGAAAGGAAAACAAGAAATTGTCTTGTGGTATCAGTACCAGGCTTCTACTTATACCACATTACACTTCTCAGCCTTTAAAAGACACTTTAAAACAGAAATAGAGTAAAATAACTCTGTGTAACTGAGCAGTCATAAACACTTGCAGACCACCTGTACAGCACTTTTCAGTGTTCGAATAGGTGGAGGCATCTTTGAAACTCAGAAAGCACCCAATCAAAATGTGCACTAACTGCTGGGGCAAGACCAAGTAATGTCTGATGCTAGTACTAGGCCAGGGGATTGCTGTGGCAATCCTACTGAATTTTGAGGAATGATGAAACAGATAATGGCAACAATTAATAGAACAGAGTAAATCATGCCAGAACAAAAAATTTAACTCCATTATGCAAGATTTATTTCATCCAGAGAGCTGACTTTTAAAAAGACTTGAAGATGAAATGGTGGAATTGAGCCACTGTGTCTGAATACTGGCCTCGGACAAATCTCAGAGAGAGACAAATCTCCCAGCTAGAAATATAAGAATGAACTTTTCTTGGGTAGCAGGAGCCAGGGCAGGGGTGGAAGTCAATGCCCTTTTTTTCAGAAGAGAAAAACTTAACAGCACCATTAGCTTTTTGGTTTATGAAATGAAATTTGTATAACTCAGCCCAGTGCTATTAAGAAACAAATGCACCTGTAGAAAGGAAGGGACCGCTCCCTCGTGTACAGTCACCTTTACTAGAGAAGTTTAGAGGAAAAAGCCTTTTTGCTTGTTTATTTGTTTGGGGGTTGGTATGTTTATTTTAATTAGATCATACAGTTGACCTGCAGTCCAAATAGATCCAGATGAGACCACAAGTGGCAGTTTTTAAGTCTTCTCACTGATTGTTAAGTGCTGAAAAAGGGGAGAGCCTTTATACTAGCTCAAATTGTATGGTTATAAGGGGAAGGAAAGCAGCAGGGGAAGACAGGAAGGAAATCCGCTCCCCAGCAAAAGTCAGTATTTATTCAGATCCTTCCCCCAAGTATATGCAAAATATCACAACACTCCAATCAGTTCTTTTCCTTACTTCTACTTAAGAGCTCAAATCTCCATTGTTTTAAAGCACAACAACAACATTTAAAGCAAATAAGTGAAGTTTCCTCTGGTGAGATGGTATATGCGCAAGCACCTATAATGCAGTCATACTAGTGACACCTTTGGCTTCCTCAAATTCCCAATCTGGTCAAGAGTCAGATTACTTGGTGAAAAGAGGGTTTGGGTTTTTTTTTTTGTCAACAGGGGCAACTTCCCAGTTATCCTGCTGTTTAGGATGCACCCACAAAGGCACACAACCTACAGGCTGAGGGAAGACCACAAATAAAAGGGCAGAGCAGTGATTTTCCATCACACAGTAACAACTTCAGGTTACTAAGAGTCTGTCTTAGAAAGAATTAATTAGTAGCGTATTACAGGCTCCAGAAAAATCATCCATCGCTCATCGGCTCTGTCATTTTGACATGATACTACCTCTACAAATCATGTAATGTACATGTAAAACATTCAACTATTTAGGTGTACAAAAGAGAGCCTATTGTTCCAATGATAAATACATTTGGCTCATCAACATTAAGAGGAGCTCTAGGCAACATAATTACAGAACACATATAATTTAGATTAGGCAACAAAAGAACTACAGTGAGTCAAAAGTAGTGTTTAGTTTCACCCCATCTTCCTCTTGTCTCTGCAGCCATCCACATATATCTTTTTGTCACATTTTGAGACTGCGAAGTTGCAATGAATTTTTACTGGTATAAACTTAAGTGTATTTTACTTTTTTTTTTCTTTTAATTTATAATAACATCAGAAAAAGATACCATTTTGTTTAGAGCATATAAATATTGAAATTTTTTTTCCAAGTCTAACAAAATACTCACCAGAAACGAGTGTCACACATTGGAACATGCCACTAGAGACAGCACATACTTTTGAAAATGTTCACATTAAAACATAAGCACGTTTAAAAATGCACAGAATGATTTAGGTGTGTCCATTTGAATTCTAGGTAGGGAAAAAGTTGGAAGAAGGTGTTGCGTGTAAGCAATGACACAGTTTTTGCCAGTGGTAGCCACAGCTGGCATGTCATATCTAACTGTGAGCAGTTCCACTATGGTTTGCATCTCAGAACTGCAGCAAGAGGCCCATCAGTGTGGCTTGCCTCCTCCCTCACAGCAGCATCAGCCTTGTGCTGGAGCTGGATCATCACCGACTAATCTGGTAGCCCGATCAGACTGGTCAGCCCACCAGCAGGCATCAGAGCAACTGCTTGCATGACTCCCACTTCCAGAACTGGTGAGCGTGTCAGTTCTACAGTTGCTGCTTATGTGACAAGTATGCGGGTGCAATTTATACTGGGTTTGCAGGTCAAAATTGATGACAGAATCATACAGCCGTAGCTGCAAAGAAAGACAGAGTTAAGGACCCAAAAACAACAGCAGTCTCTGGATCTGTGCCTGTTAAGGCTGGTGAACCATCACTTTTCACTCTCTAGACACTGAGAAGTACCACAGCTTCAAGTTCATCATGGAGCATTTCTAATTCTAAAGACTATTTTTCCCCTTTTTCTACAGATACATAAACAAAGTTTTCATCTTGTTTGCTTTTTACTTCATTCTGTAGCCTCAAATTCCATGAGTGTCCCCTAACTTTGTCTTCAAGGCTTTTTTTCCTCCAGGGAAGAGGGGAGAGGTCAAAAGAAAGGGAGTTCAAGGAAAGCAGAGAGCAAAAATAGTTCTTTTGATAAAGAAAAGAACTCATGAGAACCATATTTTAAAGAATAAAATCTATTTTTTATTGGTAATGTATATGTCCTGAAACTAAAACTTTAAGTATAATAACTATCAGCTCAATTATAATTTTTTACAGCAGCTGACAAGCAAGCAAAATTCATCAGTAATACATAAAATTTCCCAGCCCTTGCATACAACACAGAGCACCTCAAGACTTCCATGCAAGTAAATAAAAACCGAGGATTAGCCTTTTTTCTGTTGATAAAACATTCCAGCAAGAAATAGATTCAGAAATCTATTTGAAAATATTGATTTCTTCTCTACTTTGTCAAAGCATTTGTCTGCTTACATAGTGCATCCAGATATTTTATGCTCTGAAAAAAGCTTTCCCCCCTTTATTTCCCCATGTTAAAAACATTTTGCTTAACATGGCAAACTGGACATAATCAGATATGTTTGGCAAAGGTACTCATTTTACATCTCCCAAGGCCTTCTACCTTTTCAATTAAATAAACTATGGAGCTATGTTGAGATGCATCAGAAGCTACTGTGCTCATAAGCCGTTGCCGTTCAATTAATTATATTAAACACACATACACCTTAACTGCACAAGTAATAAATCAGAAACGGGGTAAATCTTACTACCAAACAGTGTTGCTGTGCAAAGGAATATCTAGCTTCTGTAAAGAGTTTATAAACCTCAATAAATGGCACTGGCTTCAGACTTGACAGATCACCAAGCGGCAAGTCAACCATGAATTCTCTCATTGTCAAATTTAATAGAATCTCAGCAATGGGAGAATCCTCATTCTGTGCTGCAAATATTCAAAGTCACAGACTGCTGCTCATTTCTTAATTATGTAAAAACCTATTTAATGCTTATTCTCAGTATGCCATTTTCATCTGACTAAAACTTTTAGGAAGTATTCTTAAAATGGAGGGAGATAGCTCTCAGTCAGGAATTAATAACAACTGGCAGCTTTATTTTGCACATGCCAAAGAAAAATTTGCTAATTAAATCAAAAGAAAAAATGCCAAAAATTGTCCAAGTGACTTTCCTTTCTCTCTCTTTCCTTTTTCTTTTTTTTTAAAAGGACAAGATCTTTGAACATTTTGTTTAATCAAAACCAATAGGATAGAGCCTTTATTCTGTCCTGACTACTAGTTATACTCTCCCATGCTGTGCTCAGTATAGGCAGATTCTGAAACAAAGCCATTTGTCATAAAGTAATCAAGGAAAAAGAATGCGCTGGAACTCAATTTTTCCCTAGCTGGTTAAAAAAAAAAACAAAAACAAACCAAACACAACAATAAAAAAAACCAACACACAAAACAGACAAACGGGAAAAAATTGTAAGCAACCCTTAGAAAAACCACAAGACTTCTTACTCAATTTTTATAATGGAGAAGGCTAATTCACCAAGTTGAGAAAGTTGTAAGGGTTGAAAAAGGAATCTGAGTCTCTTGGTATGTTGTTTAATCTTTGGCTATTACTCACAGCTCTCTCTGTTGCTAGCCTGAATATCACACACAAGTAATAGCTTAGCATCCCATGTTAGTATTCAGTCTAAATACCATGGAAGGGATTTTTTTCTAGTACACATTTCTACTAAATCTTATAACAACAATACAGGTCACCCAGCACTAGAAACACACTGCACCTCATTATGCCTTTTAACTCTGTATTCTTCTTTTCTCTTTTGATGCATAGAGAAAAAATACCTTGTGTAGGCTTATTCTTATTTAGCTGTACTATACAAAACTGCAGCATTTTTACAGAGCCACGGTGCCATAAAATATTTATAAGGACAAACAAAAACAACATAGCTCTTTGTAAAACCATTTACTACCATCAGCTTTCTCCAACTCCTACAGAAGTTGATCGAAAGAATCCCGTGAGTTCAATAGGACTGAGATCAAACTAACAAGGCACATGTGCTGAACATGCTCAAATTTGGGTAAGCAGCACAACATCACAACCTTGTTATACTTCCTTCTCAAATCTCCTTACAGTCTAAAAAATATGTCTAAGCAGCAGGGGCACAGAGAAGAGGGAACAATCTTCCTGTACACTAGCAAGAGTTTTTCCATGGTCTCAGCATTTCCTTTGGTTCAGCTGGTAGTGCCTGAAAACAATAAGCATAGAAGTTTTGTACAGGACACATTCAGAAACCTCAGGCTAAGAGAAATACGTCAGAATTGAGCAACCCTGTGTGGAAGTTGCTAAAAGGTAACAAACACCACTCCTGTTAAAAGGAAGGGTGGAAGGGAGTCCGTCCTGGTGACAGCAGGCATTTTAGACCAGAGTATTGTCCAGAAACTTTCCACCTATGAATATTGCTGCATTTCATAAAATGGTTTGGATTGGAAGGGACCTTAAAGATCATCGAGTTCCAACCCTCCTGCCATGGGCAGGGACACCTCCCACTAGACCAGGTTAATCAAAGCCACATCCAGTCTGGCCTTCAACATTTCCAGGGATGGGGCTTCCACAACTTTGAGCAACCTGTTTCCATGTCTCATCACACTCACAGAAAATAATTTCTTCCTAAGATCTAATCTAAGTCTACCCTTTTTCAGTTTAAAACCATTGCCTCTTGTCCTATCACTACACTCCCTGATAAAGAGTCCTTCCCCCTCTTTCCTGTAGGCACCCTTTAGGTACTGGAAGGCTGCTATAAGGTCTCTCTGGAGACTTTCCTTCTCCAGGCTGAATATCCCCAACTCTCTCAGCCTGTCTTCATAGGAGAGATGCTCCAGCCCTCTGATCATCTTCATGGCCCTCCTCTGGACTTGCTCCAACAAGTCCATGTCCTTCTTATGTTGGGACCCCCAAGCTGGACACAGTACTCTAGGTAGGGTCTCATGAGAGTGGAGTAAAGAGGCAGAGCCACCTCCCTCAACCTTCTGGCCATGCTTCTTTTGATGTGGCCCAGGACACAGCTTTCTGGGCTGCAAGCATATGTTGCCAGCTCACGTTGAGCTTCTCATCCACCAGCAACCCCAAGTCCTGGTCCTCAGTGCTGCTCTCAATCCATTCTCTGCACAGCCTATATTTGTGTTTGGGATTCCCCTGACCCAGGTGCAGAACCTTGTACTTGGCCCTGTTGAACTTCATGAGGTTTGCATGGGCCCACCTCTCAAGCCTGTCAAGGTCCTTCTGGATGGCATCCCTTCCCTCTAGCATGTCAACTGTACCAACACAGCTTGGCGTCATCAGCAAACTTGCTAACAGTGCACTCAATCCCACTGTCCATGTCACGGACAAAGATGTTGAACAGTGCTGGTCCCAATACTGACCCCTGAAGAACTCTGCTCAGTGCTGGTCTCCACTTGGACATTGAGCTGTTGACCACAACTCTTTGAGTGTGACCATCCAGCCAATTCCTTGTACACTGAGTGGCCCATCTGTCAAATCTGTGTCTCCTCAATTTAGAGACAAGGACATTGTGCAGGACGTGCTAGAGATATTCAGTAGGATAACCAAGGAGAGATCTTGTATGGAGAAGGTAGAGAAGTGATATGAATGAAGGCTTCAAAAGCAAAATAAATAGAGATGGAAAGAAAGCATCATCACTCATGACCTGCAGCGAGGTGGAAGTTGCCAAGAGTTCAACACATAAACCACCATGACAAAGGCTCTTCCAAATATCCTAGATACAGAATAGAACTCTTACTGATTGAAAATATATGAGAGGAAAAAAAGGAAAGGAGGTCGATAAGCAACTGATAATTGGCCCTTAGCATTGACTTTTTTGCTAGCCCAGCATAGGTAAGACCATGTGCGAATGTGTCCTGCTGTTGAGCACGGGCTTCCACTTGCTGTCCTGGAAATAAAGAAAAGGACTGCACAAGCATTTCTTTCTACAGAAGGTTACCCAGGCTCCCTGAAAAAAGGCAAACAGTAGGATTTTATGTCCATATCTACTGCAGAGCAACAATACTAGAACATAACACCAAAGATGTTATTGCTGTCTCATTACGTGTAGGCAGTATGGGGAGAGGGAGAGGAAACACAGTTATCATTCTGTAACCACAAAGTTGAAGGGGGAGGAGGGAATGGAATAGTGAATATTTAAAAAAGAACAACCCAAATTCATTTCACTATCTCATGGCAAAACCCCCACACCGTATCCATCGGTTTCAGCCTGAAGGTAGTTTTCTGTTCCCAGCTGCAGAGCATGAGGCACCCCCGCCCCAGGCTGAGCTACAGTCCTTCCTCAGATATGGGTGTTCAGCTTCACAGCTCAGGCTTGGTCAGTGAAGGTGACACCATCCTCCCACTAACATAACGCGTTTCTCAAAAGCTGCCTACATGACACCAAAGCAGCTTTTAAAATAGCATGCATATAGAGATAAGGAAACAGGTGTGGGTTTTTTTTCCTTTGAAAAAGCAGGGCGCAACTACCAGCCAATTAATTCTGGTTACATTGGTGGTGGGTAGACACAGGTTTGAGATTTTCTTGATAAGTGTCTTGGGAAACAAATGCAGTTGCCAATTGTCTGTGGGTCACCAAGCAGTATCATCTTTAGTGCCCACAATGACACTGAAATTTCATTTCCCCAACCCTCAAATATGAAATATTGTATTCTACTTGCCTTCTGGGGAAGCACAGTAATTTTTTTTTCCTCTCTCAAATCTACTGCCTGCTGTGACTCCTTAAATATCTATTCAGCCTTTCTCTCTCTCCCTTAATTTTTACAGGATGCAGCCTAGGCAATCTCTATGACTATTAAAAAATAGATTTTATTAAAGAAATGAATGCACAATTCTCCCCTTTGTTCTCCTTCTACCCATGGAAAATCTAAATATCAAGTTGGTTTCAAGGGAAAAGCAAACATTTACTTGGTGGGGAGAGGAAAGAAGAAAAAGCAGTTCTAGCACTGAATCTAATGTATCTTATCTGGTCTTTAATCAGTCCCACTACCACTGTATTTTTTGATAATATACATGTCTGGCTGGGAACAAAAAAAGGTAAAGAATGTGAATTCAGAGCATCAGTAGTAATTTGCAGATGGTTTCAATTGAAGCAGGGTCAAATACTCCCAAGTTTAAAACAGCAACACCCACGTTCTATCATTCTTAGTTTTTAACACGAGTTTGTTATCCAGTTTACTAGGAGGGCACCTTTGGAAAAAAGACAAAAAAAAAAAAAGGAAAAGGTGACTTTCCCTTGATGACTACATGGCAGCTAATTAGTTTGCTTCCAAGTGCCTTTTTAAGTTTGCTTATCATTTCATTTCCAAGTAAGGCAGTACTGAAATTCCTTAGAAACAGAATATGACATCATAAGAAGGTTTTGCAGAAGCTCTCCCTGTATGTCCATTTATATTAGTCTCATCATCCATAACAAGTGTTTAAAGAGTAGAAAAACAACCATGATGCATAATGCATTGTGTCATGATGCATAATAATTAAAACCCCTCCCCCGGCTCCTGAGGTTTAAAATCTTTCCAAGTAAGCATTTCAGTGTAAAGGCTTTGACAAAAACGCCATTTAGGGACTTTCAAATTTACAGCTATGCAATTTGTCATCATTTATATTAGCAAGAAGGTTTAAAATAAAAACAACAACAAATGGAAGATAATACAATGCAATTCTGCACTTGATGAATCTCCTGTTGACTAGAAGTCCCTATGCCTGGCAGTCAGAAAAGTTATTAACCTGCCAAATTACAGATGGAATTGGTAGATTTTTTCCCCCAGAATTCTTTAAGCAGAAGAATATAGAGTATCCCGTGTTCAAGTATTAGCAAAGGGTACTTGCCTTTGGAATATTGATTAGCACAACCCTTGTGGGAATTATTTCACTTTTCCAAAGCAAATTAAAGATCTGAAAAGCAATTCTCAACTTAACTTCAAATGCAGTTATTTAAAAATGGATGATTAACGCAATTACTGCCTGGCACAGAGAGCACAGCTTTCCAGAGGCAGCCAGCGGAATTCACAGTTAATGCTGAAATCAGATTACCTTGAAAGAGCTCCCTTGATCCAGGGAAGAAAAAAATAAAATTGATACCTGGGAGCTTATTTCTCACCTGAATAACACGTTTCCTTCTAAACCGTGAACTGTATTGCAGTTAGATGTACATGCACTCTAGCTCAGGGTTTGTAGATTTTTCAGACTAACATATACAGGAGCAATTTATTTACTTGCATCCCTATGGTTTGTTCTTCATTCACCTCCAAAGTTTCCAAAGTGCCCGCTGAACAATGCTAATACTGCTTAAAATAAACATTTCTGCATGCTGTTTTCTTTAGTAATGATTCACTCAACACCAAGTTAATTTGGTTTTTCTTTTGGACTTCCATAGAGCAATCACTAGCATGGAGTATACGTGTCATCTTCCTGAAACGTTAGTTATACTAATATCTTTTGAAGAAGAACACTCTCTTTATCAACTGGTGAGGAACCAGCACCCATAGCAGCCAAGTAAATTTCCCTGACATCACATCTGAAAAGAGAACAAAGCAGGTCTTTTAAGCTCTAATACCGAGCCACCTAACATTGTTCTTCTGCCTAGTTACGGAGCCATTAAGATCAAATACAGTTTCAAAATCAATGCAGAAATATTTCCACTGAAACTTTATGTCAACTGCTACTCAGTTTTAAAACACCAATACATTCTTCTGCTAAAATAAGGATTTGATAACACTAGTAATACACATTCCAGAGGTAATTATTTTAGTCACATTTTCTCCTATTTCAGGTTCTAAAAATGTACCAGTTTTAAATCTTTACCAGATAGCATAAGTGATAATGAGCTGTAAATCCACAGAACTAAAATGTTGCTGGGAGCACTACTTATGAGTTGTCAATCAGTATGTCTAAAAGTATATTAGTAGTCTATAAAGCGGTGCATTTTTTTTCTTCAGTCACATCAATTAGAACACAGACTGCAAACACAAAATTGCAAAAGCCTATATGCCACCTTCTTTTTAAATAGTTCTATGAAAAAGTCATATAAAAACTTTTTAATTATTGTCCAAATGTGATGACCTAATGATTGCTTTTTTCTTTTCTAAACGAAGAGAAGGGCAGGCTAGCAAATGTGAGCCATTATTTAACACTCTATTATGTGGCATTTCACATTCCAATCACTTTCTTACTCAATTGTGCAACTGTGTAATGGCAAATGCAATTGTTAGCCAGACCCAAAAGCAAGGAGCTACAGTCAAGAACAAGCAATTCCTTGTTACATGTACTAGAATACTTAGGACATTTCGGCAAGACAACAGTGCATAAAACCAAGTACCTCTATTAATGTTTATTACTTAGGAAAAATCTCAAGAGGCTACAATGCTCCCTCAATCTTATTTACTGGGTTTTGGAGCACTGCAGCTTTCTGGGGCGTGGAACAAACCGTATATTGCCCATTCTAGACAGAAGGAATTTTGGCTTATGACAGGTCAGCAATGAAAATTCACATACAAAGAGGACATGAAAAGCATTTCCAGCTGCATTTATTACTTAGTAAAAAAAATAATATGTATACATAGAGAGATCTCTTTCTAGAAGCATGAATACATGTCCTTTAGTCATTAATATTTGCTATAGCATCATCCAGAAAGAAGTCTTGATTTTGCAATTGTATTTAGAGTTTATTAATTGGGGTTATAACATCCTTATTCTGAATAAGATGGCTTACACACACAAAAAAGTGTACACTGGATCACCACCAGCTGTTCATACTCAACACGTACAAAGCAACTGTGTTATGGCCAAACAGCTACGACAGAGGACAGGCCTAACAGATTGTTTTAGGAGCCAATTCTTCGTGTGGTTTAGGTGAAATTCTGCAGGCTTTGAGGGCTAATGCAGCCAATTTTAATCAGATATAAATTAGAGGATTAAAATGGGTTGGGTACACTGACAAGAAAAAAATAATTCAAGACAGACAAGTATTTCCACTGTTTTGCTAACGTTTTCCTGTCGATATGACTTGTCCCTTGAAAACGTCAGTTGCGAAAGGACACATTTTCTCAAAAATTTGCACATCATGATCATGTACGACAACACAACTAATTAAACACCACTTTGCTAGGCCCTTCGCATTTGCTATAGCCTGTCACATTAAAAGTAATTTGCGTTAATGGTTCTACAGAAGTATGTACGTTCATTTTGAAATTGCACGCCACGTTTTGAGGCTTTACAAAATTATTTTTCTACGATATTTTCTCAAAAAGTTTATTTGCTGGAGTTGCCAGTAAAACATAACTGGTCCCAGATGTAAGATTTCTGGTTGATAAAATTAAATCACTTCAATTCTCTTTTCTGTGGAAATTTCATTGATCTGATCTGTGATCTCTTTCTTTGCCAGAAAGCATTCTTCTGAATATTCTTTCTAAGCATTCTCCCACATACACACCCCAAGCGGATGAAAGCACAGGCAGAACTTGAAAGAAATATTGACTTTGTAGAAGCACATTTATTTTCATTAAGTCAGTTTTTTCCAAGGGGGAATAAAAGTAAGTCACTCCAGGTATTTGAATCCAAGCTTCTTTCTAGCAGAGCTAAAGTAAAATTTCTTATTCAATTTTAGTCATCTCTCAGGATGGATCATCGCTGAATATTTACATTTCTAGTGTGACTGGGGAAGGACAGAAAGGGGAAAGGTAGGAGAAAAATAAGTTGAAACACAGATAAATTGCTATCCTAACTTTCAAACTAATTTGTTGGGACTGACAAGTGCTATGAGATGGCACCAGAGACAGCCCTGGGCAGGAGAGGGAAGGACAGCAGGAGGAAGTAGACTTTCCTCCTGAGGCGAGAGCTAGTACTGCACTAGCTGTTGTTAATGCAAGAGGAAAAGGCAAAAGACAGGAAAATTTAAGTTTCTGTGCCCTTCAGACAAGAAAATCTTCTGCGCATGGTCCAGAGTTTAAGTGTCTACAGTAGCTAAATAGTTTTGATTCATTAATTCCACTTTGATAATATAGCATATGGGTTATCCAGTGATTTTTGTTGGTTTTTTTTCCCCATCTCCCCAGATGATCTTATTTCTGCTCTGTTTAGTTGTTGTTTCTAGGCATTACTAATTGTTATTCACGGCAAATGTAGTCAGCTGCTCATGGACCCAAATCCAAGAATTAGCTGTAGGCTTTTTTTTTTTTTTTTTAAGAAGAATAGATCCAGGTTTGTGCCAGAGGATGATTTTCACATTCTAATACCCTCTTGTCCCTCACATGCTCTTCAAATATACAGAGAGTAGGTAATGCAAACAGCAGAGAACTGAGACACCTGCAAGGTACAGGAAGTTTTCAGAGACTAAGACTGGACAGGTCTTGAACTGCATGTACTTCTTCCAGACTACACATTCACAGGAGTTTGGGGCAGCCTGAAGCTGCACCTGCTACAAGCCATACTAGCAAGCAAAAACAAGAGAGGAAGGGGGTTGATAATATTTTCCAAAGTATGCCACGTGCCTCACTGTCCAACACATGAGTGGCAATTTCTGGGGGAAACAAAAAAAAAAAAAAAAAAGAGGGGGGGGATGGGGGTGTGTTCAAGCAGTCAATCGTGCAAACTAGATAGACAGGCAGGCTGGTGAGTGGAATAAGGGTACCAAGAAGAAACCTCGGAGTGATGGTCTCCTCAGTGTTGTCTCGTGAGAGGGAAGGGGCTGCCCTAGCTTGCAGTCCCATTCTTTCTCTTCTCGCCCTGTCAGGTGCAACCATGCCCACCCTACCACAACTCCAGCAACTATGAAGAACAACCCGATCTGAAGAAACCAAGCCGATACTAACTTTAAATCAGCACACTCAACTGTAATCAAACAAACCAGCCAACCTCAAATACATTGATAAAGTGCAAAAGTCAGGGAGATAAGTAGAAAGAGTGAGAGGGGAAGGTTTACTTCCATTAAAACTAGTCAAGGAAGCGTGACTGTTTCCCAGAAAGGACAATATGCGTGCCAGGCAGAACACTTACTGTCTGACAAATTTGTTAGTAGTAGGGGTTGTTTCAGCACACGTCTGCAACAAAGAATATGGAAACCTCCAATGCCGAGTTTAAAAAGGAAGAGAAAGTTCATCAATTTTCTGTGCAAGACTTGGGAGACTTCAACTGAGGTCAGAACTGCCATCCTGTGTCCCAACCGCTCTCCCCCAAAGACAAACCCTCTTCAGAATCCCTTCTTTATGTTTGTAGCAATGTGAAGGTGGGAAGTCAGACTAACTACAGCCTAGATTTATTTGAAGCAAAGCTCTCTCTATATAGGAAGAGGTTATATACCTAAAATAGCAAAGGCTCATCTTGGGGACCTGAAAGGTGTCATCCTGTCCACTGTTACCAGTTTTTATATGAAGACATCACTGGAAAACATGACTTAAGCAGGTGATGCCAGTAGCAAGGAAGGGTGTTGTATTTTTCTAAATAGTAGGTTTGGAGAGGTTGTCCCTTCCTTCTTAGCTTGGGTTTGCTTCTCCAATGCAAATCAGTACTGACCTCTGCTGCTAGATTATCAGCATGTTTACTTACTAGGGAAAGAGCAAGGTCTGCACAGTAACATAGAGATGGCATTTTCAAAAAGGTATTCATGCTGCAGAATAAGAACTCTTCTACATCTAGAAGTTTCAAGCTCTAAGGATATTTATATTCATTCAAAAGAGAGCTTTCAAGGCAGGCATAGAAACTGTCCCCATTACACAGGGAAGTGAGTTAAAGACTTAAAGGGAATTGTTGAGAGTACCTCATCCTCTGCATCCATTTTGCTAGTTTCCTACCCGGATATCCTCTCCTTACTCCAAGATCACCTTTACAAAGCTGACCTCTGTCTGTTGTGGAAGACCACAAAGAAGACACTTGCCATAAAGAAAAAGAGCAGGCATACAATTAGTTGAGGTGGAATACTAATGTGCTTCCCACACACATTTTAGCTTATTTTGCAGTAATGTCCTCAGGTCACAAGCTTAAGTAGCTTACCCAAGGCTAGGCAGAGTCTGAGGACCTGTCCACATGGGGATACTCAGGAAATGAATCTGAAATTAACTTTAAAAAAGAATGAGCTAAGCAGCAATCTAAGCTAGCACTTTCATTTAGAATTAGAGCCTTAATTCAGCTTAGCCTAATTCTTTCAGTTCTAAAATGGGGACATTGACACAAGCCTACTTCCAGATCTGTTTATCTGAATTCATTGAAGGCATTACTGCCTCCAGCTAGTCATCACTGCTTTCCAGATGGAGGTTTCCACCCCACACAACTATGACAGCAGAGTGATTCACGTGAGCAGTCCTGCTCACAGACAACAATATCGGCTGCAATTTAAAACAGAAGATTTGCATTCATCTGGCCTCTTACTGAAAGGGATCACTCACACAAACCACTACACTTGGGGTAACCTGCAGGGGCAATAACCCCTCACAGCCATGTAGCAGTAGACAGCCATAGATTTTAAATTCTTAAATCTGCAATGATGTTTACAGAACAAACATCTGCCCACAATCTGGTTGAAGGGAGTAAGCAAGTAAGACAATTGCTTGGGATACTCACTCAACTAACCAAGGCAAAAGTGTAAATTGGTGAGCCAAGACCGAGAGTGAGACTCAGAGGGTAGGGTCCCTGGCAAAGGATGAATTCATTGACAAGTCATAGATTTTCTAAAATTATAAGCTTGATGAGATGTCAATATTCAATCACAGCCACACAACCACACTTTAAAGACCAATAGCATGAAGGTGGTTTTGGCCTCTATGACCTTAATTACAGAGACTCATTTACCCCATGTCATTTTATAGCTGGTAATAGATTGTAGCATGCCAGTCACCTCACAAGTAAAATTGTTTCCTAGACAGCCTGAAACGAGTGAAGTAAGATGTTATAGGAGCTCTATGAATCTCTGACAGCTTTTAAGGTAAACAAAATGAGGGAGAGGGAAGAGAAAACATCCTTTACATCCCTATTCCCTTGCTCTACCTTCCCACACCTGGGGTACAGAAAAGCAAAATCTCCCTAGACAGGCCTTGGCAACCCTATGTTCAATCTGTCTCACACTTCCCCTGAGATAAATTCAGGAGAGGGAGAGAGGGAGGGAAGTTGCTCCATGATGAGGGATTTTTTGCACTGTCGAATGGAAACAAACAAAAGGATTTAAATTTAGCGTCCTCTCGCTGAACTCTAGCTACTCATTACTCTCAAAGAGTCTCTGACAGAGGAAGACACTGGTGTCTACCTTCACAAAAATGAAGAAGTCAGTTAACACATCTAGCCGTGTAACACCTGTTTATATTTAATATTCAAAGCCAAAGTACCTCCTGTCTAAAAGTTGGGGGGTTTTTATTGTTGTTTTTCACTTTCTCCAATATGTAGAACCTAGTCACATGAAATTAGATAACCTAAAAATGCAGGACCCCAAAGACAAAGCAAGTAATGCTGTAGCTAAGAATTAATCTCTTAGCGGCACCAAGGTTATAAATTCAGTGTGTTCTCTGTTCTACACCCTTGATGGAGATTATCTCCTACAGCTGACGTGCAAAAATAAACCTGGATGAAAAGAGAGGAGAAAGCAGGTAGCAGGAGGAAAAACAACGTTTTCTCTCTCTCCCTCTCACACACACAGAGAAAACAATTTGTTATGCAAAGAAGAGAGTCTTCTGGACCAAAATATATTTCAGCTTTGAAAAAGGAAGAATTTTTTGGGGAAAATACTACTCAGAATGGAAACAGAGTATTTAGCTGTATCACAGGTTTTTGCCTTGGTAGGTTGTGAAAGGGACATAAGGTGCGTGTATATTAACAGAAAAAAAACTTGGACCATTTTCCCCTCTTTTTTTTTAATCCCTAGAAACATTCAGATCATCTAGGGAGAACGTATGTATTTTTCAGTACTGTTCAGTAGAGTAGGAAAACAAAAAGCCCTTTCCTCTGTTTCCCAACGTCAAAAAGAACCATAGTGTTTTTAATATAGAAAATCCGTTAGGTACAGGAAAAGGCAAGAGCCTCATATCAAGCTGCAAACAGGAACACTTAAGCATAAGGCATTCAGGCGATGGAAATGCATTCAGAGCGTTTAGCACATAGGATTAATCGAATTATAATTTAATCATCTGATCAAACACTAATTAGCATAATCACTTGAGGGGAAAAGCTGCTAGAGGAACAGACGAAGAAACACCTTGGGCACCCAGCACATTTTAATGACGCAAGATCATGCACAGATTTATTTTTTTTTCCTTAATAAAACACAACAGAGATTGAGGGGTCGTAGTGCTGAAGAAGCAGCTTAAGTATTCCAGTCCTAGATCACACAGAGGTTTCCAGCATTGAAGGTGTTGAAGCTGGGTCTGCAAATTATACTTTTTTTCAGATTCAAGGAAGAGCTGCAGAAGCACAGGACCACTATGCTACCCTGGTTTGCAATATGAAGACTTGAGCAAAGCTAACATTTTAGCCCACAGTGTTTCCATTAAGATCATCCCTTACTGTTTCCCCTGGAGTCTCCCACATGAATGTTTAACTATAGATTGCTTAGATGACCTTCAGGGATACAGCAAAGTATTAGCGTCCTTTTACAAACTGCATTTGAAGTAATTAGTCTAAATCAGCTGGGCTTTTTGGCTCGGGGCAGGGGAGAATGGGAAAGCAAGAGATATTAAGGGAGCTTTTCTATGTAATATTGTCTAGCTTTCCTGGTAAATCATGCCACTTTTCAAGAGCAAAAATCTGAAGAGATCAGAAAATCACCCATGATGTTTACCCATACAATAAAATGATACTTGTGTCTGGAAAGTGGGCAGAAAGAGATATGTGAACAGAAGGAAGCCTGGAAGGCTGTATGGGAAGAAGGAAGGGGAGAAACAGTGCACTAGGGGTGGTGAGAGAATAGAAGGTATCCTTTGTTTGAATTTTTTAAAAAAATAATGTAATTGAATTATTCTTATTAAGTGTTTAGCTTTTCAAATGGATAATTATTCAGGACACTAAAAATATTTCATTGAAGTCTGACATTTATAGATAAGATTGGACTTGGAAAAAGTTTCCTACAGTATTATGTAAGGAAGCAAAATGATGAGCTGCTTACCCACATTTTAAAGACAGCAGATCATACAGGCTCAATTGTAAGCTAATTTATATTGATTATATCCCTCTTACAGAGCTATTACTAATAATCCTTTTGGCTTCTCCAAATGACTGTACATTAATAAAATAAGGTAACCAGTTACAGCATAAGGCCCGTTTACCCCAGGATTTCTCCATACCAGGCACCCTGCTATGTACAATCAGTACGCACAGTCTGGAACCTCTCATGAGCAAAGTACGGAACTCTCCAGGGCAGGTGACAACTCCAGAAAACATCTCAGCAACAAAGAGCTGTATACCACTTTAAAGCATTGCCACACTTTTAATAAGAAAAGTGGCTGATATATGAACCAATAAAAGGCAATAAATTAGTTTCTCATTGACATAAAGGTAGAACCACCACACTGCATGCATTCCTGGCTCAAAGAGAGAGATCATATACCAGCATACATAGAGTCCACTTAACTAAAAAGTAAATGTAATGTTATTAAAAAGTTTAAAAGTCATGTTTCTTAAACTATCTTGCTTATTTAAAATATCTAGCTTTAAGTTCTTGCTTGTTTTTTTCCAAGAAAAAACTTAAAAGCAAAGCCAGAAGGATTTTGCATCACAAAACTGCAATATGGCAAAGTGAGAGGGGAGCAACGTAGACCTGGCGAGGCTGCACCATGGTCAGAGATAGGCTGGAACACAAGACAACAACCACCATCTCCCCAAAACCATCCCTAAATCTCTCTTCTCTTCCTGCCCTCTGAGGGGGCAGTGGTCCTGAGCCAAATGGCAGCTGGTATCAGAAGTGCAGCTCCCCATATCTTCCACTTTCTAACCTCATAAGAGTACCAGCACTGCACCATGTCATAGTGCCTTCATTTTCCACTTGCTAGCTATTTAATACATGCTACTTATTTAAAATAAAATTCTCTGAGCACAAAGCCAAATGCACATGCCTCAGGAAATGCCAAAGATAAGATGCTCTACCAACCTTAATAACCTACTCCAATTACTCCAACGCGTGTCCACACGAGGAATTGCAAGCAGAGATGATGTGGAAAAAAGAACTAACCACATTACATAGTGGGCAAACAAGGCTGTTATCTTTGAAAATGGATGAGACGCAAGCACAATGTGCTGATCCAAAAAGTTCTCAAAACTTCTTGACATTAAGTAGCAGTTGGGCTACTATTATTTAGCTGTGAAAAATGTTTTTAAAAATTCATTAGCTTTTGTAATTACTAAAAATCAGCATTCTTCTCTTCTATAGAAATGCATTTTGAGATGCAGTAGGAATACCGTAATGGCTTTTATCCACCAGGGACTAACTTTTGAACATAATAAATATGCACTGAACTGCTATAGCTACAGCATCTTGAGACAGACATTTCTTTCCCTCTGCATTGCCTTCATGTGTGCCACCGGTTAAGACATTCAAAAAGGCCTCCAGCTCTGTCACTAGTGAAACAAACACAGCTTGAGCACATGTAACACTTTAACAGGACAGTCACATCTCTCTGAAGTTGCACTACTCCTTCTCAAGCATGAACGCACTAGCTAAAGGCAAAAAACAGTGAAGAAAGGAAGGGGTTTGGACAGGATTTTTACTCTAGACCAGGATAGAAAAGCTAAAACTTAAGCCTTCCTTTAATTCACAGGGAAGAAACAAAATCTCCACATAGAATCATAGAATTGTCTAGGTTGGAAGGGACCTTTAAGATCATCTAGTCCAACCATCAACTCCAGGCTGTGTTCCCACCATATCCGTACAGTCTTCCTCAGGACTTGCTAAGCAAGCAGCTCTCCAATTCGTTATAGAGGCAAAGAGTTGCTTTCTGGTGAGGCAGCAACCTGGTGTGTTGGAGATCTCCTCCACCCAGCAGTGCTCTCAGGAGACCACATCCAGAGAGGACCCCAAGAGCAAGGCTGGGTATTTAGGTGTATGCGCTGAGCAGCTCCCATTGCACCAAACATGCCAGTTCCAGCTCCCAACAGCTGAACAGCAAATCATGACTGCCAGGGCTTCCCTGAAAGCCTGACAGCTCAGTCTGTTTTTCTGAGGATTAATTATCTCCCTCCTGCCCAATAAAGAAGCTCAGCTCCTTCCGCCTTCACTCAAACAAGGGACTCACTCATCCTACCCTACAGCCACGCTGACATTCATAAGATTGCTTTCCATCCTTGATCCCCCTCACTCCCCAAAATCCATTTGTTGCCTCAGGGTAAAAGCTTTTAGGGACAGAAGAAATACTTTTGCTACCAAAATGAATATAGATAACTGTAAGAATAAGGTGGAGAGAGAGGTGGAGTTGTAGGCTTCTAATTAAGCCCATATCACAGATGAAATAGCACGAGCAGACACAAATGAAAGAAAAATCTGAATAGGGGCAAGTGAAGGACAAGGGCAGCTGGGAGTCTGACCTCAAGGTGCCTGCAAGGCACAGCAGGATCCATGCAGAGCACCAGCTTTGTCCCTGGCACAGACCAGCAGCCAAGATGGAGTCACGGGGATCAGTGCTGGGGAGACCAAAAAGCCATATGTTGCTTTGTTCCCCACTCACAGCTTGTGCTTACAAGGGAACAGGCTCAACTTTGCCTTCCCCACTGCAAACTGAAGCTGAGACTTCAGAGCCTCCCACCATAAGCTGCCTAGCTCAGATGCAGCCTTCAGAGACTGCCCTCCAGCTGTCCCATAAGGCTTCCTGGCTCTTTGAGTGCCCTTCCTCTTCTTATCATACCTTGCATTGCTGTCTGGACACCGATGTAGTTTCAAGCTCACCCATTTTCCTCTCTTAGCTTCCCCACTAAAAATCCTGATCATACCCTCTTCCCTTCCTCTCCCCTAAGCATCCATTTTGTATTTTTTAAATATATATTTACATATATATATGTAAACAAAAAGCTCCAGCCACAGATGACACAAGAAAAAACATGGCAAGCATCGCCTGTCACTCAAGTCCCACAGTGAGATGAACCTTACTGTCTGTGTTTCTCCTTTTTTCCCCTACAATGATAAAAAACTGGTTTCTAGAACCCCTACACAACAGGGCTGTGGAAAAGGTTGTTGTAGTGGAAGAGAAACCTTCAGGTTGCACAACAAAACTAGAAAGAAAGGTACAAAGGAAAGCTTCCTAAATATATACAGCTAAAAGTTTGAACAAGTATAATTCAAATCATTATTCTAGACATCTGGGAATCATTTTACTATGCCAAAAAACCCTTACGTTAAAAGTCTACAGACATACCTAGAGAACCTGTACTTCAGTAACAATCTCCCAAATTACGTTCTTCATATCATGACACAACAAATGACTCACTTTATGCTTTACAACTGCAGTTGCAACACAAACTATGGTCGACCTATCTAGAAATAACACAAACTGGCTTTTAAACTTCACCCCAGAAAAGACCCCATCTAATGGGAGGAAAAGATTCATCTGGAGAACATGTAGTGCGTGCAGGACCTTCTGGATGGTGAGCCATAGGAGGCCTTTCTGTTTAAGCTGAGGTCCACCTAAAGGCTGGATTGCTTGAATGACAGCTTTTCCACCAAGATCCCATTCCAGGAATATCAGAATCTACTTTCATAACAAAAAGGACTTTGTCAAGGACTTCCTCTTTCCTTAGCTCAAGCAGGCAGTGGTGTAATAGAATGTCACACACGCACCTTTTAGTTTTCAAGAAGCTGACTTTATGTACTCACTATATTTTACTGATCAGGGCCAAAATTCCAAATAGCAACATTCCCATGGAAAACTCTAAATGCTTCAGAAGGTAATACTGTAAAACAATTCCCCCCCAAAAAAAAACCCACACAAAAAAAAACCACCACACCAAACAAAAAAACCCAACACACAATGATTTCTAATAGAAAAATCATGCAAGAGAATTCAGCAAAAGCCAGAGCTTACATTGTATGCATCATCTTTCCACAGTCTGGGATAAAATAACCCACTAGTATTTTGATGCACTCAAATCCTACCATGTGATTTGTTCAGTCCAGTACACACTGTAACTACAATATATGGGCTCCTCCAAGTTGGCACATTGCAGTATCCCAGCTAGCCTTCTCCATCAGCTTAAGCAAGAACCACATGTCTAAGACTTACATTTGGTATTTGAAATTCATACTAACTACTAAACCTCTAGGAAACTCTACTGAACAACATATTATCATGGAGATGCTTCTAAAGAATAGAACCGAAAACAAACACTTCCATCGAATCTCTTAATTTAGTGGCATCTATAAACTGGGGCCTTAGAGGGCTGCCACTCAAAAATTCTGGGAGACAAACACCCTTAGCATGTAGGCTTAGCATAATCTACTCATTTGCAAAACCACATGAGAGGATTCCACGCCAACAGATACTTATATAGACAGAGTAACCTTGCAATCTTATCTATAGAATCACTGTGAGTAGATTATGAAGATAGGCAACTATTTGCAGCTACAGTGGAACATAATCATATTCTAGTTGTATTGAAAGTTCCCTGGTCCTTTCAAGAATCATGTTTCTAATATTCTTAAAACATTGGAGGGTTCCCCAAAATTCACTCAAAAAATTACTTTAGCTGACAGAAAGTTACTAAGAATAATTTTTAGCCTAGTACAAACATAAATCTTAAGCCATAAATCTTCTGCATGGGATTACTGTGTAACTAATTGGAAGAAAATAGCAGTAGTATACTTGGACAACAAAGCAAGTGCTAGATTCTCCATACACAGTAGCTTTTAAACAATTACAAGCCAGACAGATTTACATACATATGTGTGTATAAACATATATTATTAAAAATCTCAGAAGGAACTGTTATCCCTGACATACTAGATTAAGAGACACATGAGGAGGATGGCTGGTCTTCAGCTCACATGGTGGTGTGCATGTAGAGGCTTTGGATGTTAACCAGGCAAAAAAATTTTGGGTGGTCCTTGTATGTGCCTTTATCTGCCACATCAGTATGTACCAGGGTGCTATTTTCAGACATGCTCTCAGGCTGCCCCGTGGCCCATGCTCCTGCTCTCGTGCAGGGTTTGTCCTTCTGGAAGCTTCGACAGAAGCACATCAGTGATTCAGCTCGGGTCGCCGGGCTGCTCTCTCCCTCAATTACTAGGAAGCTCCAGGGAGGCTGGTGTTTAGTATGGAGGTGACTCTCTTTCTCAAAGCCTTTGCATTTAAAAATGGCTTTCTATAAATAGGATTGCTGGCTCACTCTTAAATCTTACTCCGTGCCTTCTAAGTAAAAATAGCTTATATAGGGATGCTGGGAAGACTTGTTAATCTCTGTCATCCTGTTTGTCCATCCATTTGCCTTTCTTTCTTTCTTTAGTATGTATCATAACATTTGTTGCCCACTCCACTACAAAGGGTATATATTGATATACCATAGTTTCTCTTTTTCTGATGAGCAATCCAATGCCCTAATGGAAAAAAAATACTTATGAGGTAATAAGAGTTTTTTAGTGAATGGCAGTATAAAAAAGAAAAGCAATGGCAGGAAAAGCCCACAGTGCTAACAATTACCTGAGGAATCTGTGGCTTGTTCTTAGAGGTTCTCTTCAGTGCGGTAAAATATTGTGCTGTGAAAGGCTCTTACGAAATACCTCTCATTCATTTTATTTTTGAAAACACCAATTGTTTGATAAAATGCTTTTAAGAGACAGGGAGGCAAAGACTGAAAAAAAAGGGTTTCTTCTGAAGAATAACACAATGTGAAATCTTAATTTCATTGGTCCATAATAGATTAAAACAGAAGGAAGTGCTGATCAAAAATAATTATGAAATATTTCAAACTATATTGTGAAACAAGTAATTTTAACTGCATATGCCTACACATTCACCTTGAAATAATTAAGTATTCTGATCTACAGACCTGTATTGCTTAAATGGATTTTTTTAGTACTTTTAGACTTTTGATATCCTAAAAGAAATAACATTTTTTTAAAAAATAATCAAATAATTCTACTTTAGAATAATTAAGTTTAATATAATGGTTTTTCTGCCTTCTCCACCTTTTAAAGTGAAAGCTGGAATTAGTGTCTTTCCTACTGGAAATCTGAAAGAATCCTAGACTGGGAGATTGATAAATGGTGTGCTTCAATTAAAATCAAAGGCTAAATGAGTGGTATGTTCAAACAGGCCTTGATCCTACCCACTTCTGAACTTATTCACTAGAGTAAGCTTTAAGGGGTAAGGAAAAAGCTCCATTTATTTTGCTTCTCAATCCACTATCCTGACACTCCACCCCAACAGATGTGTAGTTTCATTGCTTTTTACTTTTTTTGTCACTTCAGTGTTTATTAAGTTGGTAATAGAGATTATTTCCCCACCCCAAACACCCCCCACACCTGAGAGAGGAGCATATGTGTTAAGAGACTCATGCAGGCAAAGACAGAAAAAGCTGAGGTCTAACCTGAGCCCAGCTGCTCCTGTAACAGAGCCTTGCACAGCTCAGGAGCTGGAGGAACTTTCTGGATGAGCCACTCAAAACCCACAGCATTTTTCCAAATAATTCAATTTATCGGTATATTACATGACAAGAGCTTACTCACGAACAAACAAAATAAAAACCAACCTCTAACTTTTCCAGATGCAGCAGCAGTGAAGAGATACCCCTGAAACCACAGTGCAGAGCTGTAAGCTATTTAACGGGGCTCGTGGGTTTGCTTTTACCGTTCGTGAAAATCGACTTCATTTTAAACCGTTACCAAAGACGCCTTCATTATCACACACGTCTGCTATTCAGTGCTATGAAAAAAAGACACGGCATCCACGGGTTAAAAAATTTAGTGACCATTGATAGAAAAACGGAGACAAAATGCCTCCTTCGGGCACCGTCTGTTCCCACGGCTCTGCAGAAACGTTTCCAGACTCGTGTGGTTTGCTGCCCACTAGTGTCGTGTGGCACCGGCTCTCTGTCGCCGTGCAGGCAGCGGCACAGCACACTGCCCACTCCTGAGTGACAAAACCCCAGCCGGAGAGCCCCCAAGCCTGGGGATCGATACACCCGGAGCTGAGGAGAAACGCTTCTTTTGAAACGGAAATAGGTATTTCCAACATACTCTGCCTCGCTAAAACAGTTTTTCCTCTATTTGTCATTTGGTGATTAATTAACAGCTATTCATAGTTTGAGTAACACCAGATTAAAAACACCACCAGCTATACCGTGCCATCCACAAACATATACCAAGCTAAATGTTTTCTGTACAGGCATTAAACTTTCTAAGGTTACAGACACAATTGCAGACAAGCTATGCACATATTACAGCACGTTTCTACAAAGAGAACTGTTTGCTCTTTCCCTTGAATGTTTCATCCCCAACCCTGAGAGTCACCATTTTCTTTGGAGAGTGTCATTAGTACCGCCGTCGCTTTCACTACTTGTGCTCTCTCAGTTCAATATGCTCCTTCTCAGTCTTCTAATATGCTGCTAAAACCCGTATTGATAGATATAGGGCAGGGGAAGGATTCAAACAGGAAATCATTTTAATGGAAATTTATTTTTGGTGTCATCTGTACTGTATTGGGTGCCTCCTGGTGCTTTGTTGATTTCAGAAGAACATCTATGGACAACAGGCACATAAGAATTGCAGCCAGAGAGAAGCCTACAAATGGGTTCAGTATACCTACGCCAGGGATTAAACGACACCAAAAGGTCGTTCACCAAATTGCTGAAAAGAGCATCCTAATTTTGAAGTAACTTTATCATAGTAATTACAATAAAGAGCCAGGATTTTCAAGGAGGCCGTTCTTCCCTCACAGCCTACCCTACCTTGTTCTTCCTCCTCTCTCTGTAATTAATGTAATGCCCCCTTTACTAATTACGACCAGGCTACAGAAGACTTTTGCTGTCAAATTTATATGCTTGTTTCTGGAATACTTAGGTATAGTAGCATGGAAGGTAGTGCAGATATAGTAACCCTGAAGGTAACTTGAAGTATTGCTCAGGACTGTAACTGCATGACTCAGGCTTTCAAAGAGGTGAATTTAGCTGCATAGCTCTCACTGATGTCTATATCGTCCCACGCACTTACAAGGCTGCAATGCATTTATGGTTAATGGTTACCTGTACTTTTAAGAAACTCACAGCAATGAGAGTTTAAAGCCTCTACAATATCTAAAAACTTCAACCAGGTATTTAGGAAGGTTTTGTTTCAGGCTTCAGAAATACTAATTGGATGTAACAGCATGTCAGTATTTTATTGTCCCCAGAAGGAAGCTATTTCACAAACATAAAGCCTACCCAGTGACATTGCTCATATCCAATTTGACAAAATGTATTTGTGCTGAGTGACTGTAGGGAAATATGGGGGCCAACCTTGCTATTGTTATTCAGATGGTTTTCATTACCTTCAACAGAATTTTAGCCTAAGATGACAACTACAGGGTTTAAGCCACAATGTGTGGGTTTATTTTTTAAGCTATTTTTCCCCTCAAAAAAAAAAACCAACCGCAACACCCCAAAACAACAACAAAAAAGGAACAGAAACATGAACCACCTTATGTATTTTAAAGTTAAGATCAGAATGAGACGTAACACTTAATTGAAAACCACTCATACACGTGCTTGTGTTTTAAGTAAATATAGTATGGTTCCATAAGCGATTCAGAAAAGGCAATGGCAGAAGCAACCATCAATAGCCTCCCCCGATATAGTCATAAAAGAATACTGCCTCTCTCACAACAGAGTTCAGGTATAGTTATAGATAGAATAATGAAAATAAATGTGTACGTAACATATCTATTTATACATGCAGTCATTTCCTTCAGAGATACATATTTGATACGACACTGCATTAAAATCTAAAGTCCTTTATAAATATTACTCTCTGACTCCTGACTCTGATAAGATAGTCCAAATAAGTGTTACTAATAAACAAAACCAAGTTCGTCAGTCTTAACATGAAGATAGATGCCATTTTCAGAAATTTCCTTTAAAAAGATCCTAAATGCTTATGCATTTTGACATTAAGTATGATGTCAAAACCAAAAATACTTTTTAAGCTGCAAAGAATCACTGAACCATCCATTACCTATTTCTGAAATGCTTTAATCTTAAAATATTATCACACAAAACCATTTTATTTTAGTAATCTAGATTCACAAATGCTGCTGCATGGCAGCATAGAATCTATGCAGATGTGTCTATCATTTATATGTTACACTATTAAAACTAGAACAATCTTTGGGATACAAATTCACGTTTGTGATACAAAAACACATGGATATTGAAAGTGAAATTGCTGCTGATTTCATAGATCAAGGAATAAATGAAAGTGATTTTCATAGTATTTCAACCCCATAAAGCAAAAATTACTCTGCTCTTCAAAAACCCCTGAAAGGGGGACTATCTTAGAACATAAAATTTATAGTATCAGTACATTAAACCAAAATATATGGTGCTTCTTTTTTCAAGAGATGTAAGATTTCCAGACAGAAACAGAGTTTTTTCCTACGCAAATCTAGTTTTAAATAAATAGCACCAGTTAGAGCATCCACTTTAAGGGTGATTCCGTCTGTCTTCTTAACAGCAAATCTCTGCCTGCAAGGTATCTGACTGAAGAGGACAGAGAGAAAGGCACAGTGCTGACTGTCAAAAATATATAAATAAATAAATAATTTCTTAATGTTAGAACTTGTTGCAGCTGTCTTACTGCTAGAAGAAATGCAAAATTTTGAAGTTTACAGTTTGGGGGTTTTTAATAATTTTCCATTCTGTGGCAGTCAGAAGGCAAAAACATTTTAAAATAACCCTAAATGCATACTTAAGATTCACCTTCTAATTTATGATCTATCCACTATTCACACTGGACTGGCCATGCCTGTCAGTGTATTTTTCTCATCCCGTATATACTTAAGTAAATGTGAAGGCACCCTCATCCAGCATTCATTCCTCACCCTCTACTAGAGGTTCAATTATCTGTATCTTCCAGGAAAATCTTACACTTTGCCCTGTGCTTCTCTCACATTCAATACAAGAAACATTGTCCTATTATAACTGCTTTTCCTATTTTGAGAATCGTGTGTTTAATCTTTATTATTTAACTGTCCGGATGTAACCCATTACAAGCAATGTTACGTTCTCAAATCTGAGAAGAATGAGGCAATGCAATAGAATAGCTATGATCCCAGACCACAGCATAATTTGTCTTCTGTCCTTAAAACTGCAATGCCAATATGCATTTTAATAAAAGTTATGAAATTAAACATAGTTTCACATATGACATGGTTTTCAATCATATATATCTAAACATTCCAAAATACCCTCATCCAATATTAAAAAAAATCCAGAAACTAAAATAAATGTTTGCCAATCAGAGTTTGACGAATGGAAAGGGAAAAAAAAAAAAAAAAAAGAGAGAGAGAACAGGTCTACCCTTATCCTATCTTCACTCTAATTTCCCTTTCCTAACTTTATAATTGACTGAAAGTCTTCAACATTTTCAGATGATGTAATGCTTATCCGTGCATATTTTTACATAAATGAGTGAAGGGAAAAAAAAAATATAGACCAGGTACCCTTACAGTGAAATTATGAAAGGGAAGTAATTTTAAAACATTACTTCTCAAACATATATAAAAAAAAGAATTGTTAGGTGAAAGCACAGGGCGATTAAAAGAAAAAAAAAAGAAAAAGAAAAGAAAAAAGGCAGCAATATCTCACTGCAAACGCTTAGGACGAAAGCCCTTCAAATTATCCCCGTGTACTCAGACGGATTTATACGGCACTTGGCAAAATTCTGTACTTTTTCAGCTAAGAAAGAACGAAAAAGCCCCTCTTATTCCTGCTTCTCCGAGCACCGTCTTATTCCGAGCGAGGCAGGCAGGCAGTACCGTGGCTGGGTTACGGGCTGTCACTTTGCTAGGTAAGCTAGTTTAAATGATTACAGAGCAATTTCGCCCTTCTCCTCCTCACGGCTGCCAGAAGCCAGCGCGACGCTTTAAACACAAAAGGCACAACCGCGACCCCGCTCCCCTTCCCGGCCGGCTGGAAGGGATGGGAAGAAGGCAAGGCAAGGGAGGGATGGAGCCCCGAGGTAGGGGGCCCGGCAGCGCTCACCATGGGAGATGCTGTGGAGCAAGGCGACGGCCAACATCCACATGCCCCCGCCGCTCCCCCGCTCGCCGCTCCGGGCTCGCCCTCGCCCGCCGCGCCCACGGCCGGGCCGGAGCTGCCAGGCAGCGCGCAGCGGGTCCGGCCGCCGCCTCCCTCGGCTGCCGGTGGTGGCCGCTCGGTGGGAGCCTGCGGGGCCGCTCGTCCGCCCAGCGAGCGCTCAGCCACGCCTGCAGCCCC
>JAOXNO010000001.1:116430440-116441928 GCA_028565335.1 Limnodromus scolopaceus
GCCTCCCGGCGCGGCGGAGGGCAGCCTCAGCCCCGGCCCTCCGCAGTCTTAAAGCACCACCAAGTCTCCGCGGTGGGGGAAAAAAAAAAAAGAAACCACCGAGACCAATAGAAGAAGGCAGCAGAATATCCTGCCTCTCAATAGTTGGCTGAACTGCGTCCGTTTGGCATCAGCTGAGTTGTATATGACTAATGTGTTGACAAGTCGTGTGGGGGGACTGGAGGAGGGGGCCCTTCTGGAAGGTCACAGCCCAGACAGGCGAGCGCAGGATTCTGTGCGAGGATTCTGTGTGAAAGTGAAGGAAAAAAAATATGTATATCTACATTTTCCAGTGCTTACACGGCTCCAGATACTATTTGGCCTTTCATGTGTTTCCCTTTCTGTGGTAACAATTTTTTTCCCCTGTAGCGAAAGAGTAAATTACAGTCTGTCCAACTAAAAGCAATTTCTGCATCTATTCTTTCTTCACATCTATGATGTGAAGGTTGGACTAAAAAGGAAAAAAAAAGGCAAAAAGAAAAAAAAATTATTAAATGGAGACAGCTAAAAAAAGAAATCAATATTGTGAAATACATAAATTCAGAGTTGCCCTAATGCTGTTAAGCTGTAAGATGAAAAGCAAACACAACAAAGCAATAAGGAATCTCAACCTGCAGAATCCCCAGGGTGTTACCCCAGGATCACTTCACATTTGGGGGTCTTCACAGAACAATTTATTTTTTTCTTAATTGCTTTATAGGACCAGACATTGAAGCCATGCTGCCAACGCTCAGTCTTGTGCACTGTAATGAAATCCAAGAAAGGATGTCCCCCAAAAAGACATTAGGATGAACATGTGCAGAAAACTCAGCAACACATCTGGACAGGGAAGAACATCCATCTGGTAGAGGTTTCTAGAGCCATACAAAATGGACCAAACGCACTCCTGAAGCATTGTTTCAGGCCCTTCATTTTAATTCTTGAGAAAACCAAAGTCACAACTGAAGGTCAATGAAAGCCATCATGCAAGTGCTTAGTTCCCTGCATCCCATTTTGACTGGGATATCAGTCAGGAGAGACTGAAAGCCTGAAGTAGGAGAGATGAGACCAATATTGGGCAGGGACTAGCTGCTCACGGTTGCCCTTAAGAAAAAGCTGTTGGTAACCAGGGAAGCTGTTCAGTGGAAAATAGCATCTGATGATGCCATTAAAGAAAAATTAAAGAGAGAAGTACAAATGTCTTAAGGGAGAAAAAAAAAAGAAAAAAACAAGAAGGAAGTTTGCTTTTATTGGGAGTGAAGTTCTGTTAAAAATGACGATACTTTAATCTCTTTGTTTAGAAGAGAGCTAGTGACTAGCAGAAATGCATAAGTATTCATTTGAGAGCATTTTGGAGAAGTTCATGACAGATTTGTTCAGGCAGCTCTTTCAGAATTGCTTTGTTTCCCATTTTGAAGCCCAAAACATGTTTGGGGCTTAAGAGATACAATGCTATACCACGTAGAATAAATATACCATCTTCTTATACCTTGCTACCTCCTTTACTGATCTACATAACTCTGGCAGCCCTTGACAAATTTCCATTTCATTTAAAGCAGTCTCAAACAAGTTTCTGTATGTTTCAGTTTATTTAAAACAACAGCAGCAGCTGCAGACTAAAAGAGTGAGTCTTTCATTTGTTCTTCTGTGGCACCGAAAGGCAAGGGACCAACTTTCAGTGGGTATATAATATTTTTCACAACAGCCAGCCAATGAGGCAGTGTAATCACAGCCCTGAGCTAGGTTTAAGGAAGACAGGGGAAGACAGGTCACAATTTTGCATGAAAGCAGGGTTCAGTAGTTTTGCTGCTCAGGGAAGAACTTAAATGAAACCTAAATCAAACAATCTGTCGAAATGGAGAAACAAGACTGTATGATAACTTCCACACAGAGTACATGAAATCAGTCAGAATGCTACTTTTCAAGTCTGAAAAATCCAGCATGACCAGGCTTCAACTACAATCAAGGCTAGTTAAGGTCATCAACAAAGAAGAATCCCCTTTTATGCTTTTTGGTTTGTTTTATTAAAGTAGCATGTTCTAGATTTAGTGGCTGGGAATTATTTAATTCTTCCTAAAACAAATTCAATCATTTTCCAGCAAGATATCTCAATTAAAGTTTGCACAAAATTATATCTTCTCTAGAAAAAAAAAATCCTATGCAACTATTACTGTAACCATGATCAAGGGTCAAAAATCTAAAACCATGCTTAAATTAAGTTCTTAAACCGTGTTTAGATCTTGTACTAGTTGACAGTATCAGTTTGATCACCCTTGCTTCCTGCAGCTACCACACACACTCTATGAGGAAGCTCTCTTGAAGTTAACAAAGATACAGCAACAGGACACATCAGCTGATGATACCCTAAATGTACTTCAGATGCTTAGCATTTCAGATTACATTGTACGGCAGGAAGCACAAGGAGAAGACTTCTGCACTAGGACCTCCTGAAATCCCAGTGCGTTTGAGCAGTCTAATTCCAATGGAGCATCCAGAACATCAATGTACTTTGTCACAGTTCTGGCCACACATGTTCAAGTTTTCCCCTGAGCCACCAGCATGAAGTACATACAGAAATCATGGAATCATAGAACGTGTTGGGTTGGAAGGCACCTTTAAAGGTCATATAGTCCAACGTACATGGACTATATGACCAGTGTGACAACAATCCTCCCAGCCAATGGCTTTCAGTTGAGCACACACGGAAAGGGTTAAATGGCAAGGTCTGCAAACCAATTCTGCAATGTGTGTAGATCATATTCTTGTATTAAGTGAGCAGACACACAAGAATATAGCACAGCAGACCAATACACCCAATGAAAGATGAGTGCAAAGTGCCTTTGTGAAAATTAAGTAGGTTGCAACGATTCAACTGGCTGAATATTTCACATTCCCATATTGGAAGGTGATGTATCTGGTCTATAACTTCTGTGACCAGTCTTGCAGGAAAATTCTTTTTGCAAAGAAAAAGATAAAATGGCCTGTCTACAATAACTCTGCATTGATTTGGGCTTTAAAAAACAAAGGAATCTTCCAAGGAAAGACTGGGCTGGGAGCAGCAGCAGTAATTGGTTCTATTCAGATCATGGATGGTTTCATAGGCTTTGGGCTTTAGGGAACTCAGTCAAATATCTGCCATTGAAACATTCAACTATTCAAACAGAGCCCTTCATTGTCATTCAAGACGCAAAAATCTCATTTGCAATTTCAGCTTTGAAAATGATTTTAAAAGTACCTGAGGGAAGAAAGAATGGGAGGGAAGCAGAGAGGAAGTGAAGAGAAAGCATGGTGAGAGAGGAAGTTCTCAACAGTCAGAAGACCTGGGGAGAAAAATAATAAAAAATGAACATGCGTGAAACCAGAATCTAAATGACTGATCAGCCCAGTTTCTGGAAGAGATGATACCTTGGCTTAGTCACCCCCCAGTTTCTAAATCATTCTGTGTCTCCTCGTTATTAACCTCTTTCCCGGACTAGTCCTCTTGACTATGTTCTTTCAGCTTAGTTATTTGAAAGAAAAATATTGGTTGTTAATTTGTAGGTTAGGCCAAGACAACTGCTAGGGGCTAGAAACTAAGTAAACTAACTTCAGCTGTAAATTTAGTTATGATTTTCATTTTAATAAGATTTAACAATGTTTCCAGTTCTACTGAGAAAAGAGTTGTAGTCCCAATTAGCTTAAAAACAAAACTAAAGCAGAAGCGTACCACTCTGAGACAATAACAGTAAAGAAACAAAACCTGAAACACTTTGGTAAGCAATTTTTTCCTCCTTTTAATGGAAGTATGCAAAGAGGTGTCAGGCAAAGGATTTGTGAATATTTGGTTGAAATAAATACCGGTCTAAAGCATTCAGATCTCAGGCTTCTGAATCAAATAATTTCAATCTTCTTTCTGATTCAAATCTGTTTTAAAGCTGAAGATGACAAGTTTGAACAACTCTTCCCCAAATTGTCAGGGAAACTGAAGCTTTGTTACTGTACTTATAATGAAGGAAGATAAATTCAAAGAGTGATAAAGGGACCAGGGGTTTAAGAAGGGAAGAGGAGAAGAAGTGGGAAAGCTTTTCCAGTAGTCTCCATCAGTCTGGAAACAGGAGAATCAAAAGCCTTGTGAGAGCAGGTTTTCCTCACAAGACTTCATGCCCGATTTGATACTGGAAAGATTCAGATAAATGTTGAATGCTTGTCAAAACCAATCGCTAAATCTTCTGATATTCACTGGCTGCCAAGCTTAATGCTTATATCTATAAGCTCACAGTCAGCCATTTTTAATAGAACAAGCTGCAAAAATTAAATATTTTCCATGAGACACTTAAGAATTTTAAAGCAATTTCTAGTTCTATAAGTACCATTATGAAGATGAGAGTTGAAATGCTCTGTTTACTACTATGAAGCTGGGAATACTCAAGATGGACAAAGAACATGTAAACATCTGTGTGCATTTACTTGTAAAAACATCTATACTACTGACACCTATCTAGTCCACCCCTAAAATACGAGGGAATAAGTACAATTTTCTTCCTATACTTCATCCAAAGCCACTGACTACTCTAAGCTGATAATGTGCAAGAATATTGTTATCTGGCAAAAAATGTGCTCTCTCGCATGACCTGTCCCTACAGTATACACACAATTAACCATTCAGTCTTGTTATGCTCATGAATTAAAGCAGCGGCTTTCACAACACTGTAGATGGCTTAATACGCGCCAAGCTTGAAAGCAAAAAATGGAGATTTCCCCCCACCCCGCCTGAAGTTACTCTTTTCTTCTGCAGCTCATTCCTGGGGTTTCAGTAATACCTGTATGACATGAATGAGCAAGCTAACCCCATCAGGTGTTCTGTGAGCACAGAATCAGTGGAAAAAAATAATTTCCTCTGGATATTTGGTCAAGACTGAAGACCTAAGTGGATTCTCAGATGTCTATTACATTTTCCAGTGCTTTCAGGAACTCGCAATGGGATTAGTCTCATCTGCCCAGGTGAATGTTTAAACACACATAAATGCAATGACTTAACTGTATTATACTTACACTGTATTCTACTTATACCCACCTAACAAATTGATTGAAACTGGCCAGCAGGTTCAAAAGTTATTAGAAAGAAGGAGGAGAGGAGCTGACAAAGACAGTTCTTAGAAAACCAAACTAGAGTAAGCCATGGAAAAATCCAGTCTGTGGGAAGGATTTTAAAACCCTGCGTATGATTCATAATTTCTTGAGAGAATATCAGATTTTTCTATTTTAAACAACATCCTCAAAACATAGGGCAGTGATTTTTATTTTTTTTTCAGAGCTGTAGACTTCTTTTTGCATTGCACCTTGCAAACAAGCAGAAAAGGTACGATTCTTGGCTCTTTAAAGAACTGACAGTCAACTAAAGGAAAAATAATCCCTTTTGGATGGGAGAAGCCAGGAGAAATAATTTTTTAATTTTCACATCTTCATACAGACAAGTTTGTTCCTACCATAGAAAAGACTGAGGGTGGGGGCATGTAGCTAAAGATGAAGGCTAGGAACACAGCACACAACATGTCAGACAACTGTCTTGGTTGAAAATACGGGTTCACAGAAGGGCAGAAAGGCTTCTCTTGGTGCTAATTGGTTCTCATAAGAGAAAGAAGCATAACATGACATACAAGCATTATGGTACTGAAGGTATCCATTTAAAAGTCTCCAAATACAGATGAATTAAATCCCTTTGTGTGTCTGATGCATGTATAAAGACAAGACATTAAAGACCACTGCATTAAATGATTTTAATGCCAAGATATGATGGAATGAATTACATATATTGAAATCATAGGAATAGCTATGCCTCACAGTACATATCATAATGTTGTAGTATGAAAAGGCTGAGTCAAGAATACTATTTCATTTCTAAATCTGATTTTCTATTATTTGGGTTAGGAGTCAGAGCCTTTTAACAAGAGATCTATGATTACTCTGAGTTTGGATACTGGCTTGTATATATACACATAGCTGCTTCTTATTAAAAAGAAGCGGTGGGAAAAAAAGGAAATTTGAAGGAACGTTGCAGCTTCAAGAAGGCTTCTTTGAAAAATGAATGATGGTTTCAAAGCTCTGCAGACCTCTCTTTAATAATTGTTACAGTGCAATCCATTAAGTACTGTGATTATGTGGGAAGAAGGTTATTCCTGGTCCTGAGCCAAATTCTGTTCTCTATTACCTGCCCAGGATGCCAGTGGCTTACACAGAATAGCAACCACATAAAAAAAAGAAGAATTTGGACTATTGGGAGCCAATACCCCCCTGACCAGAGTCAATACGCAGAAGGCACCAGGAAGAGCAGAGCTCACCATGCCTCAGACAACGCACAGTGTCCTCTGCATTCTCATCTTCCTCACGTGGCTTCCACCTGCTTCCAAGCAAGAGGCAATGTCTCTGCTTGCAGATTGCTGGTAGCACATGCGAGCATGGCTCTTCCCAACCCCGGTGCAAAGGAGGAGGCCTGGGGGGAGCAGCAGAACTGCAGAGCAGCGGTGGAGCAAGGAGGCAGGGTTGCCAAGCAACAGCCAACCGCTGAGGGGGGGTGGGGGGGCGTTAAAACAGGGAAAGGAAACAGATATAAATTGCATTAGCTCATGTCGGGCAGCGGTAGCCCTTCCATCTGCTTTTCTTCCTGCTTCCATTGAGTTATGGCTGTGGATTTTGTGAGAGGATTTGGCCACCAGCGTTTCTTGCGTCATGAGCTCCAGTCGGCTCCTCAAGGAGGTTGCAACAGGGAGAACCGTAAGGAATACTTTCTTTGCCAACTTGTTGTCATGGATAATACAGCAAGAACAGCAGCAGGCTGTCGTAGGTTCTCCAGACAGCATGCCCCAAGACTCAGGAATACAAAGTAAAACCAGACCTTCCCTATTCACACATCTGCATCAGTGATGCTCCTTCTGGTACACCATCGTTTGCCTTAGAGACAAACATGCACAGCATATGGGAGGTTTTTTCCTTCATACCATAAAGACTTTCTATG
This sequence comes from Limnodromus scolopaceus, assembly GCA_028565335.1. Classification (NCBI taxonomy): domain Eukaryota; kingdom Metazoa; phylum Chordata; class Aves; order Charadriiformes; family Scolopacidae; genus Limnodromus; species Limnodromus scolopaceus. The sequence continues at coordinate 116,437,450 of JAOXNO010000001.1, forward strand.
CAATAAGTGGAGCCTCTGTACTATTTCTATATGAAGTTCCTGTTTCTATTCTGTGAGGCCATAAACACTTTTGATGGCATGGGATGGCATCAGAGGAGGATAGCTCCACAAAAGCTTTAGGCAAGAGGTATTTTGGTGAAGAGGGACCAATTAGGAGAGGGGATAGAAAATACAAAAATTAAAACTCCTGACAGTTCATGCGGCCGGACCACATATACTGAAAAGACTTTCACAGAGGCTGAACTCAGGGATCCCAAGCCCCTTTCTGCAGTGAAAATCTACCACTAAGCCCACTCCTCATGGCCATGCACCATGAGGTACAAGCTCTCACCAAATCTGGCAACGGGTTCCAATTGCAAAGATTTGCAGTGCTCTGCCTATTCCCTCATGCAACTGGATGCCTTCAGGTGTAGTTACAAAAATTATTTGTGATCCCGCTCTTTTGCAAACCCATTCTTGCCTGTCCATACTTATACACATTATCACAGATCACCAAGAAGCCATGTGCTTACACACCATTATACAAATAATTTTGACTCCATAATGCATTTTCTGTAACCTATCATTGTTCACATTTACAGGCAAAGGAAACTGAAAACTACAAAGGAAACTGCATTTGCATTTATTTTAGAGTATAGAACTTAAATTTTACTAGTGCAAATTGTTCACAGATAAGATAAGGCATTCTTCATGCCTTTCAAGACATGAAGTCATCCAGAGAAAGACAAAAGGTTATAAAGCGGACACTTTTCTCTCTGTCTCAGCCAGATATCTAGGTCCCCTTTATTAGTCAAAACAGAGCAGTAAGCACCTTTAAGAGATTATTTCTCCCATCTTAAAGTGGTTGTCCTAAGTAGAAAAGAAAAAGCACCCTGGAAGTCCCTGTTCCTCTCTCTCCATTTATTATGTGGAGAAGCTACAGTGACTTGTGCCATAAACACTTTAAGTTAAGCAAGATGAGCAATGTCCATAGCAGCCAACTGTTGCTGAGTTTTTAAATAGCAGCAAGCCCACAGGCAGGATTTGAAGGCAGCTAATGGAGATCATGTCTTTTGGGGAGTAAATTCTTTTACAAGAGCAGAAGAGTACTTGACTGTAAGTCTGAAAAACAAGTGGAAATTGATATACTGGGTAGAGATGGAAAATGACTCCAGCTGCTTCATGGGAGAATTTTGGTAGGCCAGCGCTATGAAGAACTTTAGCAGTAGAGGAGAGCAACATGGGACAGAGAAGCAATGAGATAGCCTGTCCAGTAAAGGGTTTCACGGTAAAATGGAAGGCTGGGTAAATATGGTTGATAGCATGGACTGGTATGAAAGGAGAAAAATCGCAATTGTCACATCACCATTGGTGACAGCACATCTGGAGTGCTGTGTACTAGTTCTGGGCTCTTCAAGACATACACAGACATATTGGAGTGAGTTTAGTGAAGGACCACAAAGATGACTAAGGGATTGGAGAATCTGATACAAAAGGAAAGGCTGAGAGAGCTGGGACTATTTAGCCTGGGGAAGAGAAGGCTCAGGGGGATCTTAATAGTGTGTAAAAATACCTGATGGGATGGTGTAAAGAAGATGTAGCCTGACTCTTCTCAGTGGTCTCCAGCAAACAGACAAAAGGTAATACAAGAAAGCTCCACTTAAAGATAAGTTTATGTATATATATATGCATATAAAAATAAAATTTATTTATTTTACAGTGAGGGTCGTCGAACACTGGCTCATGTTTCCCCCAGAGTTTGTGGAGTCTTCACCCTTGGAAGTATCCAGAACCTGACAGGACACAGTGCAGAGCAACCTGCTATAGTAATTAGCTCTATTTTGGACAGCGGGGTTTGTCTAGACGTCCCAAGGTCAACCTCATAGATTCTGTGGCAAAACCACTGACGTCATTCTCCACAGAGAAGCTGATCTGGGTCCAACGCACACTGGTGCTGTGGTATTTCTCATTCATTTTCCTGTGGGGTTGTTTTGAATCTTGTTTGGTTTGGGGGGTTTGTTTTCATTTTTTTTAAGTACAGCCACCTGTCAAAAGCGGTCTCCTTACCACCGCCGCTTATTTTTAGATAATAGTGGCTCATTTAAAAAGCCTACATTTACTAACAGTTACCACAGTTGGGTTTTCTCTGAGTTTAAGTGCTTATAAAGTGACTGCTACTAAATAAACAGCACAAATATCATCCTTGTGAGAGACAAAATGGGCAAATAAAAAGAGCTTGCCTTCCTTACCTGGAAAAGACTCCAGCTTAGTGGAGTGGGAAGCAGTCTGAAAATGCATTTTCTCCACTACTCTGGAATAGTTCTTCCAAAACTATAAACAAAAAAAAAATCCCCATATGCCAGCCCACACCTTGTGATAGAGAGGTGGCATGCAGGCCATAGTCATGTGGCAGGGAGGACTTTGACGTTTGACACAAGGCACAGAATGCCAAAGTTTGTCTCCAGAGTAAATAGGGATACCCATTTTATGCATGGTTATCATATCCTTGCTGATTCATCTCTTCCTTAAGCATACTATTTCCCTTCTCTCCACCTTATATTCCTCTCACATAGAATTCTTTCCTGCTTCTGTCACTTTGGTTATATATATCTGGATCCTGTCTGTTTCTGCTACCTCTTTCTTTAAAATGATATTGCCAGAACACAATGGGCTTTAAGCATTTTCAGCTGAAAGTTAAGCTAGAAGTCTTAAAAAGATACACCTGTCTTGGAAACCATCTTCTGTCTTTCTTACACAGCAATGTGGAGAGAATAATTTCTTACTATTTTGGTCTCCCTCCTTTTGCCCGATACATGAATATAAAAGAAGCTACGCTTAATTGGTTACAAGTCAATAAACAGATCAAGAAGATTTTCTACCAAAATATGTTTATTTTAAAAAATAACTCAAAGAAAATGCTAGATGCTGAGGCAAGAAAATATTCCTTAGAGGCAAGGTATACATCAATACTCCATATGATATGATATAAAGCAAGCACTTGATTTCACTTGACTGAATACTATATTGTTTTCCTGACCTGCTAGTCCTCGTTTCAGTTACTATTGCAAAGGTATTTCAAAGCTGATTCACTGGATTTCACTAACTTTCACATTTAGGTATAAGTTTATGTCTGATCACAAAGTTAATTGACAGAATTTCTCCTTTTTGGAAAAAGCTAAGTTCAATGTATTTGAAACATTCTGCTGCACAATTTTAAAATTTCAGTACAGTTCCTTGACTAACATATTCAAATTACAATAACCAGAAAGTTGTTTGAGAATAAGAAAACCATAAAAATCTGAATTTTTTTTTTTCATATGAAGTTTGGTTTACTGTCAGTTTAGAACTTAAGAAAATTATAGCATGTTAACATTTGTCATTTCATTCAAATTGTGTTTTTCAAACAGTCTTAATTCACATGCCAAGACCTTCATTTAGCACCGTAAGGACAGGTTTCTTAAGTTTTCATTTCTGTATGTCGCTTTTCTTCTGGATACATACAAAAAGAAGTCTGGCGATCTCACTTTAAGCCCTAACAGATAATTATTGCAGACCACGGCGCACACAAATCTCTGCACTCATAGTTTTCAAAAGTGATCAGCAGCTGTTTCAGGTCATGACTGATGGGAGTTGGCAAAGCTTTGTGGGAAAATGGCAAAATGCCTATATGTATACGTCCAGCTGAAGTGTTATAGACTTTTCACATAAATAATAATCAGATTCCCCTAAACAAGCTTTACAAGACAGGGAAGGAGGGTAAGGGGTATCTCATTTGTCTTCAATACTTAATATTAAAAGATGAATTCTCAAGAAGTCAATACTTCTTAATCACGTAACAGAATTTTCCTCCATGCCTTGGAAACCTGCCCCAATCATTTCTCGTACCCAATACACTTCTACGAGTGCAATAAATATTTTTAAAACCTTTTTCTAAATTCAGTTTCCTGAAAGATATATTTACATAAGGATTACTAGGAAAGCGTTAGATAGAACACACCAGAAATAACACATACAGATAACCTTTTAAACACAGAGGAGAACACAAAATAAGACCTTCCAAATACCATATACGCTAGTTTTCTTTCCTATGCAGGGTGACAAATGGCATAGAGTTAGCTATTTCTTCTGTCTCAGAAGAACAGGTTCTTTTGCCAAATCGGTTGGGGGGGAGAGGGGGGGAAGGCAGGGGAAGGAAGCGCCCTCAGCGCCAACCCCCCGCGAAGGTTGTTCTGATGTTTGAAGAATTACTGGTAAGTTATGAGCTGTCACTTTGCTAGGTAAGCTAGTTTAAATGGTAACAGGGCAATTTCGCCCTTCTCCTCCTCACGGCTGCCAGCAGCCAGCGCGACGCGTTCAGCCCGACAGTCGCAACCGCGACCCCGCTCCCCCTTCCCGAGGAGGGGAAAAGGGAAAGGAGCCCCTGAGCGCTCACCATGGGAGATGCTGTGGAGCAAGGCGACGGCCAACATCCACATGCCCCCGCCGCTCCCCCGCTCGCCG
>JAOXNO010000001.1:116442100-116472307 GCA_028565335.1 Limnodromus scolopaceus
GCCCCGCGGCTCCGCCGACACTCGCCGCCCGGCTCTCGGGCGGGGGAAGAGGCAGCCGGCGGCGGGGGCGGGAGGCGGGTGCGCGGCGCCCAGGTGTGTCCTCGGCTCGGGGAGGCGCCCGCAGGTCGGCGGGGGCAGGGCCACAGGTGACAGAATCCTCCGCCGCGGGCGCAGGAGCATCCCCGGCAGCGGCCAGCCCCGAGCCGCGGCCAGCCGGCTCCTCACACACCTCCCTTCGGCCCGGCGGCGGGCGGGCGGGCGGGCGGGCACATCTTCCCTCTCCTGCGGCTCGAAGCACACTGAGCCCGCCGCTAACCTCCCCTGCCTCCCGGCGCGGCGGAGGGCAGCCTCAGCCCCGGCCCTCCGCAGTCTTAAAGCACCACCAAGTCTCCGCGGTGGGAGAGAAGGCGAGACCCAAAGAAGAAGAAGAAGAAAAAAATAATAATTGCAACCTGGTTTAGGGTAATATGTAACTGTATGTGCACAGAAAGTGCAGACTTCATGGTAATCAGTGCATTCTAGTGGCACACCGGAGGGACCAGCGGGAAAAAGTATTAGATTGGGTTATATGCAGGACAGTGTTTACTTATTATGAGGGACGTTTCATCAGTCATACAAAATTGTATTTTTAAAGGAAGCATCCTGACTATTGACCTTTCTTACTTTCAGTACCGTTGCTGCGTTGTAAATCTTTCAGTGAATGGAATAGCTTGATTTCCCACTTATATGTGAGTCAATGGGAGAGTGTGCTAGAGCTCTCCAGAATGTAGTATTTTCACCTGACAGGTGACAGCTCCAGTTTGGCTTGAGATCTAGACCACAGATCCTAGACTTGGATCTTGCAGACATTTAGCTCATTCTCTGCATGGGAAAAGTGAAACATCTTCTCTTCGGGCGCTCGCACAGCTGAGCATCATGTGAAGGTGAAGGGATATTAAAACTGATTTTCACTAGAAGGGAACTGTAGTCACGTGGCAGCAAGGCAGAAACAGGCCTTTAGGGTGGACCCAAAGGTAAAATGGGTGTAGGTCTTGGGAACATCATGAGATGCAGAAGAGGCTGTGTGAAAGAATACCTGAAGCAATTTTTTATATATATATATATATAGCTGAACAAGAGATTGTGATAAAGGCACAGAGCTCAGCAATAAAGCAAAAGCAACAACAACAACAAAAAAGAGATGGATGATGCACCACTTTAAACAATAAACAAGATAAAACAGTAGATGGAAAGTTTCTGAAGCTTTCAAAGTATGGAATTAGTTATTGTTTTAACTTTTAGACTGGCAAGAAAAATTGTCTTCTGGGATATACTTTGCAAGAAAATGGGTCAGTACATGTATACTTGGATGGCCAGACAGTAAGTTCTTGCAGTGATAGAAATATCTGCAGTGGAGAACAGGAAACATGATGTGGTTATGGGAAAAAAAAAAAGACAGATCATTCTTATGCTGAGTAAAAAGCAGCAATTTCTGGATATGTAAGGTGAGAAAGAGACAGTTGTCAAAAGCAAGCTCCAAAGTGTGGCTTGGAGTAGCTGTAAGGATGGAAGTGTTGTTGGCAGTGACAGAGAAAGGGGAGGGAAATTAAAGACAACTGAAAAGATGGATAAGGTCTCGGTGTCAATATGATTAGCTTCTCAACACGGTATTTAGAGACATAAGTAAACAATTTATATATACTCTCTATACATGTCATGGGCATATCTGGCAGGATTTGGGTAGCAGGGAGCCCTGTGTGGGAGGAGACCAGGGAGCACCCTGTGCTGGTGACAGCTGCGTCCAGCCAGCTCAGAAATGGACAGAAATGGACCTGTTGTGCACCAATACTGCACCCAGTCAGAGCAGCTTACAGTTCTGTCTCTTCAGGCAGGTTTAAGAAAGGGTGATAACAGCTGGGTCAGGGCACACAAAAAAGGAGGTGCAGGATGCACCAAAGGAGACACAAGAGGAGATATGCCTCTGAGGAGGCTGTGGCCAGTGAATAACTCACACCAGGGCAGGAACATCCCCGAGGGGATTGCAGCCCATGGAGGAATTCATGCCAGAGCAGAGGAAATGAGTAAGAAGGATGGAGCCATGAAAGAAAAGAGTAATAAACAAGGAGTGGCAAAAGAACCCACCACACATTGACCCCAACCTCCTGTGCTGCCCGTTGCATCAATAAAGGGACTGAGTGTAACCTGCTGCAAAAGAAGGGGAGGGGAGACTAGGAAGGGGGAGGAGAGGTGTCAGGTCTGGACTTGAGGCTTTGGAAGACGAGGAAAGGTGTTTCCCATTGGGTTTGTTTAATTGATTGTCTTTGTTTCTGAATACCCAAATCAGTTATTAAAAGTTTATTTTCATTAGCAAACAATTAAATTAGGTGGAATACCCTGAGTCAAGTCTTCCTCTGACTATGTATTAGTAGCCCTGCAAGCAAATGTAAGGCTTCATAATACCTGCTAAAGAACTGTTGGAAAAAGAGGAAAAGGAAGGGGAAAATCATCAATTTTCAAATTAAGGCAAACTGCAAAAACACTGAATTAATTACTTGTAAGATTCTAAACATGGACTTGGTTTTATCTTGATTCTTACATAAAATAAGTAAAGAAAAATATCAGCAAGCCTTCTATCAAACAATACCATTTTCTTTACTATAGGATGGATGGCAGGAATCTTGTATCCAGAAACATTTTCCTTGGTATTTTACATATACTTTCCTCAAAAAGAAATAATGATCAGTTGTGAGACAAATATTCTCCTGTTGATTTGAAATTATCAAAATGGGTTCTTAAACCAGCAAAGGTAAAAAAGACTGTCAGATGGTTTCATTGTTGATTCTTATATTAAGTACTTTTGCTGTTGATTTCCGAATTGTGTAACTTGGAAGTTCTACTGCAAATGCTTTCATGCAGCCAAGTAGTGAGTGTCTAGCAATGTATCTTAATGCTGAAACATGATGGTTCTGCACAGTTGGGTTTTTTTAATAAAGAGAGGATCCTTCCAAGTTCTTAATGTCTGCAGGCCCACCATTTTTCTTGGGAGAGGCTTGCTGATGCACAGTCTGACTCTGCAATAAGCATTCTTGAAAACCTGATGCTGATTGAGTAACAGCTGAATATGTGCAATCCAGTTGCACAGGCAGTGCTTTGGGTTTCCTCAGGGCGGATAGGCAATAGCCATATCTCTGTTATGAAGAGGTGTGATCCAGACTATTCCCCATGACTTACCTTAGCTACTTCTATTGCCTTCTCGGAACTATGCCTCAACTCTTGACAACTTTTTGTGCATTGGTCTTCCACAGCATCCCTGTGGGTTCCAAGCACATTGTTATTCCTATATCAAAGAAGAAGAACTGAAGTATAGGAAAGCCAAAGGCTAATCCACTGAGGGATTCAGGTATTGAAATAGTATTGAAAAAGCCAATTTTTAAATGGGCTTATACGTATTGGAACTTAGAAGCTTGTGTAGTACACAGTATCCTAGTACTTCATATAGAAGAGTTAGGTAATGCAGAATGAGATTCAAGAAAATAAGTGGAGAGACATGTCAACCAATGGGAAACACCTAAAAGAAAGGTGCCCTAACATTCACTGGGCAGTGACTCGGAGGTTCTTAGTAGTCAAGTGCTGACCACTTGGTCATCAGTCCACTGGACATCAGTCCTCTCTCAGGAGAAGCAGAAGAGGAAACAATTGACTTCTTCACTTGTTCTACACCCAACAGAGAGAGAGAGCTGGCTTCAGATTATTGTCTGACAAATATTAAAGAAAAAGCTGACCCTACTTACTGTGTATTCTTTGTGGTGGTTCACTTGCCTAGGAGACTTATACTCAGCTCCTTTTTTTTTCTAAAGTAGTACTTTTCCATACTTTCTTCACATAGCATGAGCAAGGCCCCCTGAAAAGATCTCATATAATGCCATAGTAACCTCGACTTCTCTGAAGCAAAAGAGTTAGAGTCCTTCTCCAAAGCAAGCAGGGATGCACTAGAACACGGCTCTCTCACTTTCAAAGCTAGTACTCTTGGTAGTTGAGTATGGGGTGACAAATGAGGGCAAGAGGAAGGATGTTTCCTCTACTCCGTTTCCATACTTCTGTCAGAAGAAGTGCAGCAGACTAGCATGTGCTGAGGGGCAAGTCAGGGTTTTCATCTCTAGCACCCTCAAGACATAGATGTCTTCATGCATGCTATGGGGCAAGAAAAACAAGGAGGTGGCTGTAGCCATATCTAGGCCTACAGCGATATGCTCCTGCTGAATTTTTTTTTGTACAAAAATATAGATCAAGATATATAATAACCTGAGAATTTATAGAGACTCTTCTGTTCCCTGTGATTTTCTAAACATAATTTTCGATTTCTAATTCATGAAAACTTTGTCGTAGTTTGTTCTCAAGTCCTTCTGTCGTCTGCCTAGCACTTTCTTTTTTCTGAAAGTATCAAAGTCATTACAAATGCAAGTACAACTATATATATCTCTCTAATACTATATATATTGTTATGGAGATAGTTCTAAGAGATAACATTATGAAGGATCTTATGAAAGATCTTATCTTCATGTGAAAGCTATTTTAATACCTTACCAAAGGTAAGCAGGGATCAGTTTTGCCCTCTATAATTACCTAAAATTACCTCAACCTTCTTTTCAGGATGGATGAACAATATGCAATGCTATTATCTCAGGTATTCCTGGTTCTAAAGCTACACATGTTAAAATAGTTAAGAGCAGGGAGGAGGGGAAGAAAGAAGACCATAGAGAAGGAAAGATAGCCCATACCCAGCTAACTCCTCCCAGCACCTGTACGTATTACAACACATTTTAGTTGTCTACTTACAGTTATTCCCTAGGATCCTTTCTCACAGAGATTTATGCCATTATCCCTGGATTCAAGTCCTGTTCAGAGGAACAGGAACATCTGAAACCTGTAGCCAGCTGGAACAAAGGCTAATTCAGTAGATGAACAAGGCTTCTTCCCATCCCCAATTGAGTACATTTTCAGCAACTATGTTCATGCTTAAGGCTCTCGTCATTCCCCCTCTCCCTAGAGGATCTGGGTCTAGTTAAATGTGTCTGAGCATGTGACAGGTTATGCCAGGGTCTCTTCTCACATCCAGGCCAGCTGAAGTTCCAGACAGTCCCAACAGAATGTTGAGCCTGCCGTTCCACATTCAGAAAAAAAAAGGTTGCACAGATGATAAAACACAATCTTGTCAACAGCTTCTAACTAAACATGCAGAAGGAGCAGGTGTAATTTTAGAAAGACCTGAGTTATAGACCTGAACAGCAAGTGGCAGGTGCACACTCTTAATCAGGGAAGCTGATATAATTTCTGCCAAATCTTCCAGTTGTTTTCCTCGGTCTTCATCAGACAGAGGATCAGCAAGCTGGCATTTATCCAAACCCCAGCCTCACTTACGCTCCAACCAAATTGCTTATTCTAAGTATCAGAGTTGGATTAGATGAACATCAAAACTAGGTGTTGTAAGTAAGCTTAAGGTAGCACAGCCTGTGCTTTTTTTTTTTTTTTTCTAACTCCCCACCTCAGCTGCCTTAGCTGTACATTAAACATACAAGGTGGGAAGATCACTTCAGACCTGTGAATTTTCATAAAGTAGAGCCTCAGGCTGGGTGAAGAACTGCATAGTATTATCCCCTATGATGCCATGAAGCAGCAATGTGATTTTTGCTAGCACTTCCTAAATAAATAATAATAAAAAAAGGCTGCATCAGCTATACCAGGCAAAGCCAAGAAGTCTAACAAACCCCTAAAGTCAAACAAAAATTCCCCACTCTCATCTCTTCCTGATCACTGTTGTTATACAAAGCTCAGTTTCAAGCTTTACCCAAACCTGTGGGTACACCTTGGGAAACGGAATGACCAGTGCCTTTCATAGTGCTACCACTGATGTGGGAAGGTTATCTCAGGCCAGGCAGCATTAGGTGTTTTGTCACAACGAGCTGCTGCTGAGGTGCTCTTATTGCTATAAATTAAAGTGCAGAGTTGGCTTTCCGAGTATGCCTCAGCTCCACTCCCCTTTATCATCTCAGGGAACCCCTCAGGTTTTCAGAGCTGTGTCTTATCACAGTTCATCTGTGGAAAAGAGAAAGAAAGACTCAAAAATAGGGTGAGACATTTTGGACAGGAGACAGATTCTTGAGCAGATGTTTAAATAAATGTTTCCTAAAAAACCACAGGCCTCATTCTCCTGAAGTAAAAAACTATCTGTATCAACTAAGAGAAGATGCAGAGTGTTTTATATTGATTCTCAGCAACTGGAAACAGTAGGTGGTACCAATAAGGAAACAGCATGATTGAACTTCTAATTTCCTTTAACATGGCAATAACCCCAAATAAATCTGCTTTCTCTTCAAAGGGGCAAACCTCAAGACAGTACTGCATGTGAGGAACCCTTCACTAGGGTCAGTTATTTCATACTATGTTTTCATATTGAAAAAATGAACATGTGAACAATAGGTCAGTAATAAATTGTCGGTGGATCAGTAGCTTATTCATGAATGAGGTTTGCCTTTACAAACTTTACCTTTTAACAGTGATGCTGTTAGTGTACAGAGTTTTTCAGGGGAATAAAAAGGAACTTGGATTACTCAAGAGAACACATTTCTCCATGAACAAATTGCTTTTGGGCTTTTATTTCAGCTCCATCTGCCCTCACCGTCCTGGTAGTGCCTTATAGCTAAGAGGGCTGTGAGCAGATCGGCTCACTTTCTCCTGGTCAGGTGGCTTCAGAAGTAGTCAACTATTCAGAAGACAGGCGTCTCAAACTGATTAGCAAATAGTCAAAGTGTTCAAAAACAGAAATGCACACATACAAACACACAAACCACAAAAGAAAACAATGCCATGGGTCAACATCAGATGAATACTCTCTTTAGTTGACTGGCCAAAATATTGCCGGCAGGACTCCAGTCGGAACTATAGCTAGCTTATAACGGCTGTTACTTGACCACTTCATAATGTTTTATTGTGCCTGAACATGCCTAGGCAAGAAAGTACCTACTGGCATGTCACCCCGTGATGGATGTGAAGTACCTTGCCTCTTATTTGGTTCCAGTGGTGTAACCGATACTGTAATTTCAGCCACTGTGTACACCACAGAGAAATGTTTGAGCACCTAAACCCTACCGCAATGCCATTTACTAAACAAGGGATCTAACTTCCAAATAAAACCACTTGAGTAGCATGGGACCAAAGCCCTAGGAGAGGAGGGAACTAGTAGCTCTCAGCCACACTTTTCATGTCTCTGTACTTCAATGACTCCACTTGCAGACCTGAAGGAGAAAAACATTTCATTCTTTGCAAAGCAGTGGAGCTATCCTGATAGAAAAGTCATAGAGACCGGGGACACGGCACAAGCTGGCGCACACTGAAGAGAGGAATGAGGGAAGGAAACCTGCTGAGATCAGGTGATTGCTCAGGCAGGCAAGGCTTGCTAATGAGTGTGCCAAGAATGTGCTTGTCTTTCAGTCTTGTCTGAACTCAATAAAAGGTTTCTCTAGGGAATTTATAGCCTTCAGTTCTCAGAAGCAATGAAGATGAAAGCCATGATCAATAACTCTGGAATTTTGGAGAACAACATAAAACTTGATGTGCAAAATACCGCAATTTCATGAAGGTTCACCCCAAAACATGGAAGCTCCTGAACAAGTACCAACACAGACTTTGCCATCTTCTCCTTTAAGTATAGGGTAAATTTCTTTGAGTCCACCTTATCTCAGGTGAAAACAAAGCAACAAGCAGATATACATATGACACAAACTTGTAATGCACATAGAAAAAGAAATAACACATAACAGATACTAGTCCAACGACAGGCATGGCTACACGATGAGGACTCAGAGTCTCCTGTTGTGCAGGAGCGAAGGTATAAACTACAGAACTGGAAGTTTTGGCATGCACACGCACAAAAAATGGTCATTAAGTAATTACATTAAATAAGTCGGTTTAGTTGTCTCAGCTGATACAGTTTCTTGGCTGCAAGAGGGCCATGATATTTTAATATTATTTGTTTTACTGGCCTCCTCCGTGAAGAACCAATGGAAGGTCCTTTTCCCTGACCTAATTAGGCAAAACTAGGTCTTCATATCTGCTGGTTTTGCATGGCTCAGATTTATAGGTGTCCTGTTAAGACCCACAGTAGGAACATTGTTTTTAAGAATCATCCAAGACTGAAATTTACCTCAGCAATAACATCCATGGGGAGGGACAGCTATTTCTTTTTTCTGCTGCCTGATTGGAGCAAAACAGATTATTAACTCTCATGGAATTACTGGTTTACCAACACTACCACTGCAGTGTGCATTCATTGCTCCGGGTATAAAGTAATACCTTAAAAATGTATTGGTTAATAAATCAACATCAGATTTTAATATTAATCACCCCTTTGAAACTGATTCTCACCAAGTATCACAGTTAGTGGCTGCTTTGCTAACATGTTAATGGGTCATTAACTAAAACCAGTCATTAACTGCTGCTATTACAGTTTCCATAAAGATTTATTAAGGCAACTTCATGTATTATTAAAAAGAAAGTTCATGGTTCTACTGTTCTGAAACTTTGTGTCCCTCAGGCTTCCATTGATATTGCTTCAAAGGTAGAAACATTTTCCAAATGTGTAATTGTATCACTCAGTTCAGTTCCATTCTTTAAAATAATATTTCTTGTTCTTAAAATTCCCTTTTCCCATGCTCTCCCTTCTCAAGGAGAAAGTGGCTGTGTGTAACGCAAACGTGTGAAAGTATTCTTTTTAAAGAATAGCTTTTTTAGCTTTCATAGTTACTGAAGCAAAAGGAGGTGGGCCTGGTATATCAAAAAAGAAGAACAACTTAAAAAGTTGGGTCTGTCTCTATGATTAAAACCAGTAAATGGAAATTATTGCTCACACAACACAAACCATGAAACTCACTGCCACCTGAAGCCACTAGGGTCAAGAACTTATCAAGATTCACCATAGAGTTCAAACTTTATACAGATCTCAGGAATCCTAAACCTCGTACTCCCATAATTGAAGATAGTCTTTAACTCTAGAACATGAGGCTTAGAATTGCCTTAATGACTTCCTGTGGTAATTGATTCCACAGTCTGAATAAAATCTGTAATTATTAGAAGTCAGAGTGAAATATTTAGGATGAAAGCTTTGTATTTGCATGTTATATCATTCTTCCAATGGAGCATGGATGAAACTAAAGTCGATCCAGCCTGAGAAGGCTGACACTCCATTACACTCCTGTATTTTCCTGACATCATCTCTCTTTTTTTTCTTTTTTTTTGTAGTGGAGAGTTATCAGAAAACAAGTTTCACACTTATAGCTCATCACATTCTTAGGGTTCTGCCAAAGCTTTAAAATATGCCACACCGACATTTTCCATGTAGTGACATTAAGGGGAAAAAAACATTTTCCCTCCAGCCCTTAAAATCTGACACAGGTCCACAATCAGCTCTGCGCTACTGTACTCCCTCCTCCACAATCGCTTTGACTTAAACAGGCTCCTGCTAAAACATGCGAAGTTGAGGGAAAGAAAGGGGAAGGACAAGTGCGTTTGCCTCACCGAAGCACACTGAAAGAGCTGAGCTTTTGTGGCTACACTTAACTTCTCAAAGAATTTCACTAGTTGCTGTATGTTGGACAGTGCATGAGTGCAGGCTGTTGGCATCAAGAAGTATTGAACATTCGGATTCCTTCAACAATATATGTTTAAAAATAATATTGTCATAAAAGTTGGCAGATTTTATTCACGGTCAGCTTATATGAACCCAAACCAATTAAGCCATCAAACCACAGTAATTTACATTGCTGCAAAAAATAAAACTCTGATCTACAGGCTGCTAAAGATTTGTAACCTGGTACTAAATGGTTCAAATTACATCCTGTATCTTTATCTGTGATAAACTGATATTATTTATGGGTGCTGGGTTTTCTCCAAATGGCCTGGATTTATTTCATCTCTACAAGGCAATGCTGTAGAGATTCATCTACAAATATTGCACTGATAATGTCTTAATTTATATCTCTTGGGGAAAAACAGAGAAACACCAGGCTTGTGAATGAGATCTGATGATAAAACTTCATGACTTCCCATTTTTGAGAAACCATCTGTGAAACGTTCTTGTATATTAAAAAAAACTTCAGTGCTATCCCTAAAGCACCTTTTCCCACTGAGGTTCCCACAGCTGAATCCTAGTTCATGGAAAGCTTGGTTTTGTGCCTGGTTAATTATAACATCTATAGCAAGAGCTGCACTGTTTTTTTTTTTTATTAGCAACTGCTAGTTAACTGAATAACTGGTTGCTCTCAAAATGTACTGTACTTTTGTAAAGCAAGAATTCATCTATAACAAGGAAGTAAAAGTGTGGTGTATACAGCTGCTAAACTTACATGTAACTGCTTTTACATAAGACAATGTGTTTCTAGTCATAAAAATCACAGCCTTCCTGTCCCAAATGAATCCTTTAAATTAGGAAGACTCATGTTTCATCCTTAGAAATACTTTCCAGCCTCACAGGGTACATAGATTTCTTTCTGAACAGAGGTGTTCCGGATCTAAAGGCCTGAAAAAATTCTGAAAACATGATCTTAAGACCACTTTTAACAAAGATGAAATTTACCATCCACTGTATTATGGAAATCAAAAAATTACCTCTGAATGTATTTGACTGTGTGAAATGAAACTCACAATATAAAATAGCCCTCAAGTGAACATTTCAGTACCATGCTCCATCAAGGATAGGTCACAGAAGCCCACTTTTTTTACATCCATTCATAACTCTCTCTAGTACAACACACACAGACCCCAAAACAAACAAAACCAAAACCAAACAAAAAACCACAAAAACCCAAAACCTCATTTCAATTTCCATTAAGAGACCTGAATATGAAGCCATCTTCTCACTTCCAGTCAGCAAACCATCAATTGCTAGTTTCCATGTTCCCCATGCTCATCCATATATGATATCACGTGCCTGTATTCTTGTTCTCGTGCTCTCCTCTATGGAAGGAAAACTATCCTGCAAGATTTATGAAAACCATCCTCTGCTCAATCTATTCTCAGGTCCTCTGTCTGTCACAATACCTTGGTGATGTCACAATGATGTCCTTTATTAGTTAGGAAAGAGATAGTCTGTAACTTTTACTAAATTCTTTTCTAAGCATTCCCTTGCCTTTCCAAAACACTCTAATCTACTTTGGGTTTTGTGCCTACCAACCCTTCTCTGTCTGAAACACGTTGTGTGCTTTCTACAACTGAGAATATATATTTTTATTTGTTTTTTAGTTTTCTCTAATAAGCCTAGTACATGTACCTGCTTCTTAGGGCTTAATTGACACAATAAACAATTACAAGCCTCCAGGAGCTTACCTGTACATATGTGGCTTTGAATTATTCTGGTAATAATGAAAGAAAATGGAAATGAGTGATTAATAGGAAAAACCTACACTTCTAGTTCCTCTTACACAACAGAAGTACGTTTGATGCTTTTTGTGTAGGTAAGAACCTTCCTCATTCTGTACTACTTTGTTTTTAAAACAATGGCAATTTCAAACCGCAGTGGAAATAGCCAGAGGAATAGCTAACAAAATGTGGACTTTTTCATGAGACCCTTACATTGACTCCAGTACATTGTACATGTGCGTTAAGCTTGATTTAGCCCAGTGCCACCAGTCTAATCATATGGGGAAAATTCATCACTACTTTGTGCCTTGTATATGTCATTTTCTCCAAAGCAATGTGCATACTGACCGTTTTGTCTCATTCAGCAATGAGGCTGAAGGTGGAAGACAAGAGGACAAACCACAGCTCTTACACATTACTGTTCAGTAACTATGTCTTCAAGTAATTTAAAGGAGGAAAGAGCAAGATGGATTAGGAAAAGTCAATAGGCTAAATCATAGCATATCAATTTATCATTCAGAGGTTCACTCCTAGCTGATAAAATAGGAACACTAAATTGCTTGTATCCTTACGTCTAAGACACAAAAGAAGTTCAGTTTACAAAACCACTGTCCCTTCTCAAAAAATGAGGACGTTAGTAGGGGTATTCTGCTTTTATTCATTATCTGGACTATATTAGCACCTAAAAGATTCAATTGTAGTCAATGGCCCAATATCACAGTAACCAATCATCCTTTCCATGATTTATTTGCAGCATGAGGAGAAAGGCCTATGTGCATGGCCACCTGCAAAAAGTTCCGTCTTAATTCTACCTGTCCTCCAGGTATGAGTCAGCTCCAGTCCAGAAGCCATAAAGCCCTATTAATGAGGCACTGAGAGATAGGTCTTATCATCATGGGCTAATTATTGCACTAACAAGGCCAAGCTCTGCTTCACTGTGGCCTGTCTCTATCAGAGAAGAGGTATGACAAATGCTATTAATGCTACTAGGACTAATCAAACTTTTTTCTGGAATTCGTTCTTGCAGAAAAATGACGTCATAATCAAAACAGAAATTTCACAGAAAACATTCTCTTATGATAAAATTCAGAAGAGTTTTGGGTTGTGGGGCAGATGCAGCCTGGGCTGCATTAGGAAGACCATTGCCAGACGATTGAGGCAGGTGATCTTTCACCTCTGCTCAGGACTGGTTGAGACACACCTGGAGTCCTGTGTCCACTTCCGGGCTCTCCAGTACAAGAGACGTGGACATATTGGAGAGTGTCCAGTGAAGGGCCACAAAGACAATTAATGGACTGAAGAATATGAAGGAAGGCTGGGAGAGCTGGGGCTACTTAGCCTGAAGAAGAGAAGGTTCAAGGGCAAATCTTATCAATGTGTAAAAGCACCTGACAGGAGGCATAAAGAAGATGAAGATACTCTTCTCAGTGCCACCCAATGAAAGCCCAAGAGGAAATGTGCACAGGCTGAAATACATGAAATTTCATTTAAACACAATAATTTTATTTTTTTTTTACTGTAAGGGACATCAAAGACTGGGAACAAATTTCCCAGAGAGGCTGTTGAGTCTTCAACCTTAGCGATACTAAAAACCTGACTAGACATGGTCCTAAGAAATATGCCGTAGTTGACCCTGCTTTGAACAGAACTGGACTCAAGAATTTCAAGAGCTCCTTTCTAACCTCAATTATTCTCTGATTCTGTAATTCTGTCATTTCTTCAAAATAAAAACATTTAAAGAAAAATAAAAACAATTTATCCAAAAATATTAGTCACTGGGGAAAAATAGTCAACACCAGAAGAAAATTCATTCTATGCTAAGACAGAAATGAGGTTGATAACATTACGTGCACCTTTTCTCTTCAATGCAAAGAAAGCTCACCAGCTCCCACTTCAACATCCAAAATTAGATGAGATGAATTCTAGCCTTCTTCACCAAATCATAATCAGCACCCACGTTGCTGACAGGGGGTGAAACACACAGCAATTAAAGACATGTTATGTGGCACAATATAGCACCATATAACCAGAGCTAATTAATTGGGGGAACACCATGCTAATGAGGTTCCATGTCATGTGAATGACACCCAAGCTAACTCAAGTCTGTCTCTGTGACATGGGTTTTTGCCAAGTGGCTATGCTCTGAGTAGTTTCTTCTGCTCTGTCACAAGCCAGGAGCTGATTTTCATACTACACATTACCGCTAAAGAGGCTAAACCAGACGATTGGTACTCCTTCCTGTATGCAAAGACTTAGTGATATATTAGTGCAAGGTCTGAAATGCTCAGTGGCAGCAAAACCTAATGTCAGTTCTACAGCAGCTCAGCCCTGCATTTAAGGACTTGATGTTCTGAAAAGAGGGGAAACAGATCACTGAAGATCTCACCTTGCAAGACTCTTCACAGCAAAATCCTAACTTGCCTGTTAGTGGAAAAAAAACAATATCACATTATCCACCAGCATAAGGAATCACACAAAGCAAAATCTGTGGCAGTTAGAATGCAGCTATAAGCTACTCATGCTTGCATAATCGTATTAAACATTTTCATTCATTTCTACTTGTTAAAGTAATATGATGACTTCCTCTAGTTTCAAACATGGCAATGAAAGGAAGCTTTACTTTCCTCAGCCTGCTGTGCAGCTTTAGTGCCAAAGGCAACAGCTTTTTAATCCAAAGCAAGAGTTACAAGATGACATACATTTACCAGTACAGGGGAAAAAAAAGAAATTAAAAAGGGAAATGGGCCCTTCTCACCTGCCCATGTATAACTATGTGAGCTAAATTAAAAACATACATTGTCAGCTGGAAACTCCTTTGCATGAAGAACTGTTGGCAGGTTTTGACAGTATATGGGTAGAGAAGGGTTACAGAGCTGTGTATCTTTCCCTTCTTCTTGGCTGCTCAGTGGTACAGAAGTGAGAGCTGAGGAGTAACTTTACTGAAGGCCAAGACAGCTCTTATGAACGTAAGTCACAGGTTTCAAAGGACAGTTCGTAAAGGAGAGGGTCTGCTTTGGAGTTCATTTATATCACAGAGCACGACAGAACTAGATGGGGAACAGAAGCTCACCCTCAGGGACAATGCTGCACAATGAAGGAAATGCCAATTTTGAAACTTAAAGATTGAAATGTAGCAATCATGAATGTGCAGACACCTTCTCCTCCAGTCCACTCAATCCTCTGTCATTTCAATAGTCAGAAAAGAGTAACAGCAGTTTTTTTCCCCACTGCTGCCAGCTTTACATGGAGCATACAGTTATGTGTTGGGAGTGTTAAAGAATTAAACATGAATTGACAATGTATTCAATACACCTTAGTCCAGTACCACCAAAATTAAAGAGATTTTTTTGTTTGTTTTAATTTCCCAGAATAAAGAAATCAGAACATATATTAGGTGCTTATTTTCCTGGAAGTATTTTTAGACATAATCTGAAAGAAGATTAACTCAATTTTTCTCTGTTTCAGCTAATTACTCTCCCCTTGCATGTGCTGTTCAGACTTTCAATTTGAATTATGCCTTGCTGTCTATTTGCAAGTCATTATCAGGCCAATAAAGCAAGGAGAGCAAATTCATAGTTGTAGGGTATATTTTGTGACTAGGTAGTAACAGTCAGGTTTATCAAGGATCGTTTAGGGAGGTGATTTTTTCCCAATGAATTTTTTCTTTTTTCTTTCCCTAAAAATGTCAGCCTTTTTCTCAAACACTACATTGAGCTAGTGTCTGGGATGTAATGCCAGGTCTTGAAGTTCTCCTCAGCCATTTAGTTGAAGACTTAAGTGAACATTTGATTAGAAGCTATGATTTCTTTTTGTGAGGATGGAGTAGACAAAAGAATTGTGATCACACCAATAATGACTGATGGAAACAGAATAACTACCAATAAGGACCTGAATTAATTTTTTACGTTGCTGTTTAGCAATGGCTTCTTAAATTTGTGTAGAAATAGATGTTAGTTTTAGAGGGAACAGGAATATATAATGTCTCAGGTCTTTATGTTGTCTCAGAGATTGCCAATAAAATGTACACAGTTAATTTTAATATAATATATATAAAAGGATTTACCATATCCTCATACTGCATTGACATACAACAGTATTCTTATCTCAAAAACAACATCCCACTTACATTTTACTCAAGAAATTGAGAACCTCCACTTGATTTGCAAAGTACTTTAGGAGAGCTATACAGATAGTGTTGTGTAAGAGGCAGATATTACATAGTACTGTTGTTGATAATAGTGTTTAAGGGTCTTGTTCATACATAGGGGAAGTGAATAAACTAAGAGTATAATCATGAGGGTCACCAAAAATGATTGGTTTTTTGTTTAGGAGCTGGCACAATTATGCATTTCTCTACTAGTTTCCACATAAACTTCTCTTTCCATCCCTCCTGACACATCTTCAATCCTACAGAGTAGAGTACACCAGGACGAAAGCTCATAGCTGAAAGCTATTCTTCTTTTCATAAAAACCTGCAGAATAACTGCAAAATAACTGCAGATTGTCACGGAAAAAAGAATGGCAACATATCCTTACATTTCCCCTCTTTCACATTGTTCCTTCCCTCACCATTTCTCCCAATTTCATCACAACATAATAAGACGCTGTAGAAATTGCCAACATTAATTTGGGAGCGGGATGGAGAATATTATTCACAGACATGCAAAATGTGTCGGTGGTGTTTAGAACAATTTAGTATAAGTATAGAACCGTTATTAGTGAGAAAAAGCTAAGTTGTGTCTTGCAGCTGCAACTGTTAGTTGACTGCATATGCAATTAATTACTTTTCAGAAAATTCAAGTCAGTATTTGTGACAGGAATATTTATTGGTAATCACTCAGTAAGAAAGCAGTTACCCACAGTTGACGGACACGCAAACACATCCAAAACGCCTGGATGTTTTGACTTGACACTTTTTTTTGTGATATGGTGTGGCAGAAGACAAAGCTGAACGATCTAAAACCAAGAACAAATACTCTAGCAAACAAAGAAAAACTGTCTGTATGTCCATGTATTAAAACTCGCTCTTTTTTTTTTTTACATTAAAATCAGTACACGAAAAACTGCTGAACTACTTGGCTACTCTTAACTCTGTCTTTTCACTCCTAATGCCTAGGTCCTTCTCTTTATCTGTGTGCCTAACTCAGATGAGTAAGATTATACAGGTACACAAAGATTTAAAGGATCAGATTTCACATGTTCATAAGTAATGTACAGGAAGTAGAGATGCCACTCTGTGGCATAATTTTTGCACTGCTGCTTCAGATAGAGGGATCAGACCACAATTTGCCTTTAGAGGGGTTACAGCAGCCAAGGGGAGGCAGCAGTGGGTTTTTACAGTTACTCTACAAAGTTGATTCAAACTCACATGGTTTGCCTGGACAGTACAAAGCAAACACAAAGATGCTTTGTGGTTTTGTGGTCTTTTCTAACCACAAGTGAAAGTCTTACACAAAAACCTAGTAAGTGAGATGTATTGTCTATTCAAGGACCACCACCTATATCTAGTTCAAGGACTAATACAGAAAATTCCAAAACTAAAAGCAGCAGTATTTGCAGCTTAAGCTGATGAATGAGGCCCTCAACTTGAAGTCTATGACAGCTCCATGTTTTCTCTGACTGCACAACACATAGCATACACTGATCAGTGTTTGCATATGTCAAGTAGACAAAAAGCTTGCTCTGAGATCTGAGATAAACTGACATTTAAATCCCAGAAGATTCCCCATATACATTACAGTTCCTATTTAGGCTCACCCTTAGCTGGAAAATCAGTACATATGTCTCTGTCAGAGGAGACATTCAAGATACACCCATACTGATAGTTGGAGTTAATCTTGCACCCATCCTCAGCTGGCTCCAGTAAAGTCAGCTACCCTTTCTTCATCAGATCTGAGGTGGAAGGTGGAATTAAGGTGTGAGATTAAGGTTGATCCTATCTATCAAAGCAGGTATTGACAAACATGGTGCTTCCTATTTTTTCAAAATGTGTTACATTTCCCTCCTGAGACTATAGTGTATCTGAGGAGCCTATGAATAGAAGTTGAAACGTGTTTGCCCCACCATGTGTAGCTTTATGTTTGTCCAAGGAGTCCAAAGAAGCCTAGTATTTCAAAGACAGAATGAGGGGCATCATACTGAAACTTAACTAAAAGCTCCAGCTGAATGTGAGGTTGGAGTCACAGGTTCTGTGGTCAGGCACAAAGGCAGGACTGTAGCACTGACTGACCTGAAAAGTACAGAAACCCATTTCCAAGAGTGACAGTGATGTTAGCTATGCTATAATCACTAGCTGCATCTGGAACATCAGTCCTTTTAGAGGATCCAAAGGAAGCTGTGAAGCTCAAATCCGAGTTTCCTATGGAAACAGTGAAAATCATACAAAAGTTTCCCCTGCTGAAGAGGAAATCAGTCATTTTAAATGTCTTGGTTCAATCTCTACTGCATTCCTCATAGCAAAGGTGAGTTAGGTTGGACAGTTTCTTTTTGGTCAGCTCCCACAAGCGTACGTGAATGGCAGATGGGAATGTCTTCATGGAAGGTTGTAGTGAAATCACCAGTGGTAATTACACACGTACATGTAATTATCCATACCAGAGAGAAAGAAAATAAAAGAAGTGCCTTTGTGCCAGCCACCAAAGATGACAAGGGGGGAGCAGGAGTAAAAAGCTTGGAACAAATATTAAGCTAATTAATTTCATAATCACACTTTTTACACAAGTTTTTTCTATGATTAAAAACAAGTGAACATTGAAGCGTATTTTGAAAATTAGCAGCCACACAAACCTAAATTGTCACAGGTCATGTGTTCTGCACTCTTCACTGTGGGAAGATACATTTCCACAAGAATTCCCCAGGCAGACTACTGATTTCGCTTTAGACTTTTGTAAATCCAGACGACTCCATGAGGAACTGAGTAAATGGAATCACTCTGGCATAAACCTCCAGTAATTCAGAGGAAGCTCAGACCCAAGAGATGAAAGGTTATGTGTGAAAAACTCTGGGTAATGGGCTGCAGAATTCACATGGCAATAAAAAAACCCCAAAACAAAAACAAAGACAAAACCAAAAAAATCAACAGAAAAGCATATATTGTGAAGAATTTGTATGAAAGCTCACCAAACTACCATTAAGATAATATCTTTTTGCTGTTTTTGTTGATAAGTATGTTTTTAACATCCAAATAATTAATTTATATGCAGGTCTGATTTCTGAAATAATAGTAGATTTATTATTTTCACAGTACTTAGCAAAGTCCAGCAATTACACGCTTTACTAAGCAACACTCAAATGATCAAAACAAGGTAAGTTAATGATGGAAAAAATAAAAGAAAAATATCTGAGGGTAAAATAGCATGTTTTCTCAATAACTTCACTACCATACAGTTGTGAAAATTTGTGGATAGAATTACAATAAAACATTGGTTTCCTTTTTTTCTGAAAAATATACATCTTTTTATCTGGCTGCTGCACAGTTTGAAATATGCCAACAATGTATAAAACTGTTAGCACGCCAGTACAGAAATGTATCTCATCTCTATCTTGAGACACCATGTGCCTCATTTAAGGATAATTTGTTTCTGTCCTAGGACCCTGAATGCTATACTTATTATTTAAGAGCATCCATTTATTTTTTTAATTTCCTTACATCAAAATTTACAATGGTAGCAGACCCTGAACTTTCACTATGTTGTATGAAATGACTGTCCTTAAGGGATTTGAACCCTCAATAATTTTACTATAGGTTCTAGAAAATGATCTCTTATGGAATTTAGAACATACATTAGAAAGAGGTCAGCAATCTAGTTTACCTTAAATATATATTACAGGATTTTGTCATCAATTTTTACCTTGAACTATGGAAAATAACTTCCGTGAGTAGCATGCTTTATATTCCAATTAGCTAATTTGCCATTGCCAAGACAACTCTAATATTAGCAACATCCGAATCTTTGAATTTACCATCTTGGGTGGTTTGTTAATCTTGAAACATTCTCAAAAAGCTACTCAGGGTCAAGTTATGTCAAAACAACATCTAAGGAAGGAAGCTCTTGCACATTACAGCTCCATTTATATGCTCTAGAGATTCCTGAAGGTCAGCTGCAAAGCTCTGACAAACAGGCACTCTTGAGATGCCAGGACAGTGAGGAGTCTGCAGAGTTGCCTTAAAACCGTGCATTAATATATTTTTAGTGCTTTTGAAATCTTGCGGCCTCACATCTCAGGAGACAGAAGCTCTCTAGCTAGGTAACAACACAGGCAGTGGGAACCACTCCACATTTGTACACTGATGTCCTGCAGAGAGCTGTAAGCAGACCCAGTGATGTTCATATTTTGGCCAAGAATATCAATATATCAAGAGTACAACTTTTCTTAGCTTTTTTCAGGACCATGGAAACAGAATTCTAGCTGATAGCCTAGGACTGCTAAGTAGGGGATTAAACCCTTCTTCCAGTGAGGATACAAGGAAAATTCCCATTTCCTTCAAGGGCAATAAAGTCTGGCCAGATCTGAGAGTGACTGAAAACTGCACCTTACAGTCTGCACTGAGCCTCTCTGACTTTCTATTAGAGCAAATACATTTTATGATAAAGTGTTAGTGTATTTTATATTTATCTGCCCTTACCTAATCTAAGAGGGTTTCCTCTTTCTCCTTAGAGGTGATAACTTCATTAACTTCAAACTCAACCTTTCAAGTAGCTGAGGAAACACTGTGAAAAACAGCAAGAATTCTTAGGTTCGGGGAAGAGAAAGAAGAGCTGATCTTGAAAATACAGTTTTAGGCAACAGGTTGTCAGCAACATTTTACTCTACATGTCTATGTCTCTGTTTAATGATCAAAATTTTTGTAATGTCTCTTGGAAATACACATTTTTAGAAAAATATTAATCTGTCCACCTGCAAACAAATCCCATCAAAAAACAAAACCAAACAAAACAAAACAACCCAGACCAAAACTGATTTCTTCTAGTACCATTTTTTGAGCAATAAAAAGGATGCAGAAAGAAAGGGCCCTGCTTCTGACCACAGACCTGAAAGGGCAGCTGGCTTCAACAGTTGTTATAAGTCCTCCAAAAAAACCAGCAACAGTCTTTAGTAGCCACAAAACATCAGAGCTTGCCAACTGGGCACACACTTTCTCACATTATCCCCTTGACTCTTGCCCAGTTTTATGGGTGATCTCTCAGTCACCTCATACCACCCAATGTCACAGGAAGAACTGAAAGAACAATTGTTCTAGTCCTTTTCTCGTCCTTCCTTCTCTGAGATTTGGCTGCTCTTGCTTCCATGGCATTCACACCAAAGGAACTGGGATATTTCCCTGATTGATTTCCACATTGTAATAAATCAAAATGCATTTGCATTATCAAAATTCAAGCAGAATTGTTCACGTAGCCTAAAAGATTTTTTTTTTTTCCAGGACACTGAGGTTGCTGAGTCCAGTATAATGATGAATTGCAAGCTGCTCCACAGCACAGCTTTTCTGATTAATATATTGTGTGCAACAATACACAGCGAGTAAGTCACCTTGGCTCTGCCTTCATTGAGGTTATTAACTATGTCAGAATACGTTAGCTAAGATGATCATAATTTCTCCTACCGATTGGACACAGCTGCATGTTCTGATGTGACTGAGTACACATTCCAAATTTGCCTGCTTAAGAACTCAAAAGGCAAAGGAATTCACTTTTAGGTGTACTGTAAACTTGTACTTCCTCCTAAGCATGTTGTAATTCAGAGTCTCTTCTCCATTAGTTTTTTCCCCGTGGATTGGGAAAGAAACTTCAGCAGCCTGTTTCTCCAAAGGACTTCCAAACAAAGAGCATCCTCAGAAATTACCCTGCATACCTATGCTGTGTCCCCTGATAATTGATCAACCCCCAAAAAAGTCCTTGTTTCAAGCTGTCACTCCCACACAACCCTATCTTTGTTCACTGTAAGCAGCTTTCAGGGAAATCTGATGTTCAGGCGGAATAAGTTGGATTTTCCCCCTTCTCAGCATAGCCTAGCTAAAAGGGAATTGAAATAACTTTTTAAGAGAAGGAATATTTTTTCATAGGAAATGCCATAACTTTGACTTCCTTTTTCCCCATTCCAAAAATAAATTGAAAAAAAAAGAGTGCAGACATTGCCCTGCAGAGCAAGTTTATAAAACATATCAGGTGAGGTTGGTCTGCATATAATAAAAATGAAACACTAGAATGACAAACAATATTTAAGATGAAATTTTTTTCTATCCTGACCTCTTATGGAAAGATCAGTAAGGTGTGCTTTGGACAAATGGTCATGGTGCTAGCAAAAGAACCTGCTTAGTTTTCACTCCAGAAATGAAATAATTTCTACAAAAGTCTTGGTTTTCAATGAACAAGGAAACCAACCCATCAGAACACTTCTCACCATCACTAATTATGAGCTTGCTATCACTTTTAAGTTATTTTGATTTTCTAGAGTCTCAGGCTTTCACATCAAGACATCTGACATCCAAACCCCACTAATTACCTAAACTACGTAATGTGCTTGTTCCACAGAAAAATATTCAAAGTGATTTACACACTGTTATGGCACAGACCATCCCATCAGTTCTACATAACCTCTTTCACTGAATTTCACTGAATTTTTTAGAGTTGGAAGGGACCATAGAGATCATCTAGTCCAACTCCCCTGCCGAAGCAGGATTGCCCAGAGCTCTTTCTGCTGTTATCACAGAAAACAACTAAAAGGGCATCTTGGAGAACAGAGAATCATACAAAGTCCCTTGCAGATGGATTTATCTACATGCTAGTTAAGAGGGCTACAACTATTATAGATTCTGGATATGAAAAAGATAGAATAGTTCAGTAGAAATTAATTTTTTATCCAGTAACAACTACAAAAAAAATCTGATTATGAAAGATGGCATATTAATAAAACACAAAAAGGCCTTTTTGTGAAACCTCAGAACAGTCACAGCACAGTCTATGTCATTCTTTATTCTTTACACTACAGGAAGGACTACTTAATAAGACCAGGCCCCTGGACTGAACCAAAATTCCTGTTTAGGAAAGTGACCTGCAGCAGATGCAGAGGACAAACCATGCATCAAACCAGGAGTCCCTGTATGCTGCAGCCCACTCCTCACAATCTGTAGCTGAAAGACTTCCTGCACTGGGTATTACCTCTGGACTGTTCCACTACATGCAAAAAATGGCAGTTCAGTAGACATCCCGCTGAATGACAAAGAGAGTTTTCTAAGCTCTGGCTATATATCAGGCAGCAAGAAATACATCCTGAAAGAAAATGTCTCCTATGAGATTTTTGAGATTTGGATTCCAGAAATGTGTATGCCCGACTACTCCCACTGCCACCTCCATAGTGTGCTTGTTCAGTGCAGGGTCTCATCCCAAAGCCCGAGCACACATAGACTGCACACCCCTCTCCTGGACTGGCTGAAAACTAGTTCTAAGTCACATTACTTGTAACTCCCTTTTATCAAAGAATTTTAGAAAAGCTTCCTGTTTAATCAATTCATTCCCAAAATTTGTGACAAGGTTTTCATTCTGCACTGGCCTCAGATTTTCTCTTGTCTGCTGGTTTAATGGCTCAGAACATCTTAATTCATAATGGATCAGATCTCTCCCGGTCTCTTTCTTCCACAAGATTTAATAAGGAGATACAGCCCTGCATTTGAAGCATTCACACAGACACAGTTACAAAATTTATTCATAGTATTCAGAAGGTCAGGACTACACTGAAGAACATTAAAGAGATCTAAAATAACAAAATTGGTAAAATTAGCATATAAGAACTGTTTGTCTTTGGTAGAAAAAAAGTCAGTTGCTAAATATTTCTTCTGCAGTAGAGCCAAAAAGACATAGCAATGTGGACTCACAGGGTGTTTGAGGTCCACCTCTGTCTATTTTCTCAAGAACTGCTTAACAAGGTCGCAAGTGTTAGTGGCAAAAAGCAACCCACCAGCCACCATTCTCTGGGTCTCTTGCTTACCTTTCTGTTGCAACCTCTCCACCACACCCTCCGGCCTGCAGAGAACTGAGACTTGCACTCTACTTGTATTGTTTTCATATAACTAATTTTTCCTCTCAATTCACAAATTAAATGAACCAACAGTCATACAGGTGAAAGGACAAATTTTGCATGCAGTAGGACACACGTGCTTCCTTGAGGATTTGTGTCTACCTTGTAAGTCTAAACCTCACCATAGCCAGTCTCATTTTGAGAAATGTTTCATATCTGTATAGTCAGAAGAAACTTGGACATTAAGAAGTGGCATGAGAATTATTGTATATGTAAAATGGGGAAATAGCAGAGATGTGGTTTGTGCCAGAGTGTAAAACTGCAGTTACAAGAAAGGGGTCAGAAAGGTTTTTAGCTCTGGTCTAACTAAGCAACTTAACAAACTGAACAAATGAAGCAAAGCAGGGAAAAAAGTTGAAAA
Source organism: Limnodromus scolopaceus (assembly GCA_028565335.1). Taxonomy (NCBI): domain Eukaryota; kingdom Metazoa; phylum Chordata; class Aves; order Charadriiformes; family Scolopacidae; genus Limnodromus; species Limnodromus scolopaceus. Next base: position 116,465,922 of record JAOXNO010000001.1, read on the forward strand.
ACTGATATGGCACTAAAGAAACATATTCTGAAGGAGTGTCTAGCTGGCAGCTGGCAGGGTATTGTGGCACCCCAACTGTGATTGGAAAGTGCAAAGAACTTTGCATTGCCAGAGGAGAGGCACCACCAGAGGGAAAATGCATAATCAAGATACAAGTGAAGGCTTGGCCATGCACTGAAGTGAACTGTCACACGAATAAGCTAATCAATCAGCTGACCATGATTTCAGTTTTCCAAATCATAATCTTAGTCTCTCAAATAAATTCTCCATTTTGATAGAGAAAAGTAATTTGGCCTGTTCTAAAGCCAGAAGGCTCAGAACTTAAATTCAAAGTCAGGGGTGCCAAGAAGTTTTGCTAAACCAGTTTCATAGAACTGCAGAGAGTTTCCTCAAGTCAAACAGGTAATACCAAACCTTTGGGCTTCTGTTCACAATAGGGAATTCAGGAGACCTTGATTTCTTCCATGTGCAGAGTTATAAACTGAGTTCCTCCCTCAATTTCCTGTGAAGAGCCCATTAGAGATAATGCTCTTTCATCCAAGGGAAAGGCTGTTCTTCATGAATATTCTTTCTTGGCAAATTTGGTATATTTTGATATGATCAGTTCTCACAGCATTAAAAAAAAAAAAAAAAGAATTACAAGAAAATGCATATTTAGTTGTGCTGATAAAAAGGCCAAAATATTTTAGAAAGCTCAATTCTTACTCAATTATTACTCAAGAACATCACCAGCTGTATCAAATAGAGGCTTCGTTGAGCACAAGACATTTACTGTTTCGAGTCAGGTCTACAGGATCTACAGAAACCCCTGGATTAAATTCCAGTTTATTTTGAGACTTATCTTCCTGTTTCCTCTTCTCTGTAAGCAAAATGAATTTCATAAGCATTTGTAGATAATGACCTCTATCTCTCTGTTGATCATCTCAGTCTTGGGTCAGATAAGCTGCATAAGTGTTATTTATGATATTCTGTGCTGTTATTTTATGGCCTTTTGCATTTTATTGTTGTATGTGACAGTAAGATTATATATAATTGATAGATAGTTTCATATTGCACAGAAAGAGCTCTATAGGCAACACATAATCCAAACCATTTTTGTTTCTTTTGGGTGTATCTTCTAAGCAATCTCAACCAGGTACTATCTTGAAAGACTTGTTATATTTTTCTCAATGCATGTGGCTCATTAAATATATATTTTAATTTATTTATTATGGAAATAATTTTTCAACAAAGCAAATATCATACATGGCAAAGCAGATTAATTTCCTCAGCTTCTATTTTCTACTGTAGCATTAAGGAACAAGGTGCAGGATATCCATCTCCCTATAAATCCTTATATGTAGAAATACTATGACCTCAGGGCCCAGAATTTGCTGCAGAAAAATGCAGATTGCACAAGGCACACTTTTCTTCATGAAATTTGATTTAGAGCTAGGATCAAGCCAGGTAAATTTAAACGAAAGTCTGCATGCCTTTGATGGGGATCCCAAGCCCAGCTCCTGATATAATGCTGCGCAATTCTTAATCTAATAATATGTTTAAAAGAGGGAATTGAGGTATTGAAGACAAGCCAAAGACTTCCCTCTGTGATTTGCTATGAGAGTATTTATCACTGCTTCCAAGTCAGGTAATTGAGAACAGGTAGTTTTGCTAAACTAAACCAAAATTTTCAACCTGCTTTCATCACCACTTCAACCTCAGGCACCTACCTGTGGTGTCTAAGTCAGGAGAATATTCGCCCTAGGCTCCTGCTAAAGTCTATGACAAGATATAGTAGAAATTGCCAGCTGGAAGTACCTATCTGTCTTTGAAAATCCTTGACAATCAAGGATATCTAAACTCCTAACTCTACATCTTCTACATAGTTAAGTGTCTCATGTTAGTTGGGAGGAATCCAGACTTTCAGTCATAAGGAAAAAGTGAAGAGAAAGAAATGTCAGTGTCTGATTCATCCAACTTCTCCCTACTGTGCAGATCAATCCTTAATTATACTATCTGCTTGAGAACAATTTCAAGTCTTTGCCTCAGGGCAAATTTCCTGAAAATAAAAATTTATTTGTTTGAGAATAATAATAATAATAAAAAATGCAGTCATGATCCTATATAATTCATAGATGGTTAGCAGTTATGACCAATACAATTCCAAAATACAAACATAGCTGGTAATGTCTCTGCTATTTTCAACAATGGTTAATTATTTTTAATGAAAAACATGGATTCCCTATATTTTAATACACTTTGCTAATTTCTTTGTGTTCTATTTCTGAGACATGAAAAAAAATTCACTTGGCAAGCTTTTCTGTAGTCTTCCCTGTTACAAGGAAGTGCATGTACTTTTAAGCCTCAGAAACAATTAACATTTTGCAGCATTTGAACACGTAGAGTGATACAGTCTTACTGTTGAAAAGTGGATTCACTTGTGTTAGTCAGCAACTTGTCAATCTTTCAAGAAACCTGGCGCTCCTCTAACATATCTCATACTGAAGCAATTAACAGTGTGCTGAACTGAGCGGGGGCAAGCCTGAATATAACACTGTCCTTCATACGATGAGCACAAGAGACTGAAAGTACTGCAGAGTTCACAGATGGGAAAATGGGCTCAATCCTGACCTCCCCCACACTGAGTAACTCCACTTCAAAAAAATGGGATCCTAGCCAGGAAAATCATGTTTGCTCACAACCTGAAAAGAAAGTCAGCCTAATGCAGCTCATGATGGAGACCCAGGAGAAAGAATTATCTTCTATAATGCTACTGAATATGGGAATAAATGCTATAGATACAGTTGGATTGGATAGAACAATGTCTATCAAATTACTATGTTTGTGAATTATCCTTCTAGACACTATTTCTTTCTGAGAGTCCTTTAAATTCGAGATGTGTATGTGATTCTGCTGGGGAGTAAGGTCATAATTGCTCAGTCTCAGGCTCTCAAAATGTAATAACAACATATTTTATAATGATAAATTATTAGCCACCCAGCCACAACCGTATACTAATAAAACAGTCTGATTTGCTGCATGCATTGTTTATGCCTTTTTCTCTTTCACTTTGAATTAGTTTGCATTAAAACATATAACGGCTATATTTGTCAGAGAGAGGGAATGTAAGTGAACCTGTTACCCGAGCTCCTTCACAGTCCCTGGACAATAGCCAGGGGACACTTCAGTAAAACCTTCTGCAGTTGGTGGGATAACTGTCTCCTTGCCTCAGGGAACCTCAGCATTAAAGTTATTAAATAAAACAGCCAGCCTGGCAGTTGGGTATGAGAAGCAATTTATACCATTGTAAATGGATTAGCAAAATGTAATTTCTTTTAACGTTTCCGTTTCAATTATTTCAAATAGATGTGCAGTTATAAATGTTAAGGAATTGTTTAAATGTTTCTCACAATGGAAAAAGTAAATATAGGTTAGAGCTTCAACTCCCAGGTGAATTTTCTATGTTTGTTCTGTTTTCTTTATGGTAAGGCTTTTCACGTACTGCTGTAAAAGTTGCCCATTTGGAGACCAGGAGAAAAAATATTTGTGCTCCTGATGAAACAGGGTATTATACTAATCAGGAAAGTATAGATTTGAAATGTCTTGAGGACCAGAGGAAAGCCTACGGCTGTTCTTATCCTACATTCTCAGCTGGTGTATTTTGACATCAAGAGCCTGGAGCAGTGCATGAGATACCAAGAGAGAGACTATACCACATATCTGTTTGTGTGGGAAGCGGGGGGAACCTCTCTTGAAAGTATGCCTCAGTGGATTTTCTCCAAGAAGGGTTAATTAATGTACATAGCTAGCAGCTCAAAAACTATCATACTATCTTACGATGATTTCAGCAATATCTCACCTGTTCTATATTTTCCCTTTTCTCTTTTTTTTTTTACTTTTTTTTCTTTTTTTGGTATGATGTTGCAATTAAGCAATAAGACATAACAAGAAATATGACTACTGGCATGGGATAATCATGTCCTTGGGGTGTCATCAAGCACCAAGAATAAACGAGTGCTTCTAATCCCCCGTGGGTGCGATTACTTCATGATAGCCATATCCACTGAGAAACTACAGTGCTACCATTAATTGTTCCCTTTTATATTTAAATGTATTATCCAGGCAAGTAACTGCGCTCGTCTCAAGCTGCCATTTTGTGCAGGCTGGTTGCAGCCGGCCCCTTCAAGGTCCTGCCAATGCAGCGCACCAGGGCAAGGGATTTTCCACCAGAGATTCATCCGGGTGCACAAACCTCCTGCCTTTCAGAAAAGCTTTCCACAGCAGCCAGGCTTGCAAGCTGAATTAAAGTTGCTGTAGACTTTAAACGAGGGGGTGGTGAGGGGCAAAAGTAGGGCAGCAAGAAATAACGGATGAGGCTAGCTCAGTTGAAAGCAGCCGTGGAGAAGCCTGAGGGCTAAGATGGCAGTCATCATCGATTCAAGGGAAGGGAGATGTCAAGGACAGGGAATGTCAAGCAGGAACAACAATAAGGCATCATAAGGGTGCTTAACAGTGCCAAGTCTTCCAAAAACAGCACAAATAAAGCTACTGGACTGTTGTGATTGGTCTATTTGCTGCTTGATATCACAAGAAAAATGGGAAAAAAGAATGATACATTTACAATGTACATCTGTCCTCTCCTTCCTGCCTACACAAAACTAATTAAAAATATTCTCTCTCGCTCTTCCTCTCACGCCCCCACCTCCACTGGCATCATCTTGAAATAATCTTTGCAAACAAAGTTAGATACAAGCAAATGCTCTACATGGGATCAATTGTGTCAATATATAGATAAGCAGCAGCAACACACTGGCCCTGAACAAATAATCAAATGCTAAAGAAAGAGCTACAGGAAGACAAACACAGTCCAGGTTCCTGCAGTCTGAAACACTGTCGATAGTGTATATGTATTCCTGAAGCATTAACACCTGCCTTTGCAGGTGATAGAATTTTGTGGCACAAAACGTATTTATCCAATAGGTTTTTACACATACTTTACTGCAGCTTCTCACATAGGTGACAGAATGAATTATGTTTCTGCTGATGCTCACACACCAAACACGCTGATATTTTCAGGTGAGTGTACACACACACACTTAGACACACACACACAGAGCAGCTTGAAGGCACATTGAAAACCAGCTCACCACAATATCTGTCAGGCTGGACCACATTCATTATTGCTGAATAAATGACAGCACCACAGGAAAACAGCAAACAAAATTTTTAAGATGTAGAATGGATAGTAAATATTTTCAATGGTTTCAAAATTTAATTTTGTTTCATATTGAGTGATTTTTAAATTATCCATAAGAGAGAAATTAGCCTCAGCACTTAGGTCATTGACCTGTACTAGAATTATATAAGCCCTGAAAATCCCTGACCACAGAGGAAATGATGAATCTGGGACTGCAAAAAATGCTGATCTTCCAGTCAAAAGCCCCCTACATGCATATTGCATAGAGTTATGGAGCACTGCAGGAAACTAACACAACTTCAAAATCTGCTTTGGTTTACTACATTGCCTCTGAAACCAAAATACATGGTTTTGACTGCAACCTCAGTGAAGAAATTTTCTAGATTATTTCCAACTCAACTGAGAAACTCTCCTCCTCTTGCCAATCAAGATGTATATAATGTTCTTGATACATAGAATGTTCTTTGACAGAAATGATATAATGAAGTTATATATTCCTGATGTACAAGTCTTTCTTACTTCTTTTCAACTTTCAACATGCCAAAATACATGATACTTGCAAGGGAGGAAAATACGCTCCTTTGTAGAAGAGCTCATTTTTGACCTTTCTAAGAACAGTCATTCTATTTCACAGTAAATATAGCATGATATTCACCCAAAATATGCACTTACCTGGGACCTGTGTGACATTACTCATTACTGCAACATTACTTCTGGCACAGCAGTGAATTCCACTGCAATAAACTGAAACCAAGGAAAACCCTTCTTTTCCACTTATTGCTTCACCATGTATTTGATTTTCTGCATATCTATAAAAAAGATGATATTTCTGTCTGAATAAATTATTTTTCTTAGTAAGGTGTTTTCCACATACACAAAGAAATATTATCTCTATTGCCCATGGGTTTCCAGTTCAAACGGAAAAAAGAGGACACCAAGTTAAGCAGGAGTGTTGATTCACATGAGGATAGGGAAGCTCTGCAGAGAGACTTAGATAGATTGGATCACTGGGCCAACGTTAATGGTATGAGCTTCAACAAGGCCAAGTGCCAGGTCCTGCACTTGGGCCACAATAACCTCATGCACTGCTACAAGCTTGGGGAAGTGTGGCTGGAAAGCTGCCTGGCAGAAAGAGACCTGGGGGTTCTAATTGACAAGTGGCTGAATATGAGCCAGCAGTGTGCCCAGGTGGCCAAGAAAGCCAATGGCA
>JAOXNO010000001.1:116472407-116508953 GCA_028565335.1 Limnodromus scolopaceus
GACTGAACATTAGGAAAGAATTTTTCACAGAAAGAGTGGTCGGGCATTGGAATAGGCTGCCCAGGGAGGTGGTTGAGAACTTTGTAGAGTGGGGTTGATGGTTGGAATCGATGATCCCAAGGGTCTTTTCCAACCGAAATGATTCTATGATTCTATGAAAAGTGGAACATAAGGGGACACTTGATCACATGTTTCTTTCAAGCAGTGACCCTTTACTATTAAAACTATTACCAGAGATTAGTTTGAGTACTCCTTGGCTGGAACTGGACAGGCTTAATAAACAAGACAGTCATATTCCTCAATGGCTTTTGGCCCTCTGTGTCAGAGCTAGAGTCTGTCAATCAAACTCCCACACCAGATCAGAGGTCAAAACTTTGGCAGCCCACACTCAGGGCAGCCAACAGAGAGGAGAAGACTTTGTGGTGCATCTTTTTTCCTTAGGGATGGCAACGATAGAGGGGGACACTGTGGCGTGGGCTGAGGTTATTTTGAAGAACAGCACTATTGATAAAGGCAGGCAGAAGTTGCAGTTGGTTCATCACCTTTCAATGAGTACTTTGGAGGATGTTTGTGCCTGAAGCGTGTGCTCAGAAGTGAGGAGAGATGCGGAGGCAAGCGGCACAGCTGGACACAGCAGTGGTGGTAGGACAAGCAGCCCTGGTTACAAAGGAAGAAAGCAGAGGAATTTTGAGTCATAACTTCTGAATTTTAAGTACCAGCTGAATGAGACTAAACCTGTGTAACCACTCAAGCTTCATTACCATGAGGAAAAGAGAGTCTGAGAGTCAGGGGAAACATGGGCCAGGACTGTGGGTCTCCTGTGGGTGGCAGGGCTGGGCCTGGCAGCTGTCAAGCCTGTGGTGATGAGGCAGAGGCTGGGTCTGGCCCCAGTACCCTCCACAGGCCAGATCTCGATCCCATCCATGGGGTGACGTCCCATCCCCAGAGAGGTGCCCAAAGCCACAGTTGAGGCTGTCTCCTAATGTCTCCTGGCTGCCTTGCTCCTGGCTGGGGTGGTGGGACAGGCCTTGGATGCCAGGCCCTGACCTACCATACACCATGGGGACTCCCCAGTGGTCCTGGACACCAGGGAGTGACTGGCCATCACAGCACCCTGGCAGAGGCAGCCCTCAGCTGCACTGTGTGTAAGGTGGCTCCATGCCCCTGCGGCCAAACCTCCAGGAGGGGGAATGCCCACAGGGATCTTTCACTGGGTTCAGTCAGTGGAAATAAAGCTGAGGACGAGGCTCACTGCAGTAGGCTAATTCTGCTGTCCATCCATACCAGGAAAAATTTTACTGGACTATTCAGGGGCCAAAACATCTTCTGGGATACAAATGCGTGACGCCCTACGAAAGCAAAATTTCTTCTGTAACATATATCTAGGGCATTTTGTGACAGACCGGGCTTTTGCTCCTATTTTCTTTCCACACATTATTTCTATAAGTACTTGCACAACCTCTTGCTTCTTTCCAGCCTGTGATGCTACTGAGAGGAGGCTTTGACAGGTCTTATTCTCTGTGGCCTGTTTCAGCAGAGTATTGTGCACCCTCATGTCTCCCCCCCTGCATGGAGAGTTGAAGGGACTTCGCTTCTGGTAACATCAGGACCCTAATTCCCAGTGGGTTCTATTAATGTCTCATCCTAACTCTCGTTTTCCATCTGTGGAGATATTCATATATCTTGCTAAAACTAAGCAAGTAAAAAGCTCTGTGGGGCTGGTTTGTCTGGAGGCTGTTTGTCTTTTCTGTACAGCTGCAGGCAAGCATCTGTAAAGTTTCAATATTTGCTCTAAATGAAATGTCTCTCAGCTAGAACTCCATTTTATGTAGTATTGCTGGCTCAGATAAGATGCACACCATAAACAGAAATAGGAAGCCCCTTGGGACACTGATCCTACTAGTAACAAAGGTGGTAATTGCTCTCCCTTGGTCTAATTTTATATTACCTATATTTCATCTTTGTTATTATTAACATATATTCTTACCTTACGCTTTAAACTGTCACCATCATCTTAGTTAGAGGTAGATCAGTTATTATCATATATATTGGACATCTTTTTTAACTGTTGTGTGAATATTAGGGATTAAGAAATCACAGCTGTGGACAGGGATGACCTTCAATTGTAGGAAAATACAACTTTAAAGGAACATGAAAGGTAATCCAGTTGATTGTTCCTGCCCCTAGTGACCAAAATAAGGTCACTATTAATGTCTTGTTACTACTAATAGATGGTAGCTTAATTTGTTCTTACATATCTCCATAGGCATGCTGCAACTTTTGCAGCCATTCTATTTCCACGTGTTGTCACAATATTGTGCCCATGCCCTTCATGCCAACACAAATATTTTTTGGTGACAATGTTAACTTGCTGTTTCTTACCTTCTCCAGTGTGGACATCTACCACGTACCATTTCAGCACTTTACCTGCTTAGATGATTGTCGTCCAGTTTCTCATTTAGCCTCAAACAGCTCTACCATCACTTTTTAAGGCATAGAGTAGACCTCAGAAAATATCACTGAAGAATCTAAATGTTTCCTAGAAAAGTAATATCTAAGAGAGATTTCTACTTTTACCTTTAAGTTCAAATTTGCAAGTCCACGGGTTGTGCAACCAGCAGGAAAAGCTTGCATTTTCTACAAAAACATATAGGAAATTAGAGAAATTGCTACACAGCTGCATGCAAAGGGTAACAACTATCAATTCTAAGCCCAGGCATTATGTGACATAGCTATCTAGAGGTGAAAATCTCTCTTTTCCACTAACAAAACCCTGAGCAAGAGATATTTAATCTCACATTTACTAAAAGTAACTGAAACTTGTTATTTTGGTTGGGTTTCCAAAGCCTCATTTCTTATGAAGCAGTTTACAGGATTGGATTGGGAAGAAGGTTTTTGGTCGCTTAATTACATAATGAAATTATTTTCAGCTTTTTATATGCATTATAATAGCTACATTTACCATTCTATTATCATTAGTGCTTGAGAACATCTTTCATTTAGCTACTTAGAGATTTTTACACAGAACTCCCAGAGGTAAAAGTCATCATCTTGCTGAGCTTGAAAGTTTTCTTTTCCAGCATCTTGTACTTCAATCTAAAAGGCCTGACACTTTTTAAACTCTTGGCATTCTCTTCAGTAACAAGGTTGAAATTTGAATGTGCTACATCAATTTGGCTTCAGTTTGATGCCTCACTGAGGCACAGCCTGGCTGAGAAGAGAGAAAAAATGAATATGAATGCCAGCCATCTATTGTGATAACTAAGTGAAAAATCGGCAGGTCTCGGGCTGTAACTGAGAAGGAGCAGTATCCCATAAGTGAGAACTAATTTATTTTGCATGAAGTGATAGAAATATAAGTTGCCAGTGATATAACAAAGTTATATAAATTTAGTAACATCAGTTCAAGAGGAGTTTAGACTAATCTGGTGGCAAGACAGTTAATCACTATACTTCTAAGGACACAGAAAGATTTCATGAATTGATTTAATAGTTAAACAAAGAGTCACTCCTGAGGGGAAAAGAAAATCATACAAACCTAAGGTTAATGGAGATTGGTCCCAATGGATGTCTTTTATCCCTTGGTGCTGTCTCTTAGGCTTCAAATGTTCTTGTGTTTCTATGCAAATGAGCTGCTTACAAAATCCAACTCTTTCAAGTATGTTCTAAGCACTACTGTCTGTGTCATTTTACAGTAAACATATTTTTGTTGCATAGCAATATGTTTCTTTTAGAAGATGGGTAAATATGCAAAATGTTTCTGTAACTATTTGTCAGATAGTCAAACAGATTTTTTGTCTATCCTCAGGCCCCTTTCATGTTCACTCTCTGTGAACATATGCGACAAGAGCTCTCCCAACACAAACACTTGAAGGAATCAAATTGCAAGCTCTTTTTCTACCAACGTTTGCACAAAAAATATGAAAAGAGTGTATTTTATCATGTAATAGGGTAGAAACACTGGGTGACTTGTGACCAGCTCTTATAGTTCCTGATTTCTCAGGAATCTGTAAAGTTGATCCTCATGCTGGTACTATGAAACAATATAAAGGTCTCAGGAAGGAAAGTGAAAAATGGAAGCCAAAGTCCTTGTTAATATGTCAGCAACCAGATGTCAATGAGACTTTCTCCCAGTTCCCTTGGAGTGACTCCAGATGCAATATGTGAAAAATGAGCAACTGCTCAAATCATAGCACAAGGAAAGCTAATATGCTGCAGAGAGAAGACAGACATGCTGAAGGACTTGCCCTTTCTGCAAAACGGGATGGCTTTGAGTGCACTTGTTCAGGGATCGGTTGATTTGCAGCTCCAAGGACTCTTTGCACTTACTGCCCTGACAAAAATCAAGTTCCCCTGTTTCTTGAGCCAGTGACAAGACACAGGCTGTAGTGGGCACACACCTCAAATAACCAGCTTATCAAGCTTATTTCAACCACAAATGCCCTGGGGAAAGATGATATTTCATTGCGAGTCTGGGTGGAATCCTACCTGGAAGCAACTTTGCCTGAAACTCGTAAGCCCAGTCTGCCCGCATCATGTTTCATCATGCCATATTCTTGTCATGTCTCCATGTGCAGAGGTTTCAGTCTACCCAGTGCCCCGGATGCAGAATGGGTATGGCCTATGAAGTCATTGGAACGACACATCTCAAGAGCCGTGAAATTGCCATGAAAGAGCCTCTGGTCACTGGTACAGACATTTTTGAGGAATACAAAATTTTGCCATTCTCCATGTTAGAAAAAATGAACTAGCTGTATTAGCAACTAGCAAAAAAATTAACTAGCTATATTAGGTTTTTTGCAACCTAAGCTAAAGCTCTTAAGACCTCTGCAAATCTTCTTTTCAAGGAGAAGAATATACTGTTGTTGTTGATCGCAAATAGTCTCTTTGTAATGTTCCAGAAGACAGAAAAGAAAGGGCATTCTTTCACTTTTCCACTTTTCTTTCCATGCCTAAATTTCAACTTTGGCTGTTTAGGTGGTTGTGTTGCTTCATTAATACTCCGATAAGATATAATGGACCAAAGATTCAACGATCATTATTCTTAAAGCACAACTTCAACAGCATCTTTTCAAGAGTTGTATAAAGAATGCTTTGATTCAAGCTTCTGTGTACCAAAATGAATGAGACCTTTTATGACAAGCTCTTACAAATGCACCCAGGAAGCCACAAATGATGTGGCTGGCTACAGGCACGCCTCCAAGCTGCTAAGAATCACTAAAACAAACAGTCATTCTACTTTATTTGAGAGAAAGTTTTTCTCTTTATGAAATAATCAACCAGTCTGCCACTCTTCCTGTGATTCAAAACACGCACAAGGAAGTGCTATTTCCACAGAAGTTCCCAGATTTTGAGTTTAGTGTGGTAAACACTCAAGTATTTTTTGTTCTACAGTCACACAACCATAGAAGCACAAATGGGTTTTGTATTAAGAGACCAGTCAACACTCCCAAATTCTTATCCTATAAGAACAGTACATTTATGCAAAGCTCCATGATCTAATATTGCTAGAAGTCTTGCAAGCTGTATACATTATTCTTACTAATTTTATAAGAAAACTTACATGATTAAGGAGAGAATACAAACTTATACAAATTTAGAGCATGAAGACATCTTGCTATGGACAGTATCATTGTTATTTCCAGTTCCATTCCCTTTCAATCCCGCCACAAGCAGATACCTATCATTCAGGATGAGGAGTTAAGAGCACTACTTATGAGAGCAGTTACATCACTCCCTTGTGTGGCTTTGGCCTGCATGTTTCTATTGCCTCAGCAAGACGAGCTCCTCAGACTGCAGCAAACATGGGTCTTCTAGGTGAAGTGATGAATATGGATCTCAGCATGAACAATTTACTATTAAATACAGGAATGTTTATAAAGATGATGAGCAAAAACTGAGAATTTGAGTTAGGAGATATTATTAGCAACATAAGAACATTGTTGCAGGTATTTTCAAAGTTATCTAGCATAATGCCAAGAGTATTATGCAATGCAAAGTGGTTCCAATGCAAGCGGAACTGAACAATGACAAGGACAGTGGTTCATCTAGCTTGGAGGAGTTGTCAATGTTAAGTTGACCTACGCTCTGTATCAAAATTGTTTCCATAAAGAAAAAGAGATGGGAGTCTCATAGGAGACTCTCTCCTGAGGGGAACAGAAGGCCCAATTTGCAGACTGGATCTACTTCTCAGGGAAGTCTGCTACCTCTCTGGGACCAGGGTTAAAGACGTGAAGAGAAAGCTTCCTACCCTGGTACGGCCCTTGGATTATTATCTATTATTGATTTTTCAGGTAGGCAGTGGGAAAATTGCTACAAGGAGTCCGAAGGCAATCAAGAGACTTCAGAACCTTGGGAAGACTGGTTAAGGGATCAGGAGCGCAAGTAATGTCCTCCGATATCCTTCCAGTTGCAAGGAATGATGAGGGAAGAAACAGGAAGAGAAAGCAGATCAATACCTGGCTCCAAGCCTGGTGTCACCAGCAGAATTTTGGGTTCTTTGATCATGAGTTGGTCTACACGACACCAGGTCTGCTGGTAAGAGATTAGGTACACCTGTCTCAAAGGGTGAAAAGGATCTTTGTGCAGGGGTTGGAAGGACTCGATGAAAGAGCTTTAACATAGATTTGAAAGGGGAAGTGAATAAAACCAGGCTAGCTAGAGATAAGCCTGGGGGCAGCACATCAATATTTGAGGGACAATGTGCTATGGAGGTCCTTCATTCTGCCATCTCAGTGGAGGCAGGGGACGGAAATCCACATAGCAGCAAAGACACAATGGTTATTGGTTTGTTAGAAATTATGGAAGTGCCTGAGAACGGTCATGTAGGAATTAGGGCTTCTCCTACAAGAAAGGTAATGGGATCAATAGCCCAACTGAAGTGCGTCTATACCAGTGTACACAGCATGGGCAACAAACAAGAGGAGCTGGAAGCCATTTTGCAGCTACAATGGATGGCTATAAACTCTTTAGAAGGGATAAGCAAGGAAGAAGAGGTGATGGGGTAATCTTGTATGTTAGGGAATCTTTTGACTGCCTAGAGCTTGATAGTGGTGAGCAAAGGGTCGAGTGTTTACGGGTAAGAATCAGGGGAAAGGCCAACAAGGCAGATAACGTGATAGGAGTCTGTTATAGACCCCCAACCAGGATGAAAAGACAGATGAAATATTCTATAAGCAGCTGGGTATTCTATAAGCTCATGATCGCTAGAAGGAAATCTTAAAGGCAGAGGAGCTGGCCATCCCCATGTGCCTGGCTGAATGGAGAGCTTTGGCTGGAACTCAGGGAGAAAAAAAGAGAGTTTATGATCTTTGGAAGAAGGGACAGGTGACTCAGGAGAAGATGAGCTTATGCAGCTAGAAAATTAGAAGGGCCAAAGCCCAACTAGAACTTAATCTGGCTACTGCTGTAAAAGGCAATAAAAAATGTTTCTATAAATACATTAGCAATAAAAGGAGGGTTAAGGAGAATCTCCGTTCTTTGTTGGGTGTGGGGGGAAACATAGTGACAAAGGATGAGGAAAAAGCTGAGATACTTAACACCTTCTTTGCCTCAGTCTTTAATAGTAAGAACAATTTTCTCAGGGTACCCACCTCCCTGGGCTGGAAGACAGGGACAGGGGGCAGAATGAAGCCCCTATGATCCATGGGGGAAATGATTAGCAACTGCTACACCACTTAGACACTCACTGGTCTATGGGTCTGGATGGGATCCACGCAAGACTACTAAGAGGGATGGCGGAAGTGCTCACCAACTTACTTTCCATCATTTATCAGCAGTTCTGGCTAGCCAGAGAGGTCCCAGTTGACTGGAGGTTAACAAATGTCTCGCCCATCTACAAGAAGGGCCAGGGAACTACAGGCCTGTCAGTCTGGCCTTGGTGCTGGGGAATGTTATGGAGCAGATTATCCTGCGTGCCATCACATGGCACGTGCAGAACAATCAGGTGATCAAGTCCAGTCGGCATGGATTTATGAAAGGCAGGTCCTGTTTGGTTAACCTGATCTCCATCTCTGACAGGGTGACTCGCTTAGTGGATGAAGGAAAGACTATGACTACCCAGACTTTACTAAAATCTTTGTCACTGTTTCCTTTGAAAATATTTCCAGCATTCTCCTGGCAAACCTGACTGCTCATGGCTTGGACAAGTGCATGCTTTGCTCGGTAAAAAACTGGCTGGATGGCCAGGCCCAAAGAGTTGTGAATGGAGTTAAACCCAGCTGTTGGCTGGTCACAGTGGTGTTCCCCAGGGCTAGGTATTGGGGCCAGTTCTGTTTAATATCTTTATCAATGGTCTTGATAAAGGGACTGAGTGTCCCCCCAGTAAGTTTTCAGAAGACACCAAATTGGGCAAGAGTGTTGATCTGCTTCAGGGTAAGAAGGCTCTACAGGGGGATCTAGACAAGCTGGATCAACGGGCCAAGGCAATGGTATGAAGTTCAACAAGGCCAAGTGCTGGCTCCTACATTTGAGTCACAACAACCTCACGCAGTGCTACAGGCTTGGGGAAGAATGACTGGAAAGCTGGCTGGCAGAAAAGGACGTGGGTGTGTTGGTCAACAGTGTGCCCAGGTGGCCAAGATAACAAATAGCATCCTGGCTTGTATCAGAAATAGTGCGGCCAGCAGGACTAAGGAAGTGATCATCTTCCTGTACTCAGCACTGATGATTCCCCACCTCAAATACTGTTTTCAGTTTTGGGCCCCTCACTACATAAAAAGACATTGAGGTGCAGGAACATGTCCAAAGGCGGCCAACGAAGCTAGTATAGGGTTGAGAGACCAAGTCTTATGAGGAGCAGCTGAGGGAACTGGGGATGTTCAGCCTGGAGAAAAGGAAGTTGAGGGGAGACCTTATCACTCTCTACAACTACCTGAAAGGAGGTTGCAGTGAGGTGGATGTCAGTCTCTTTTCCCAAGTAGCAAGTGACAGGGCAAGAGGAAATGGCTTCAAGTTGTGCCAGGGCTGGTATAGGTTGGATATTAGGAAAATTTTCTTCACCAAAAGGATTATCAGGTATTGGAAGAGACCGCCCAGGGAAGTGGTTGAATCACCATCCCTGGAGGTATTTAAAAGACGTGTAGATGTGGTGCTTAGGGACATGGTTTAGTGGTAGACTTGGCAATGCTAGGTTAACAGTTGAACCTGATGATCTTAGAGGTCTTTTTCCAACCTAAATGATTCTATGATTCTATGAATAAGTGGAATACTAATTTTTATAGTGAATTTAGAAGTTTTTCTTTCAGACTAGAATTAGTTTGTGGAATTAAGCCTTTTCACATTTATGTCAAAGTGTAATGTGCTGCCCCAATTCAAGCAACTATTATGTTTACTATCAGATCCAAAATTTCTCATAGAAAAAATACTTCTCTAATGTTGTTTCAATCATGATATAATTTAATTAACAATATTTAATTAGATTTAAAAACATTACCAGGAAAAGAAGAGTAATGCATAAGAAGTTTAACTTTTCCGAAAGTTAGATGACACATAATGGATGGGTAGGTAATATGCAGAGACACCTACCCTGCCTAAATGGTGGACTCACTATCCAGAATCAAAACTGAATTCATTGCTAAAGTTAAAGAAAATTAAAAAGTATCAATATAAAAAGGCTGAAAGAAGAGCTATGTATTGATGCCACTGGGTGGAGTTCTGATCAATTTGAAAAGTGATGCAAGAACAGATGGATATACCCAATTTCATCACCTAAAGGTCAAATGGTACTGAGGTCAGAATTGTCCTGACTTGACAATGTCCTTGAATTGCTACTGTATACAAATAAGAAATGTTCAATCCTTTGATGCCCTTCTCCTAAGGAAGAGACACTTTCTTCAAAACCTATTTAGGACTTGGATTAACAGAATTAGTGACTTTGGTCCTTTCCTGACAATCAGAGGTACCAACATAAACTGACAACCATATGACAAAATGCAAGAACAGCTAAGGGAGGGAATATTGCAATTCATTCTAAAGGACAGAGAGAAGATGAATCAATATTTATTACTAAAAGACTCCGTTGGGAATTTCTGCACTTCAAAGGAAGTCAAAATTTGTCCTTGAAGAGTGAGAAAAACTGCTTTTCTAGAACAGTGGCCTGACTGGAATCCAAATCTTTGTTCCAAAAATTCAGACTCCTGCCAGGCTCTGATTTCAGGAATATCCAAAATCAATACCCTTAGCATGCCTCCACAGATTTCTGTGCATAACTCTCATTCCACGTATTAACTGAGAAGGCTATGCCAGAAGTAAAAGAGAAAAGAGGCTACTCCAAAGCAGTCTCCAGATTTTAAAATTGTCTCTTGAAAACAACAATCGGGCTGGATTATAGAATTTGCATCTGATATCTGAGACAAATTTGCCTGGGTAACTAATTTAATTGTCTCTGTTACACATACAATTCACATGGAGTGTATTGTGACCATAGAAGATATGGTTTGCATTTTGTCTTTTAAGAAGAATTTAATCATAACCTAATTTCTAAGTTACCTTATTCACTAGTCTTATTATTGCTAAAGTACAAAGAGGTCACACTTCTCTGAGTGCATTTGCCTGACAATAATATGCAGTGTATGAACCTTAAAGTAGTATATATTATGTCATATCTTTCCGAGTTTATTGTCTTAGGGTTACCTTTCATTCTAAAGGTCACGGACTTGCCAGGACATTAAAGGTGTCCTGACAATTAGCCATACTGAAGCCATACAAATAAATCAAAGTACAGCCATGCTACCATGATATTAGCCACACTAAAACTAATTACCAGTTTAAACATAGCTAAGAATTTACTAGCACTATCAGATCGTTCTTTCCCTACAAGTTCAGCTTAGCTCATTCTCAACCCCTCTTCTGTCCTGTGTTTGCATATTAAGTGACACATGCAAAAAGAAAAAAACCTAGCACTCTCTCTTTTTTATAATAGCTATCATCTGTGTGCTTGAGGGGCAAAGGAAGGAGTATTTTCTCCTAATTCCTAGTCTTGCTTAAACCTTCATGCTTGTGTTAAATAAAAAGTGGAATCCATTTTTACATTCATTTTCAATGTGTTCTGTGTTTCTATTTATGGAAGCCATTCAATGTGTGCAAATACCACATTCTTTTGAATTCTGCTATATTTCCATTCTGGCTCAGTAATTAAAAAAGATAGTGATTACCCTAACTAAATACCAAAAGCTCAGAGTTTTGGTGTTGTTTTTTTCTTTTCTGTACCTTAAATTGGCCAGTATTTATTCCTTTTTGTCATATGGGCTTTGCATGTGACATTTTGGAAAAGCATCTCTGATCTCCAGAATAATACCAACAGTACAAACACCTCATGGCATTACTGCAAGCATTTAATCAATCTTCACATTAATTAATTTCAATTTTCTCCTTATATGGTACTTAACTGGAGTGGTTTTTTACCTTTCATTATTTTTAACACTAATCCTATATTAAATTGAAGCTCCCTTAGCCATTTTGATGTTCATACAATATATAGTTATTGTTGCTCAACGCTCTTGAAAATTATTCTACCTTCTCTGGAATATGCACAAAAGGATGCTGTATGACCTTGAGCAGTAACTGGCAAATGACCTTGAATATGTTTTCTAAATCCTACACTTTGATTTAGTAAGAACATTTCTCAAGAGAAACTATTTACTAATTTAACCATATTGTACTATCCAATTTACTTATTTTTATTTTATATCTTTATTTTTAAGGACATTTGATATTAATTAGACAGAAATATTATGAAATGGGCTTTCTTCACTAAATAAACATGTATTATTGAATTATTCCTTTAAGAGTGATTAATAAATTATGTTAATAATAGTCTACTCTTGTCTTGCAACTATTGAAAAGAAATGCTCTTTGAAGTTTTCTGTGTTCTTAGTAGTAGGCTAAATAATGCCACAATGTTTCTGATTGAAGATATTGGCTTCCACAAGAATCATTATTTCATTTACTATTTCATTACTAATTACTGCAGTGCCCAGGAGACCTGTTCGTGGACCAGAATGCTCTGTACTTTCTGAATATTGAACAAGCAATAGTTTATTCTTTCAGATAAAAATGGAAATATTGTTAAAGCTAGTGACAGTCATATTTCAATAATATGTATACTTTCACTTTTGTTTACATTTATTTTCATGAAGTGTTACTTATACTATATCCATATATTTTTAAAAGTTGTTGGTTTTAATTATTATTTTATTTATTTTAAATTATTTTAATAAACATTGGTTTATTTCAATGTGTAGATCTATTTTTCTATTTAAGCAACCTCATTTAGTACCCAAAATGGGATAGGAATGGAGTATTAATCTCATGAACACCTTTTATCAATAATTCCATGCATGACATTTGTTTATGAATTAGGTTGGTGATAAACAATTGGCTAATCCCATCCTACTATTGATCTTGATAATATGACTTGTTTTCTTTTCTTTCTGCTACAATTAATGCGAAAATTAGCTACTGAATAACACTTTGATGAATTACTCTCCTTTCTCTGATTTCCAATTTGTAGAGACAACATCAGACCACAAGCACCTGTAAGGTTAACCCATCAGTGTCTCTACCTTGATGGTTGATAGGCTTTCCCTTGCCATAGTTTCCTCAGCCCCCTACAAAATCCTGTTCTATGGAGCACAAACCTGAGAAGAGTCTGCAGTGCCCAGTCATTATGACTTTAAAATTAAAATACAAAAATTTTGTGCGTGTTTGCCCACCCTGCAGTTACAGATGAAGAAAAGTGACATCATGGAGGTCACAGAATACAAGGTTTGAGAGAGTATTGAGATGCCATTCTTTGTTCTCTAGGCCCAGATCATCATATTGACAACATTTCTGGCAAACACCTGAAGGATATAGGGATATACCTTTATTTCTAGTTCTCAGAGCCAGAGGAAGAAAAACCTTCAGAGAGCGGCAAGCCATTTTACATTACATATGTTTATGCAAGAGCAGTGGTGACACACAAAGTAAAAAAAAAAAAAAAAAGAATTCTACAAAGCAACGCAAATACAAATAACAAGGCAAAGATTAAGTGGTTTTAATGAAAAAAGTTAATCAAGTAGGTTAAAAGACTAAATGGAATGAAGAAAATTCAGATTCTATGCTGGGCCCTGCACTGGCAGAAGAGAACATTACAATACAGTTTTTGTTGTTTAATATTTCTTCTGCTTTAATTGATTCTGTGATGTTTTGCATTTCACTGACACGTGTCACGGCTCCTTTGACACAGCAGGTTGTTGACCATATGCTTGACAGAATGGGGTACTACTCACAAGAAATCTTGACTACTGATAAAACTATTGTTGACAGACTTAAAAGTTTTGTTGTTTGGGTTTTTTTTCTCTAGAGAGAGAGATTGTGTACAAGTAACTGCACTGAGAGTTATGTGTTTATTGTCTTGCAGTCACGCTCAGATCCAGCCCACTCGGCTACCAGAGAGATTTGTTCTGGCTGTCACCTGCCGGATTCTGAGAGCCAAGTTTGCAGATTCTAGTATGGGCATCACACCAATAAATCTGGCAACCAAGATTTGTTATAAGGAAGACCAGCTGAGGTGTAAAAGTCTCTTTCAACAATATTTGAGGTGGAGATTTTGCAAGAAAAATTTAGTTCATAACTCCTCAGATAACAGGCAAGTGAGATCAGAGACCTGCTTGCTCTCTGCTGTCTGTATTCCCTCCACAGCATTAGCAGATATGAAAAGTAATTCAAAAAATATTTTCAGAAAATTTAGTAGATCATGCTCCAGAGGGAAAGTAGAGATGGGAGGTTGGGGAGAGGATTATGAATCACATGTGAGTAATAATGCTTCTTCCAAGTGAAGGGAAAAGCAGTTATGTAATAGAGACAAAAGTGAAAACAATCAAACCTGTACCAAATATTCATGTGCAAGTTTTCTGTTTTTCTTTTTTCTTGAAGATTTGGGAACTGAGAAAAGTAAGTAAGAAACTATGGAAGTGTACATCTCAAAATGTGATAAGAAACATTTTCTTATGGAGTACTTGGTTTGATCAAAATCTCAGAAAAGATACCCCAAGGCAGTTGGTGCCCAATACATCGCAGATTCTCAATATTTAAAGCTTTGGGGTGTTCATCCGGGTCTCTGAGTCACAGGATTTCAACCCATCAAGGCAAGGCAGTGGTATACTGCAAACAGAGAGAAGGTTGCCTTTTCACCAGTAGATTTGGCTTTACTTATTAAAGGCAATTGCTACAATCATTGCCTTATGAAGCTCCTAAGCTTACTCTGTAACCCACAAAGCAGGCCCAACACAGCTGCATAAGGTAGGGAGTGAGGACTGTTCTTCATGCACAGATTCTAGGCAGACTATTTTGACCACAGGGACTGGCATGAATTCCTCACAGAGCCCCATAATGGGGTAATGTGAACCCACTATGGCTCCCGATTCTTCTGCCAGAAGCGTGGTCTCTCCACATCTCACAAAGACCTCTGTGCATAAGCAGAGCTCATGTGTACGTTTTGGGGCCAGAATATTGTGAAGGGCACAGATTTGTCCTGCAGCAGAGAGCAGACAGATAACCTGACGGACATTTAGTGCTTTGGGTAGATTCTAGCATGCAAGTCCCTCAGAACTTCACCCACTGTGCAGGTGTAGGCCTGTGCTTTCAAAGAAAACTCTTTCAGCATTGCATTCAGTGAAGTTCAATTCCAGATCTAATTCCTTCCTTGTACTTGCTGCAGCAACTCTTAGATAACATGTAAGAAACAAAAGGCATGTTGTTGTACCAGGATTTTTTAAGAAGTTATTCATTGCTATACTTTAGTTGAGATCTGTGAAGAAACACATGTGCATATTTTGAGAATGTGCTATGCCAGGTTACCCTAAGTCACAGTGTGTTTAAACAACCACTTTATTCTACCATCTGGTACATGATAGGTTTCTGATAAATACGTGCCTGCGCTTTGACTGTGGGATGCATGCAAGTATGGAGGCTGGATTTTTCCAAGATGTTTGTCTCAGTCTCAGACAAACAGCTTTGGCAACGTGCAGGAGCTGTCTGTGGGTGCAGTAGTAATCCTTTTCCTTTATTTCACTCCCTGCAGCCCCAACACCCATCCCCAAAAAATTACCAGGACAGTGTGAGGTGAGCTCAGGCTATTGCTGTAAGCCAAAGAGGTGACTGTAGCTCAAACAAATGTAGCCAAGTACAAGACTGGATTGATGCATAGACAAAACCAGCATTTGCCTAAGGCAGCTGACTGCTGAGAACCCCAGGGTCCCTGCTTTGGAGAAATGGAGGAGAAAGAAGATCTGGCATTTGAGCAACACATTGTCCTAATCCTCCAAGTTCAACCTCCAAACCACTGCTCTCCTGTCTGGCTTCTCCCCCCTCGCACTTGTGTTCATCCTTTCTCTGGATGGAGAAGGCCTTGCCCCTGCCCTCTCCCCTTCCCTCCCTCTCACACACCAGCAACAGGTCAAGTGAGAAAATGCTACCGAGAGTACAGCAAGAGGAGGACACCACTGCAGAAGGGAGAGGGGACTTCTGGCAGGGTTGCACAGGCAACGTGGTCACCTGGGGCAGGAGGAAGAAGCTTCAGTACCAGATGGGAAGTGGTCACAGGTAAAGAAGTATGAGGTTTTCCTTCAGAAAATTAAAGGCTGAGAGATAAGAGGGAAATAGTCCCATGAGGACCAACAGCCCTCCGAAGCCTGCACAAGCCCCCTCTATCCTGATAGGCCTCTCCCAGGGCCATAGAAACCGCGGGAACGCCTCCAATTCTCCCTCTTTTATCTGAAAGTCCTGAAGCTGTGGGCCTTTTCCAGCCTTTGTCATCCAGTTCTCCTCAGTGGCTCATCTCCCCCTTCCTCCACTCTTTACTGCTATCAGAATTGATTGTCTTCTCCTCAAGGATGTCCTCATTCAGCTTTGCCAATGCCACTGAGAAACCCTGAGCTGGCTCCAAGCTTGTTTTACTTTCCATATATCCTGGCAGTGTTGCTGCAGTAGCATGTTGCTCAGTGCACTCTGCGAAGCCTGCCCACAAACCTGGTAAATGCTCAGATTTTTAAGCCATGAAAAGATGGAGCTGTGAGGTCAGCTGTGCAATATCAGACCCAAGCTCACTTGGTTGTGGGCAGCAGTCATGGCATATTTTATGTTGAGCAGCTAAGGCCCTTTCTGGCCAGAGGTAGCATAATTAGATAACACTTTAGAGAATATTTTATTGAGAATAACTCCATGTAATGCAGAATGGATCAAAACGCTAGGATCTGATCCCAACTCTACCACTTTTTTGTTCTTTTTACTTAAACTTCAGATCTCAAGAATTTGCCTTCTAAGCCTCGCTCTATATTTCAGTCTCAGCTCAGTACATGAGGTTTCCTAAAAACATAACCTCTTCATACTTCATCAGTTTTATGGTTGACAAGCATATTAGATGAAATATGATAGAAAAAACCCAGCCTCACTGCTCTCTAGTTTTTGGGAAAATTGCTGTAACAGATCAGGCCAGTGTCGCATATTGTCTGACATGTCACTAGTGTTGGCCAGTGTCTGACAAAGCTTTAGAGAGAGCTACAAAGCGCAAGCAATAAATACCTTTATGACTAAGATGAAAGTTAATTTGTGTTCCCACTTAATGAGTTCTTAATTTATACGCTGAAGTGCAAGGGTTGAGCTCTTATAAAACTGTGTCTTTTGGAAAATAAGTAAGTGCTTCCATTTTTCTTACTCTGCTGCAGTTCTTTTCGCTGTTATCAGCACGTTATTTTAATAATATCTTGTAGCAGTAAGATCCATCAGGGTTGGGTTTTTTTGTGCCGAATATTATAAGGAAAAGAGCCTGATAGAAGTTGTTATTTATATAGTACTCTATAGCTACCCAATGCATTAGTATATAATAAAAACTAAACAGAAAGGTCCAATCCATTGCTGCTGTCAGCCCTTCTCTCACAGACCTATCTCTTACAGACCTTTCATACTTCCTGTTACACATTCAAGGAATGAGCTACTTTTGCCTTATTTAATCTTTTTTTTTTTTCAAGAAACTCTTTGCATATTGCTAATCATTTCCATTGTCGCTTCTGCGTCTTTGCTGCTTCTTCCACCTTGCTGAGGTGAGCCATGTAAAACTGAGCAGTAGTTGAGGTTAGCACATTGTACCCTTCATTATTATTCACCAAATGCTGCTATCTGACCTTGGGAGAGCGTTGTGTTGTACAGGTTTGTATTTCTGTCATTTCCTTAAGTAGTTACAGTTATTTGTGAACACAAAACAACAAAGTTGTTCTCCCTGGCGCACACTGCCTCCCTTTGCTGAAGGGAACATCTTGAACTCTTCACATACGTTGACTCATTATGACGGATGAAGTAGGATGTGACATCCCACTTACAGTTCCCCAACATAAACAGTTGAAACATAATAAGAGCTCCCATCTGCCTCTCTCCTTTTCTCCCCCAAAACTAAAAGCAAAATTAAGAACCAAAGTCATTCACATCTTCATTCAGGGAACAATTATATTAGAAAGCAAGAACATCCACATCTTCGAGCAGGTATCAGTGCTGAAGTTATGTTGCTATTATTCCAAACAACAGCAAAATTCTTACTGGTTTTGGAGAAACATATACATGAAGGGGACTTTTTCCTGGTATAATTTTATGTCTACCTGGAGAGGTTTTATCCACAGGCTGGCTTAGGTTTGAGTCTTCCACGACACATGCTGGTATCTGACAGTGCAAACTGAAATTTATCTGAAGTAAAAGGACAGGGTATGCTATTTCTTAGCAGTAACAGGAATATAAGAATCTCTGGGGCTGGAATCCATTTCTTGACCTGATTTTCTTCTGTAATTAATGATCAGAGTAACAGTTCACTGAAAGTCTCAATAGGACTGCAACGTATATGAACGTTTTCATAGGTGCCCCACTGTAACAGAATAAACTGTAATTTTTCTATTTCCTGTAGCTACTTCCAGACAGTGAATGCCACCCAGGACTTTAGTTACCAGGAATGGAAAAGTAATTCATGCCCAAAGCAACAGGGGGAAAATGGCTATAAAAACTAACTTGAAAAAATACCATTTTATGGTGATACATTTTAGGAAAAAAGCTTCCAAAACCCAACTGAGATTTAAGGCACATAAGTCCAAAGTACTTTGAGAACTTTGATGGAAAAGATGTAAAGCATTATTTAAAATCAAATTCAACCTCTATATAGTTCTACAGGAATTTGACCTATTCTCTTTCATTTCATTACCACTACTTGATAGGTCAGGGACATTTCTAAATTATGATAACTAGAAACTTTATGTGCT
Source organism: Limnodromus scolopaceus (assembly GCA_028565335.1). Classification (NCBI taxonomy): domain Eukaryota; kingdom Metazoa; phylum Chordata; class Aves; order Charadriiformes; family Scolopacidae; genus Limnodromus; species Limnodromus scolopaceus. The sequence continues at coordinate 116,490,686 of JAOXNO010000001.1, forward strand.
CTCATTTAAATTATTGAAATAATTTATTTTAAAAATATTTTTTAAATTTTAAAAAATATTGAAATGATTTATTTTTAAATGTTCATTGTTAAATGAAATACTAAAATGAACTAAACATTTTTTTCTCTAGTTACCCTCAAAGTAACAATTAGATATGTATTTTGGACACTGGCTATGTCTACAGAAAGCCATCAGCATAGAAACTGAGGCTAGTTCTGTAGAAATGGAACATTAGAGGAGTATTAGTGGAGTATTTCCCCAGCCTATTTAGCCTGGTTGAGAAAAACGCGTTTGTCTGAACAGGGCAACACCCTATCTTCATCTCGTCACATCACGGGGTAAATTAGAATAGCTGTATGAGAACAGATCAAAAGCCCGGGTGGCATGAAAGGTCTTTCAAAGTGGTGGATGCCCCAGGAAAGAACACAGAGCAGTCTTCTCCTGGTGTACTCTCCCACCAAACCAAGCGGGTCCTTAGCCACAGCTGCATCTGGATTTCTTATTCAGTAGCCCTTGATGAAGGTGTGTCCATGAATTTGCTGAATCTTATTTTCAGTCCACTTATGCTTTTCAAACTCAGTTATATTTTAACCTTCACAACATCTTGTGGCAATGAATTCTACAACTTCAATTAAATGGTGAGTTGAAAATCTACTTACTTTTTATTTTATTTTTTTTTCTTGAATGTACTACCTAATCATCTTATTGGGTATCCTCTATAGTTTTGATATTATAAGAAAGATAAAAACCTATTCCCTATTCACACTGTTCACAGCAGTCATGTTCTGTTACTCTAGTTAGTGCTTATTTCTTTTCCAAGATAAAAGGTAGTGTACTTTGACTATTCTCAGTCAGTAGGCAAGCTGTTCTATGTCCTTGTCCAACTTTGTTTTCCTTCTCCATACCTTTTTTGTTCACTGAGGTGCTTTCTGAGATACCATGACCATAACTGTAAAATGTTCAGGATATGCATATACCAAGGAGTTTAGTACAGACATAAGGTTTTCCTTTCCAGTTTTCATTTTTACCTTCTTTCCTGATCCAACTTGCTTTTTTTGAACACTATAGACAATGAGATGACACTTTCAGCAGATTATTCACAATTACTTCCCTAAGGACTCTTTTGTACCAGTTAATTTAAAGTCTATCATTATGTTTCTACACTTGAAATTTTTCAATATGTTGGGTACATTCCTACCCACTCTACTACTTAGGGTAATAGGCTACCACTCTAACTAGTTTTTTTACTACTCTTCCATTTACTATCTACTGCTTTACTGGACAGTAAGATACAGCAGGATCTTGGGTCAGCACCTTTAGCAATGTCAGGCAGCACCCATGGCCCATGTATGCAGTGAATACATTACATACACAGGAAATTCAGTTTACTAGCACGTCTTACTATTCATAAAGATTTCTCTTACAGCCTTAATTCCGTCCCTTGGAGATGTTTCATCTTAGATTCAGGTAAATTATTGTTCAATAACAGGATTTCCAGAATAGATAATATCTGTGTCTTCCCAGATATTTTCTCTATATTTATTCTTCTCCACTCACCTCAGACCCATTTACCTGTTCACTAGCTGCACCACATATGGAAGTTAATTTAAGTTTGAGCCTGCTGTTCTTTGTGAAAAGGTATAAAATGGTATGCACATGTAACACACATTAGATTAATCCTTATCTTAATAAACAGATGCATTACTTTGTGTCAAATGGAAATCTCTTGTATAAATAGCCTGTTGTGACAGACTGTTGCATAATTCATTAAAAATATATTCATTTATGCATTTAGATATTTATGGAAACCTTTTTTTAATTAATCCTTTCAATACATTAATCAAACCCTATAAAAGGTTCTTCTACCCACTGGGGTCTTATTGAGAAGAGAAATTTGCAACTGCTGAATCAATCAAAGATTTGAGGAAGATGCTTAAGGGACAACCAGTAACATTCTTTTTACAAATCCCACTGGAACTTTTTGTACAATTTGCGTGGGAAAAACTGTGTCCTGGGAATAGGAAGCGTTTTTGATGTTGCAGGTTTAGCTTCGGAGAAGTGAGGCTCGAGAGCTTCAGGATCAGGTCAAGTCTAAATGCGAAGAGGAGATTTTCAGGGAGGAGGAAAAGATTTTTTCTTTTTGATCTACCTAACAAATATTGAAAAGGCATGATTTTTTCAAGGGATAAGTGCTCCACAAACCAAACTCATAAGTAAGTCACTTCAGGAAATAAAAAATCTTGGCTTATTAAAAGAAGACAGGTGCAAACACTGAAGGAATCAAAGTCAACCATGCTGTATCATTGCCTACAAACGCTGACGGACACCTATAGTTTTGACTGACCTGTTCAAGAGCAGCTCACTGCAGACACCTTGCATGGAAAATTGTGCCAGTATGCAACATATTAAAATTAGGTGCCAGCCCAGCAGCTCACTCTCAGTGTCCAGAGACACCTCAACAGAAGAGTACATCAACTTTTTAAGTGTGCTCTGGGAAAGCAGCTTTTAGGGAGAGCTTCTGAGATGGGTGAAACCTGGATGATGGGAGGCTGACAGGGGTAGCCATGATGGGATGAAGGCAGGATGGTCAAGAGACACTGTTGCCATGGCAACAGTGCCTGGGAAAGGCAAAAGAGGAAACCTGTGATTAAAATGGCTGAAATAGGGAGGAAAACAGGGCTACCAATGTGATGCCAGCCCAATGCTGGTGCGTGCTGTGACAGGCTGACACACACTCATCACCTCAAATGACTAAAGCTGCCAGTCACTCTGTCAAGCGATGATTTGACTTGGCTGTCTGGCCAAATGCCGGGTGCTTCTAGGAGGCCACAGACTGAAAATGAGTTTAGGGTGTTTGAATAAAGTCTTCAAATCATTTTGTGAGCACATGGTGCTCAACATAGCTTGAATGTTTAAATAAGTTCAAATAGGTCTCAGAAGCCTTTTGTCAGGCCCAGCACCAAAGTAACTTCCAGTGAAAAAAAAAAAATTAAATAAAAAAAAGGAAAAATATCCATTGCACCTACGTGAGTCAAACATGCAGAGAAGAGTCACTAACTTGTACACATTGTTTCGTATGTGTTTATAGTAAAAGCAGTTGCAGATTGAGTAATCCTGATTGAACAACTCCATGACACAACAGCAATTGCCAGGATTTTCTTTGTGAATGGATCTGGGCAGAACATCCTTAAAATCACCCACTTGACTTAATAGAAACCCAGAAGACAGAGGACACTGCAAATTACTTTGGCAAAGCTGAGTCATCTGTACAGAAACTCAAAACTAACATTAATCTGTTGCCCAGACCAGCTAGTAAAAAAAGAATTTTTGACAGAACCTGACTTAAATTGCAACAATTTGCAGACCATACTTCCCCTGTCAAATGACCATATCAAAGTACAAGCCACTCAGCCTGTGTACTTTCTAGGGGAGTTTTCACTGTCTGTATACTGCTTCTAGCCAGAAGAGAAACCCAATTTCCTTACACAGAAAAAAACTCCAATGCAATTAGTTCTCAAGACACTCCAGAATAGTACAGGATCCCATATCATTACTTTCTATTAAAATCACAAATAAAGGCACCTAAAAGAAAACAGAAAAGGGGGAGAAAGAAGAGTTATATATCTGTACAATTACTTATACTTCCCATGGCTGTTTACCTTCTAAAATTTTTAAAATACATTTTCACAACATTGTTGAAAAGAATAGTAAAAAGCAGCCCCCTTTTATAGTATGGAATTGATACACAGTGAAATTAAATGAACTACTGAAGATCGCTCCAGAAATCTGCACTGGAGCAAAAACTTGCATTTCTTATGTTCTAACTCTGCACCTAAACAAAATATCGGTGTTCCCTTAGGCACAGGTACCCTGCAGCATTGCAATATACATTGGAAAATAAGGCTGCAGTAAGCACTGAACATTGCACAGGGAATGGGTTGAGGTTTTTGTTGGTTTTGTTTTATGTTTGTCCCAGTGCGCTTTCAGAAAGTAAAATAAGTTATTCAGGCACTGCTTTTTCATAATCTCAAGGGTACTTGGTGTGCGGATAAGCCATCGATTTTTGTTCTCAGTCTGTTACAGTCACATACATGCAGTAAAAGTAATTTCCTCGGGACTAATATCATTTGTTCTCCAGGGTTTTTCCTTATGAAAACTGAATTTTGAACAATCTTTATGTAACCTTTACTATTAAGGTTACAAGAGATTGAGATCCATTTGTGAGATAAGCAAGGCATAAAATTTTGCTTCTGCAAACTTTCCTAACAAAGTTCTTTATGTAAGGGAAAGAATTAAGTTTTTTCTTCGATACAATTTCCAATTGAAAACAAAAACCCCCTGTTAAATTACTTTCCCTTCCTGGTTTGTGCATTTATTGCACTAAAACCTCTTTTAAATCTAATTTTGACTTTCAGTCTAAAGTTATTAAAATTCAAGTTTAAGGAGAACATGACTTTTCCCCTCTTGGAACAGTATGAGATGTTTTATTGCTATATTTATTCTAAATCAGAAAGCAACATGTTCTTAAAGGTAAATAAGTTGTTAATACTAGAGCTTGATAAAGAAACATGGTTAGGCCTTTAGCTTATGAAAACTAGACCAAAACTTTACTTTAATCATGAAGAAAAAAAATATTTGGACTGTGGGCATTTATGCACCTTACCTATAGCGATATTCAATTAGAAGCATTTGGGGGGCTGGATATTGATCTTCTAGTTGTCAAAGTCAAGTCTCATTGTCAGTGGCGGGAGGTTTTCCTCATTAAGGCACGGCGGTCATTACAGTGTGCAACACTACTGTGATGTGACTACAAGGCACAAAAATCAGATGCCTGCCAACCGCTAAGTGGTGGACCTGTCTTTGCAGCTGGGCAGCTGCGGTACATACATATTGCTGTTGTCAGTTGAAGTGAGCTTCTGAACAGCAAGGCCTGGGGCGTAATATAAGAGGGAGTTAAGGACAGTTGGCGGGTAGGAGCTGGCGTAAGTGCTGCTCTGCAGCCATAGGACAGTGAGATACCCTTAGTCAGAGGTGCCTGAAGGTAAGGTTTCCTCAAAAATTTCCTCTGTGTTCCTGTTGAAATACAGAAGAAGAACAGTACCTGGATCTTCCTTTTATTCATATTGAACATGCTTTTCTCTGTTTGGAGGTGATATTTAAGATCTCTTAAAGCTAGTATAATCAGAAATAAACACATTATTACGGTCTGAAATGTGAGTAAAAACAAACCAAAAAACCCTCTCTATCTCCAGAAACATGACAATATCCCTAAGAACCCTCATCCACTCCAATCATTTCATGGAGCATCTCATTACCCCCTGGAAGGACAGCTCTGAAAATGGTGTTTTGATGACTAAGGGACAATCACCCTGATGTATTTCCTGACCAAAGGTGGGATCAGTAGTCAGATTTTTGGGTAGCTAGTCCCCTCACTAAATCAGGTGTCTCCAGGAGCCAGAGCCAGGCTGGCCTCCATGGAGTTCATACTGTGTCCAGCACACCCCATGTTCCTTTACATCCCCTTCTACTGCTAGGCATATACCCCTAGGCATTTCCAAATCCAAGATCCTTACGGAAATAAATTTTGTTATGCCAGTTTGTGCCTGTGAATGGTTTAGGACAGAAGAAAACAGTTCGAACACCCTGCTTTGTGTAACCTTTCAACCCCAAGCTTTCTAGCCACCTCCCCTCCACCTGCACAATTCCTAGTGCCATGGAAAGTAGAGAGAAATAGGAGATGGCAGATATTGCTATAGCTATTTGTGGACTCCACTGTGGGAGACACAAGATCGGTGTGTGACCAGGAGACATCCACTGAATAATTTTTATCTACTTCGTAGAGAATGAATGTCCTATCCAAACCGCTTGCATCCAGCAGGACCAAGAACATCAGAAGAGAAAGTACAGTACATCGTGATACAGTTTTTTTTCCGTAGGGAGCAAAGCACATTCCCAAATTATATTGGTAACAATAAACCTCTGAAATAATACAGTACATCTCTCTCCAGTGAACGGCATCATTCTGTATTCTTCAGAGCTGGGTGGAATAAAACTGCACAGAACAAGGGTTTCAAGTTTCCCTTTTTGATGCTCTCAGACCTGAGCAAAAATAATTAATTTCTCCACCTCCACAAAGGATTTTGGCAGTTTTGCCATCAGTGGAACACAATAATTGTCAGTAAAAAGAGCCAATTTCCACAGAAAAGCTAATATGCAAGAAAACAAGCAGCACACATGAGAACACCTTCTCTTCATTTCAGATCAGCCTGGGGACAGAAAATTGGTTTGTTTTACTTTTTAAAGTAATGCAGGGCACAAATCTTAACTCTTCTCTTGATCATTGAAAGGGATGTCTGAGGGTATGAACACAATCCTGCTATATGCCGTTTGAATTACCAGCCAGCTCCTGTTGGTTTACAGCTGGATTAGAGAGCTTCAGGGCTCCCTAACCTGAGTATTGCCTCTTTTTGGCACACAAGATGTAGTGATGAATGCTCCTCCATGGCTGCGATGCTTTGGGACACACCTGCCACCTACCTGTATCAGTAACTCAGGCCCAACATCTACCAGTAGTATAAATGGTTAAAGCCTCCCCTCTCCCTCCAGTGCTGCTCACGGTTTGGACAGCTGTGAAACACATCCTGCACACAGGCTGGTAATCCAGCATTAGAGGTAATGAAGGTTTCCCACCACTTCCTATTCTAAACCTCCCACTTTCAGCTGCTTATGATGTTACTGAACTGCAATGACCAAGCTACAGACTTCACAGAGTTATTTCACTGAGGATGAGCCTGTCAAGAGGTTTCAGCTAAACCATTTTGGACATTTCTCAGCAACATAAAACTGACCATCTAGAAAAAAACCCAAACCATTTAGTTTGGAAATTCTAAGTGTTCTTGTCTTGGAACTGAGGAACCTGAAATATGATGGTGAGGGAGAGGAAGGTAGACCAGTTCTTTCCCCAGTGATGTCCTGTGGGGTTGAGTTTCAGCTAAGGGTTAACCTCAACAGAAAAACTAAAATTTCAATTCACTAATGCAGAGTGGCAAGTTCCATGTTACATCTGGACAACCACCATGTGTGAGTTGAGACTGCTCCATCTCTTTGTAGGTTCCCAATGCCAAGTAGAATAAATGCTTGCATTGCCCTGAACAAATGTCACAGTAGGGATGGAGGTTCTGAATGGGATTTCCTTCTACAATTTCTAGCCCTACTACTGAGATACCAGAAATTGGAACAGTACACAAGGGGAATATCTCTATTCTCTTCTCAAAACTTCATTTGTCTGGGCCCTTAAGGGCTTAAGGAAAGAGAAACGTGCTAAGTTCAATATAAGGGGATCAGACCTCTCAGGAGATGGAGGGTGGGAATGAAGAAATAGACAAAAATAGGAATGGTAGGGAGCTGTGAGGCAGGTGGGACTGGGGAAAGGAAGAAAAAGAGTGGAGAGATGTTGTGCAGGACAAGCCCTGAAGGTGATGGCCACTGCAGTACATTTCCTGGCAGAGACCTGGAGGTTTCCAATTCTCTTCTTGCCCCCACAATACCTATGGCAAACTGTGTGTCTTCTGGCTCTCCTCATACCAGCTACATGTAACTGCTTGTAGCCCTCCCCTGAAAGAATCATATAATAGAATCATAGAATCGTCTAGGTTGGAAGGGACCTTAAAGATCATCTCGTCCAACCATCAACCTAACTCTGACAAAAAAATAAATGAGAAATGAGAAATAAGAAATAAGAAATAAAAATCACTAAACCATATTACTGAGAACAGTGTCAACCCGTCTTTTGAACACCTCCAAGGATGGTGCCTCAGGTACTTCCCTGGGCAGCCTATTCCAATGCCTGATAACCCTTTCAGTGAAGAAATGTTTCCTAATATCCAATCTAAACCTCCCCTGGCACAACTTGAGGCCATTTCCCCTTGTCCTATCTCCCCTGACTTGGGAGACGAGACCAACACCTGCCTCTCTACAGCCTCTTTTCAGGTAGTTGTAGAGAGCGATAAGGTCTCCCCTCAGCCTCCTCTTCCCCAGACTGAACAATCCCAGTTCCCTCAGCCTCTCCTCATAAGACTTATTCTCCAGACACCTCATCAGCTTCGTTGCCCTTCTCTGGACCTGCTTCAGCACCTCAATGTCTTTCTTGTGGTAAGGGGCCCAAAACTGGACACAGTACTCGAGGTGAGACCTCAGCAGTGCTCAGTACAGGGGGATGATCATCTGTTGGGTCCTACTCACCACACTGTTCCTGATACAGGCCAGGATGCTGTTGGCCACCAGAGATCTGCACCGTGGATTTATAGATCCTAATCCTACAGCTGACCCACTTGTGTATGGGAAGGGCAGAGGGGGACTGAGGAGGGGAAGCATCATTCAGCAATACAGTTACAAAACCCCACTACAACCAGACAAACCAGAAAGAAACCATTCCAAGGACTCTGCCTCTTATATGTGTTGAAAGGCACAGCTTGCCTATGGAAAAATTAGTATGCAGTCATATAATTAAGGATTATATCGTTCCACATACAGAGGGTAACCTTATTTAAAATATGTACCACTTAATTCTGGCATCCTCTAAGTTTTGCAGGCTTGACTTCAGAGCCTTAACATTTTTTTAAAAGTTTGGGGATGTGGTTCTCTTATAAATATATATGTCTGTGTATAAATATCTTTTTTCTTATAAATATATATGCATGCACACACACATATATATGGTGGTCCTACCACAGCCATCAGAAAAATAAAATTTGTACGAAGCAGCTCTGCTCCTTAGCTTCTGTGACAATTGTGTTTCCATCAGTGGTTTGCCTCTTTGCAAGAGGACCTGCTTCTGTCCTGTATTTGCTATCAGACATTAGGATTCTCTGTGGAACGCATCTCATACTCGCTCAGCAAATCCCTCTATTTTTTCTCTGGGAAGCTGCTCCTAGGTACTCCATCACTCTGACATTTTTCAGCCAGGATAATGATGGAGCAAACAAGCACAGTAGCTGACTCAGGAGGAAGGTGTAAGACTGCAAAGTGGCTGAGCACAGAAGCTACTGCTCATTTATTTATTTATTTTAAAAATCCACACAATAGAACATTCTTTGTATTATAAGCAGCCAAGGTTAGAAATTACCCCAACACGGACCAAAGGATAACATCAAATCCAACAAGGGCATACAGTGGTCACTGAAACAATGGCAGCAAAGATGGCAGGAAATAAGTATTTTAAAGGTAGATAAGATGGCTAGGACCTAGCGGTAACAGAGGGATCAGACTTGCTTGAATGTAAGTAGACAAGGAAGAAAGGGTCATGTGAAATTTGAGAAAAGCTTCTCCCCTCTATACTTGTCTGTATGTAAGCACAGTAAACAATTAAATATGACTGCAAAAGACCTAGAGATGAGTTCCATAAAGGTGAATGCATGGTGGGTTTTCTTACTTTTTATACCATGGGTAAACTTGTTAATATATTTCATATTGCAAAGTGATATGGCTTTATGTATGTTCATTGTTACCTTCTCGCTATGATGCATAATATCGATCATAACTTGAATACAAGCTTGTTGTCCCATTTTAGGAATGGAAGCAAAGTCATAATACTTCATCATACTTCAAATTTTTGCCAGGGTCATATTCTCCCCTCTCTGTCTCAGAGAGCTTGCCAGCTTCCAGAAAAAAAACTCATTTCTTTTACTTGGCAAGTGATATTTCTTTCATCACTTTGATAACTTTACTTTCTTTTGAACAAAGAGACTGGTATGATTTATATTATATGACTGCAAATAGTAAATTAGCATCTTGGTAAGATCTAACATGGTTTATGGCATTTTGGTGTACTTTGTTCACATGTCCTTTAATTTTGATTATTTTCTTGTAACCACCATACTATTTCTTAGTTACTGTCTAAGAAATCTAAAAAACTATCTTTAGATAACTTCAATTATGCCAGTGCAACTTTAGCAGCTTGGCTTTACAGAGAAAATGAAAGGAAACCCGATTCTAGTGCTACTGCTAATGTAATTCTACAGGGCAAAATTTTCAGAAGCATTTCTTCACTTTAATTCAAGTTTATTTTTGTGTAAATATAGTTTAAAGTGGTCCCCAAAGAGAAAAAAATGAATCATCTGAATCCACTGCTTGTCAGATAGATCACTCACTTTGGATATGGAAGAGCAATTTAAGGGTTTTCTCCAGCAAGCTTAATCACGACATCTATAATGGACCAAAGTAAACTGTGACTCTAAATGTTTTAAAGCATCAGAAAGTTTTATACTTATAGCTGATGTGAACTGGAATGTGACTAGCTCTCTGTGTCAGCAGATGTTACAGAGTCACACGTAACTCCCCAGAGACACAGAGTAAAGGAAGGGGGAAGGTATCTCAGGAGATACCTTGTCCAACCTCCACCCCTGCAAGGCAGGTCCAACATCAATATCAGATTAGGTTGCTCAGGATCTGGTCCAGCTGAGTGTCAATTTATATAAATGTTATATTGCAGGTAGCCAGGAGTGTTTAAAATGATACATTACTCCATTGTCCTGAAGTATACTGCCTCTGGTGCCAGCTTTCAGCATAAGCGTTATAGTAGGAGAGCTCCATTTTGGCACAGAAGGAAACAGCTTGTACTGGACTTCAAATCTGGGCTGCAGTATTGGCTTTCATTTACTAAAATGTCACATCAGAAAAACTTTTTCCAAGGGCTGTAGCAGAGAGGAAAATACAATTTGAGGACAAAACAATCTGAGAGGTGCCTCAGTGTTCCTCACACATTGGTGACTAAAACATATCCGAGAACCTAAGCTCAGCTAAGGTCAAAAGCAAAGCTTCTGCTAACTGCAATTAATCACCAGAAGACCCTTTTATCCCCGTTCTACTCCTACTGACATAAAAGGCAAAATTCTTGCTGTCTTTGGTGACCCAACATCAGACCTTTCAAAAGCAACTTGGGTGGAGGGGTGGGGGAGTTCTCTTCCTTCATATGTGTATATGTATTTCTGATTTCACATTGGAGCAACTTTTTATTGCCAAAATATAAATCCCTGAAAAATAAGTTTTTTAATGGAATTGCTGACAGACTGTTAAGTAGAGTGCCACAAAATAGCACTGCTGTAATGATTAGTTGAACAGGCTGATTACACTGGGCTTGTGTGCTCTCAGCAATGGCAAAAACTCATTTGATTTTCAATACAGCAACCCTCTTGAATCAATATTTTGTATTATGTATTCCATTTGAAGTACTTGTATAAAGAGTACAGTATTATTTTACCTTAATTTTTTTTATTTTTAGAGCTCATATAGTATAATTAAGCACATTTTATGTAGGTTTGGCAGTTTAACAATAGCTAGTATTTACCTGTGCATTACAGTTAGATCTGCAGTCAGATCTATATATGTGCATGTAGGCATATGAAAAAATGCACGTCTTTATAATTGCAGTTCCTGATACTTACCTCAGATATATGACCTATGATTTTGTGTGCCTTTTCCTTCTAGATGTCTACCTAGAGACACCTTAAAGAAGAATAATTTTCAGGATGCGTTGAGTGGTGTTCATAGAGGCATGCAGCCGCAGAGATATTCAAATGCAGTAGTCATTTTTTAAAGGTTAGGTCATATCATAGATCTCTCCCCATATCTTTCTCTCTCATTGTTCGTCTTCTTGTGTACAATAAGTAGTCTGCATGGAAGACAGACATACCAATCTGAAACCTGCCTAATCTCTTCAAATTTAAAGAAGCTCTTTTTAATCAGCATCACTATAACCCACACAGCCCTTGCTGTGTAATGTCACCGAGGTAGCACAAAAATAACAATCACCATGGCAGTGGAGGGTCCCAGGGGTTCTCTTAAGCACAAAATAACCCTACTTCCGTCTTAAATAAATTACTTATTCCACTCCAGGTAAACTGGCCCTGAGCCAATAATTGAGGATTTGCCCCCAAAAAGAAGCCTTGTCAGATAGGATGGGCACCGCCGCACCCTGTCACCTGAACTTTCCACTGCTGGGGGACAAGTCAAGTCCTCTCAGCCAACCTCATGCAGGATTGGCCTTAGGTTACCTGCGGGATCTTCAGCCTTGGGCCAGAAAGCAAGCTGAATGGTCTGAACAAGCATGGTGAGCTCAGTATTGGAAAAGTCCCCGAGTTAAGTATAACGTGTAGCCCATGCAGACGTGACTCCAGGGTGGTACCTAATTAAGGCTACGTGGAACCTGCAGGGCTCACACAGATTCACAAGTCTACATCTGGCACCATTGTCTGGATGAGATTTATACAAGTGTAACATAGCTGAATCTGTCCAATTTGTGAAGGCAGGAAGACAAACCCCCTGATTCGTGTTTCTTTGTTTATTTTCTCTTTCAAACCACTGGTGGTGTTATTGTCCCTGTGTAAATGAGTCAGGGCAGCTGAGTTCACTGCCATCTTACGGGTTTTGGTGAGAGCATTAAGTTCCAGGACATTGAATCTGTTTTCAAGGAGAAGCAGTTCGGTTGGAGCCACTCAGAGGTTCACTAATATATAAGAATTTTTATTTTGAGGAAACAGCATTAAATTTATGAATATCACCCCGGAGTGCAGTATCCTAAATACCTTATTTGCAAGAAACTCTTTGGCTAAGTAAAATCCTGAATTTAGTGGGAGTTCTGCCACTGACTTCAATAGGGGAGGATTTCACTGGTTTTATCTCCTGGGAGGGAGAAAAAAGGAAAATCCAAGAACATAAGCCATCTAAATAGTGATTACCTAAAAACACTAAGTAAAAAAACGCTTGGCGAAAATCAAACAAAATTTCTGCATTACCAAGGGGACTGAACACTATTAAAGCAAATTCTCATGCCTGCTCATTTATACCAGGATCATCTTACAGTTTTCTCCAGGCAGTGATTAAACAAACTACAGTTCTCCTCCATTCTCCTTGGCTGTTGATAAACAAATGATAGTATAAGTGGGTATAGAAAAATGCAGAGTGGTGAAAACAATAATAAGGAATACCTCTTACCAGCAAAGGACTAGATTCAAGTGGGACTGAAGCGCATGCACAGAGGCATTTTTATTTCCACGGCCTGTCACCACACACTTAAAACACATGCTGAAGTGAAATTCCTGGATAGAAAAGGCTTCCTAAATCAGGACCAAAAGCATTTTTGAAAATACCCCTTTCAATAGTAACAACTGACTTCAGGCTTTTCACACCTATTTATCAAAGTAAGCTCAGTTTGGGGATTTCATAGAAGTCCTTTCACTGCTTTGAGATATGACTGGAAAGAAGGTAAGCACATCCGAAATGTTGCTGAGTGACAATCCAAAAGTGCTAAAGGACCACTGATTTGCTACAAAATATGAAATTATAAGTCAAGCTGGAGCTATGTGAATAGAGACAAATGGACTGAGAGTTTGCTCAGTCTGACAATAGCCAGATGTTTTCTAAGTAATATACTTAGAAACACACTATCCTGTTACAGAAGTTCCCATTCCTGAGTCATAAAAGGGAATACAGAAAGAACTTGAAGGAACTCCAAGGAAAAGCCTAGTTTTCCCAGATGCATTTCAAGATTGAGTAGGGGAACCTGTAACATGGTTGCTTCACATGAACCAGAAGAGGTAAGATGACTTCTGACTGCTGACATTATAGACTGGACTGGAAGAAACCTGCAGGGTATTAGGTCTGAGAGGGGCCTACAGGCTGCCCTTGGGAACTAGATTAGGAATTTACTGTGTTGTAATCATAGAAAACAGCCTGTTAATTGGCAACCTTTTCTGGTTTACTTTCTTTTAGACGACCCTTTTGTGTGAGTAGTAAAATGCTGTGTCTGTTGGAACTGGGACCCAGGTTTCCCTCAAGGTCCTGGTGTATCTCGCAAGTTGATAAGCACTGTAAAGATAAATAATTTTTGTTATTTGGTAGGCAGTGATGCCATTGGGGATGATTTTTTATGGTCCTGTGAGCATTGGCTCTGGACTTTTTCAGATGTCAGGCAATTCAGAGGTTTGATTTACTGTTTCCTCTGTCAGGAATTCCTATCAGGAATTCTCTGCTACCTGACCTTGAAAGTGCATCTCATAGCCAGGGTGGCAGCTGCAAGTCAATACCTAGAAACTAACTCAGGCAGGTGCAGCTCTCCCACGTCTGGAAGAGAAGACCTTCACCTTTTAAAAACAAGCTGTCCCAAAAGAAGGAACCAATAGGAGGGTCTACAACCTTGCAGAAGTTTAGGGTTTGTGATGGGAAGGCACAGATTGTCACAGAACCTGCCAGACCTGGGAAGAAAAGGTCTGAGCTTTGTGAGGCTTCTGGTCACTGGTCTGAGTAAGTCCCAGGCTCAGAAGGGAGTTGATCTAGGTGTAGCTTCATCTGACATAGGTGAAAACCCCACAAAACCTCCCTGCATCCTGGTCGTGATATGTATTTAAGTTGAATATTATTCTGTTCAGTTACAGAGATTGTGTTCCTAGGGAAACCTTCACCTCTCTCTTGTACCATTGTTTGTGGGGTTCTTCTCCCATTGACCAGTCCTAAATTACAGTTCCTGGCCCACGAGTTGAAGATTATTGATATCTTGATTCAGTCCTCATACCCAAGAATAGGGTTGTCATTCCGTGATTAATGTCAACAAGAACTTCTTCATAACTTGGCTCAACAGACTGTTGAGAGTCAATAGGCTCTCAACTGGAAAATAAACACAGAAAAGGGATTCAATCTATCCCTTGTGCAACGCCAATGTGTCTAATGGCATCACCACAGGACACAATCCCCCCAAAGACAGGATGAACTAGACAATTTTTGTTGTTGTTTCCCAAGAAAAGGGAAGTATATTAATACTGAATGTAACTGAAATTACAATTACCCACTCATTCTAATGACACAGTGCTCTGCTGCTGATTTAAACATACCGCATCATTTTCAACATCGGTGAAGTAGAAAAACAGAGAGGCAATTTTTTCATTTCAGGACAAAAATAGTTACTTCAAACCTTTGTAAGGGGACAAGGGGGACATAGAAGAGTCTCTGCTCTGTGGTGTTAGGTTATGTGATTAAAGGTTCCTCTCTTTAAACCAAAATTAGCACTGAGGAAGGAGGAGAGCTGCATGAACCTAATAACTGTGCCAGAGCCAATAGAGCCCCCTCACCTGACCTGGTCTGAGCTATCACAGGAGATCCGTTAGCCCCATGGTCTCAGGGGTGACACTCGTGAAGACAAGTTAACCTTATGGAAGGGTACAGGATCTATTATGTGATGCATGGGAAGAGCACCTTGTTATTACATAAGACTTACCAAGGGGAGGTTAGGGGAGAAACCAAAGGGAAAGAGAGAGATCAGTGCAGTTTGGGGTGGAATAATCATGGAAAAACAGAGGGATAAGGTGATAAAACGGTCAATCATGTGTAAACTGGTTGCTGATCAGTATGCTTATCTGGCCATGCCCTGCACCTGGTCAGTGCAATATGTTCTGTCTTCTTATTAAACTCCTTTTCTGACTATTTTCCTAGGTGAAGGATTGTCTACGGTATGTTTGTGTGTGCATGGGGGTCTAAGGGCCAGCAAATGGAGTCAGGCCATGGTCACAGGGCTCATTTGTCTGGGGTGCCCGCAACTAAGGAGACCAGACCTGCAACTAAGGAGACCAGAGTGTGTGTATATTGCATGGGTGTTTATGTAGATGCATGTAATCAATAGCAAACATGAAGCTGGACGAGTGAGATCAGAGTCCACAGTTCTGTCCAGGTTACTAGGTTGCTTCCACTGGTGTAACCTCCCCAAAGAACAGCAACTTCCTGCAGCGCCCAGCTACTACTACAACTACATGAGCATAGAAAACAGAAAGACTTTGGGGTGGTGTGAATGTCTTGTCAATGGAGTTTTGAGCTCCCAGAGCTCTTCAGAGTCAGAAGACTGAGTGGACTGAACTCTGCATCCCTTTCTTCACAGGGGACTTTGAGCTTCTCTCACAGACCAGGGTGGTGAAAGCTCAGTAGAAAATCACTGATCGTCCCACTGCTTGGTGTAAGTAGTCTGCAAAGGAATTTCAGTGGATGATTTTTTTCCTTTATTTTAATGCATTTCTTATTTTCAGGTCACTTGTAAATGTTCCCCCAGAGGGACATAAGAATATATGAATGGACACACTGGGTCAGACCAAAGGCTTGTCTATCGCAGTAACCTGGTTTCAGTAGTCACCAATACTGAAGCCCAAAGTATATAAAAGAGGCAAAGCATATGCAATGAAAGCGTACAGTGAGCCTTTCTCGTGCAGCCTCTGTTACTCAACACATATCAGGAAAGAACCGTGTCTTTTCCCTATCAGTGAAACTTGCTTAAAAATTGTGAGTTCAAAAAATCACCTTTGTATTCAGTTTATCCTCTGATTGTTGTTGCCTTGGGTGGGTTCTGTGTCAGAGACCTAAAAGCACTAGTAGTCCTTAACCAGCTCTACTTAGGATCTCCACCAACACCCATGGGCCCAGGTTCATCTCAGCCCAGGGCCGTGAGCCCCTGCCCCAGCTACACAATAACAAGTCCTCAGCCCTGCTTCTGGCCCTGTCTCCTGGATGGACCTCAGCCCTACACTGTGATAGCTCATCTTCTGGCTGGACCCCTCGCACATACACTGTAACCTGTGCCCTGTACCTGCCTTTGGCCCTGTCCCCTAGGTGGGCCTCTTGGCTCCATAGTATGGCTTTGTCTCCAGCCCCATCTCCTTTAGCTCCCTGATTCCCTGGTTGGTTCTTGGCCCTGGCTCACCACCTTGCCCTGTCGGGGGCTGCTGACGGACCTCACCATCCCCTTGGTCTGCCCACTATGCTCAGACCCTGCAGGGCAATGCTTGTTGGTGAGGGCATGACCAGTGCCAGGATCATCTCCATGCCCAGATCCCAGGTTCTTACGCCCTCACTGCTCCCTAACACTCACATCTGCAAGCTTTTCTCCACACTCCTTGTAGCAAAAAAACTTTCTTGCTACGGAAAGAAAACTAAGATTCTTATGTGACTTTGAGAAGAAATACTGGCTCTCAAGGCTTTAGATAAAACCTTAAGAGATAGCAGCAACCTCGCAAAGAAATCATTTGGTTCTATAGATTATGCAGTGGGTAATTCTCAGAAATGTTAGGACAGTAAATCAATAGTAAACTCTGAGAGATATATTCTCAACTCATTATGCAGTACTTTAGTTCTTAAATTTGTATTAATTTGAAGGAGAGCTACCCAGGTCTAGTCCCATGCAGTGAGCTGAAGATAAGTTGACAAAATGTGCATTTTTCTCCTAGTTACAAATAAAGATTATTCGAAAGCCCTTATAGATGCTCTAAATGAATACAGAGCAGCAAAACCTTTTGTAATCTCTCTAGTTCTGTTCTCACATGATTGTCAGGGTCCAGACAGGAAAATACGATTAAATGTTTTAAATTTGTCAATATGAGACTGGTAATTACTAACTTACCATACCTCCAGAAATGGACACAGCAGTGCATAAACAAACTGACTGTGCTCTGGGAATTGCAATCAAAATGGTGACCCTAGAGAAACTGCACCACAGATCACCTTGTGGTTGCACACCAGGCTCAAGGTCGTGCCTCTCTCTGCCTCATTCCCAGAGGTTAAAGCCACCGGTCCCACCTCTGTCTGTGTCCGGCCACTGGGTAGTAAGAAAGTGATGATAGAACAGATACATCCCTCCCCTTCCTGTGCACTGGACCTGCTCTCTCCCTGAAAAGTTTGAGCCCCAAGTGAAAAATGAGAGTTTTGTATGGTTTGTGTGAGAGAAAGGACTGTGTATAAATAGAAGAAAAAAAAAAGTGGAAAATAAGAAAAACCTCCATCTCCTCCTAAACACCTACCGCTCTTGTGGAGAGGAAAAAGTGAATCCAAGAGGAAAGGGAAACCATGACACAATGCAGCATCTCAGGAATATTCTGAACACTGCCAGAAGAGATGTGCAAGTAGCTTATAAGCAAAGTTAAAAATAAGAAGTTACATCCTGAGACACAGATTGCATTGGATCAGACCACTCCTTGCATTGTGTTATGCACCAAATTTTTTGGGGCTTAGGCAAAGGCTGACTTGTTGGGGCTACATCTTCACACAGCCAAGCAAAAGAGAGTGCGAAAAGTTGTTTAAGTTAGTTCATCATGTGGCATCAAAAGGGTGAGTGCACTCACCTCCTGCTCAGCCTCTGCAGGGAAAGTCTGCCTCACTCACCAGCCCAAACAAACAAACAAATGGCAAAAAGCCTCATGTGCCTGCAACTTACCCAGAGTTAATAAGCTTCTAAAGTTACCTT